>CM075496.1:3245000-3335000 GCA_037950675.1 Hypophthalmichthys molitrix | reverse complement strand
TTCTTGAATGGGGCCATATTTGTAGCTTTTTTTTTTTTTTTTTTTTTTTTAAGTTCACTTATAATGTTAGTCAAGCTTTATTGGACCAAAAACAGTAGAAACTTAGTCTTTCATGGTCATTTTCCACCCTCTGAATGATCCTGAGAATTAATCTGACTTTTTATGCTTCTCTTCCTTTAAGACAGTAATGAGTATTGATATTACTGATGCACCAAAAAAAATCGAAAGTTTTAATTTAGCCAAAAACTGGTCTAAAATAGTTTATGAAATAATCAATTAATTTATCAGATGTATTTAATAATCAACAGTCAAATAAAAACTGAGTTTTACAAACATTTAAATTTGTACATGAGGCCAGTTTTTATATAAACAGAATTACACTATCAGTCAAAAGTCTGGAATCAGTAAGATTTTTAATGTTTTTAAAAGAAGTTTCGTCTGCTCACCAAGGCTGCATTTATTTAATTAAAAATACTGTAAAAACAGTAATATTGTGAAATATTATTACAATTTAAAATAACTCTTTTCTGTCTGAATATATTTTATAAAGTAATTTATTTCTGTGATCAAAGCTGAATTTTCAGCATCATTACTCCAGTCTTCAGTGTCACATGATCCTTCAGAAATCATTCTAATATGATGATTTGCTGCTCAAGAAACATTTATTGTGTACAATTGTACAAAATATTTGTGTACAATTTCTTTTTTTTCAGAATTCTTTGATGAAAAGAAAGTTCACTTTTGATCGATTTAATGCATCCTTGCTGAATAAAAGTATTAATTTCTTTAATTTCTTTTCAAAAAAATAAAAATAAAAATTCTTACTGACCCCAAACTTTTGAACGGTAGTGTATAATGTTACAAAAGCTTTGTATTTCAGATAAATGCTGTTCTTTTGAACTTTCTATTCATCAAGGAATCCTGAAAATCATAAATGTTTCTTGAGCAGCAGATCATCATATTAGAATGATTTCTGAAGGATCATGTGACACTGAAGACTGGAGTAATGATGCTAAAAATTCAGCTTTGATCACAGGAATAAATTACTTTATAAAATATATTTAAACAGAAAAGAGTTATTTTAAATTGTAATAATATTTCACAATATTACTGTATTTTTAATTAAATAAATGCAGCCTTGGTGAGCAGACGAAACTTCTTTTAAAAACATTAAAAATCTTACCGTGTCCAAACTTTTGACTGGCAGTGTATGTTTGTACTCCAATTGTTGTTGAAATATAAACATGTAAACAGTGGCTGTAATAAAAAAAATATTTTCATTATTCAAACATACATTAAATAATGAAGACAACAGGTTAAGTAAAAATATAATAAATATGTTATATAGTGCATATATTTAACAAAATGCTTCTCTCTAGAGTTATTTTTCTAGCTGACTAATGAGTTTATGGACGTTCAATGACACTGAACACTGTTTACAAGCAGTTTTATTCAAGTGCATCAAACCACATTTATTGTTTGAATTCCATGATAAATTTGTCAGAATTGAAAGCTGAGACTTCATGTTAAAGGTAACAAAGCACAAAGATTATTGCTCTGATAAATGCTAATTAAACATCACTGTTTTGGTCAACAATTTTATCCCTCCGAAACCAAAAGTTGCTGTTTCGGCTGAAAATTTTCAGTTGACGAAATGTCGGTGCATCACTAGTTATGTAAATGCAGGTGGTCATATGTTAATGAGCTCATAGTTTGGAGCTGTATTTGTAGCTTACTTTCAGTAAACGTTCTGGACATCAAATGTTTTTGATGGATGTCGCATAGACTACATGTGGATGTTTAAATGCCTGTTTTCAGCCTTTTGGGCATGATAGCACATCTGTCCTGTGGTGTTCCCCAGGGTTCTGTTTTGGCCCCATTGCTTTTTGCATTGTGTTTGCTTCCTCTAGGACAACTGATGATACTTTTGCTACAATTGCTATGCAGATGGTATTCAATTATATATTTCTTTTAAAACCCACGAAATCACAAAATTGTCTATTCTTTTAAACTGTATTAACTCTATAAGTGATTGGTTGGCAAACAATTACTTGCAGTTAAATATTGAAAAAAAAAGAAAAAAAGAAAAAAGTACTTATATCTGCTCTTGCTGGTGTTCTCCCAAAGGTGATGGACAGTTTTGACTCCTTATCTCATTCTGTTAAACCTACCCTTTGTAATTTAGGTGTTCAAATGGGTCAGGCTTTTAGTCTTGATCAAAATATACATTTTCTGGTCCTCAATAGTTTTTGTCAGTTGAGAAACATTGTGAAACTAAGGACAGTTGTGTCCACAGTGAAGATGGAGATGATTATACATGCTTTTATTTCCTCCAGCCTTGATTATTGCAATTCTCTTTTTACTTGTCTTAGTAATTCATCCCTTAAACGATTATAAGTGGTTCAAAATGTTGCCGCCAAGCTTTTAACTCAGTCATCAAAGAGATCATGATTATTGCAGTTCTCTTTTTACTTGTCTTAGTAATTCATCCCTTAAACTGTTACAAGTGGTTGAAAATGCTGCCCCCAAACTTTTAACTAAGTCATCAAAGAGATCACACCAATTTTAACTTCCCTACATTGGCTCCCAGTCAAATTTAGAATTCAGTTTAAAATACTTGTGATTGTGTTTAGAGCATTGCATAGTCAAGCTCCTGTTTATATAAAAGAGTTGTTGCAACCTTATAACTCCAGCAGGAATCTGAGATCCTCCAGACAGATCTTGATAGCTCGTCCCTCGCTCTAGATTAGACTAAAGGTGACTGTGCTTTTGAGGTAGTTGCTCCCATGTGGAATGGGAGTGGAATGCTGCCCCCTTGGACCGGAGATCTGTGGGCTCTGTGGACATTTTTAAAAAAACAGCTAACAACTCACTTGTTTAAACTTGCTTTTGTCTAATTGTCTTTTGTCTATCTTTTTATTGATGTCTGTTATTCTTATTTTTGATTTCTTTTATATTTTGGATGCAAAGGACCTTGTGACGATTGCTCTAGAAAGATGCTATGGAAATAAAAATTACTTATTTTGGGGTCAAATTTAGAGTCCAAATCAAAAAGTAGGAATTATTAAAGGTATAGTTCACCCCCTCATGTAGTTCCAAACTTGTATGCTGTTGTTTTTGCTATGGAACACAAAAGGTGAAATCATCATACAACAATTCACTGATCAACATATTTCTATAGCACTTTTATACAATTACAGATTGTTTCAAAGCAGCTTCAGATTGATAAATAGGAAAATAAGAGTGTTAATGTTGTAAAATTCATTAGCTTACAATATTAAACTCGCTATATCGCCGTGACGGAGCAGGAGGTGAAATTAACATAGAATATGCCACCTCTGTGTTTACATTACATTACGGAGCACCGCTGAGCTGCAGAGTCGCACACAGTGCAGCAGAAATCACAGTTCACTGATCATGTGAGAGTAAGGCGAGATGACTGACAAGACCATGGCGGAGCATTCGTTGTGCAACAGAGCCTAAGCATCTGATAAATGTCTTGTCTTGTAGAATGTGCACTCAACACCGCTGCTCCCTATACACAGAGTATGTGCGATTGCTAATTCGAAAGTGAAAGTAAAACGCGAACTCCCTGATGCGTGCAAATTAGGCAACATACAATATCCTGTCTCCCAATATCAAACCTGTGTAGTTACAGGTTTGATATAGTATTATAGTATAATATTTGATACAGTAACCACCTCTTACTTTGGTCTCTGTTTTGGTCTCTGTTTGCACTTTGAATATTGAGAGAGTACTTTGTTTATGGTTGTGCTTTTTGTTTGCACTTAATAAGGCTAAAAAAAAACTTATTTTTGTTATTTATACTGTTTTTATTTTTATGTTCAATTTGTGGAAAGGAGTTCAATTAGGAGGTCATGCACAGCCTCAATCAGAAGTTCTGGAAGCTCATAATTCATGTACAGTAAGGTCTGAAGAGGCTTATGTGAAATCATACAGGAGAGAAGCCAGTCAGTTGACTTTGTGGCAAAACCTTTTACAATGCTCGTATATTGTTGTATTATTGTTGTTTCAATGAATATGATAATTCATACTCAGAAAGTAGAACTAAAATGACATTCATTACAAGATGATTAGTTAAAACATTTCAAAATGCACCTGCAGACTATTTTTCCAGTCATGAATTTTGACATTGAGGATTTCTTAAAAATACTATGCAAAAATCTCGTCTCGTTCTCGTGTACCCAAACTCGTGTCTTGTCTCATCTTGTGAGGAAAGTGTCTTGTTACACCCCTACCATTAAGTGGTTCTTTGAGACCCCAGGTGTATCGTAATTTTTTTTAATGTGATATTTTTGCTATTTCTGCTCCCATCTATAAAGTCAAAGTGCTTTAATGTTAAACAACTATATTTTCTTTCCTCAAGCCTTTCAGCTCGGCTCCGAAAAGCACCACTCCTCGCGTGTCACAGACAGACGAAGAGCACGTCTATAGTTTCCCCAACAAGCAGAAGACTACTGATTCCCCCACTGCCGTCATGAGCTCATCACTAGGCAGTAACCTGTCAGAGCTGGACCGTCTGCTGCTGGAGCTCAACGCCGTACAGCACAGCACACCCTCCTTCGCTACTGAAGGTGAGCCCTTCAAAAGTCAGGGTTGTTAAAGCACTACTAACATCAGATGCACATTTTGACAGTTTTTTAAAATGTGGATGTTTTTCTATTTTATATTTCACAGAGTCCTACCCACCCAAACCAGCCAGCAACGCCCAGCGCTATGTCCCAGAAAACGGTGTTTCATCAGTAGTGAAAGCGCCTCCTCCCAAGTTAGAGAAACCCAAACGCAGTGCACCCGCTCGGGGGATAGAAGATGTCAGACCCAGTGTGGAGAGCCTGTTAAACGAGTTGGAGAGCTCTGTGCCGGCCCCTGCGTAAGCTTATACACTGCTGAAAACATTTTATTAATTACATTTTATAAATATTTGTATATATTTTATTATATAATAATATTTAATATTTGTATATTCTAATTAAAATCTTTTTATTATTATTATTTTTTTACAATCTTTAGTGAGTAGAAACAAAATATTATTATTATTATTATTATTTTTTGTAATAACGACAAAAGTTGATTATATGTTGTAGGGCTGGGCGGTGTGATGATATACACTACCAGTCAAAAGTTTGGAATCTGTAAGATTTTTAATGTTTTTAAAAGAAGTTTCATCTGCTCACCAAGGCTGCATTTATTTAAATAAAAATACTGTAAAAACAGTAATATTGTGAAAAAATATTACAATTTAAAATAACTGTTTTCTGTTTGAATATATTTTATAAAGTAATTTATTCCTGTGATCAAAGCTGAATTTTCAGCATCATTACTCCAGTCTTCAGTGTCACATGATCCTTCAGAAATCATTCTAATATGATGATCTGCTGCTCAAGAAACATTTATGATTGTTATCAATGTTGAAAACAGTTGTGTACTTTTTCAGGATTCCTTGATGAATAGAAAGTTCAAAAGAACAGCATTTATCTGAAATACAAAGCTTTTGTAATATTATACACTACCGTTCAAAAGTTTGGGGTCAGTAAGAATTTTTATTTTTATTTTTTTGAAAAGAAATTAATACTTTTATTCAGCAAGGATGCATTAAATAGATCAAAAGTGACAGGAAAGACATTTATAATGTTACAAAAGATTATATTTCAAATAAATGCTGTTCTTTTGAACTTTCTATTCATCAAAGAATCCTGAAAAAAAATATATATATATATTGTACACAAATATTTTTTACAATTGTACACAATAAATGTTTCTTGAGCAGCAGATCATCATATTAGAATGATTTCTGAAGGATCATGTGACACTGAAGACTGGAGTAATGATGCTGAAAATTCAGCTTTGATCACAGGAATAAATTACTTTATAAAATATATTCAAACAGAAAACAGTTATTTGAAATTGTAATAATATTTCACAATATTACTGTTTTTACTGTATTTTTAATTAAATAAATGCAGCCTTGGTGAGCAGACGAAACTTCTTTTAAAAACATTAAAAATCTTCCTGATTCCAAACTTTTGACTGGTAGTGTATATCGTGGCATTGATATAAAGTGTCTATCGTTAGAGATTTTGCTATATCATTGTGTAAATATATCCCCATAGCACAGTACTACTTAAAGATATTGACACTTTAGAGTGACAGAGAAATGCATGAATGAGAAAATAAAGAGCGGGACATACATGATGTTAAAAAAATATCAGTGTTATATATCATTATTATAAAATAAAATTTCTCATATTGTGCAATAAGATTTTGGTCATATTGCCCACCTCTAATATGTTGTTTAAATTCAAAAATTCAATTCATTTATCAAAATCCTTTTTGAGTTTGAATTAGACTTTAAATCCCAGATTTTCTTTGTGGTCATTTGTATTCCACTGTAGTTAACATTGATGTTCTGTGCGCTAGACCTTTTCTTACATCCCATTTTTAATATTGTAAAATGTATAGACCCGCCCCATCAGTGCCGATGGTTCCTGAAGTTCAGGAAGAGACCACCACCCAGCAGCAGGCCAGAATCTCAGCCTCCTCAGCCACGCGAGAACTCGACGAACTCATGGCTTCACTGTCTGACTTCAAAGTTCAGAGCAATGTAAGTCTTAGAGCAAGAGAGACAAATGACATTACCTGTTATTTTTTACATTTCCTATGAATGTTCCCTACAAACTTCCTAAACTATGATCCATTGCTTTACCACACAGTAGAATATGAGTCTTATTTCAAAAAGTTTTTATTTTTGAAAGCAACTCTGATGGAATAGTTTGTGTTTAGAAAGAGACAGTGAAATCTTATTTATTGGTAAATAATCTGGCCTATAGCATTACAAGGGCTGTTTGAATGAGTTGTCATTGGTTTTGTGTTTCAATGTTGTGATTTATTAAATGCATGTCTGTGAGTGCTGATAATAATAATCAGATAGTAAACAGTAGTATATTATCAGTCAAGGCCTTTGAAATGAGTAAAGGTTTATATGCCTGTATGAGGGCATGCCATTATGAAGGTCTTGTTAGCATATCTGTCTTGGACGTGAGCCACACTGCGGTCAAAAAGAATCTGGAATGTTGGGGTTGTGGTGTCATGTTATATCTGGAAATTCTGGTGATCATATTTGCTTTCAGGTTGGTAAACCAAATATCCGACTTGTGCTTTGTTGCATTCTTAGAATACATTTTTATTGACCAAATAAGCCAAACTTTTCGAGATATTACATAACTCACTGCATTAAGCCATTGGTTTTCATGCATAATTTTTTTTTGTGTGAGAACAAGATAATGGATCATTCCCAGCATGCCTTCATGATTCTACTCAAATGCTTTCCTCCCTTTCTTTTTGATTATTGTTGTCTTACTGTTGGTTGTCTAGTCTGGTTCTGTGTCGGTTCAGGAGGACTCATTATCCACTAAAGGGTCAGAACTTCCCAATCTTGTGGTGACTAAGAGCCCCACAGTCCCTTCTGTCCCAGTCCCAGAAGCAGAGGTATCTGAGCGCAGCTCTCCTTCCTCTAATTGTGCACCACTTCTGCTAGAACTCCACATTATTGAGGAATCAACAACTGTAGCTCAAATGTCCAGCTCCACGGTGATCTGCACTTCCTCCAAGACCCATTCGGATAAACCACTGGTAGTTTCTAGTGCAAAGAGTCCAACCCCTGAGTCTCGTTCATCACCAGATCCATCTGCAAAACCTTCAAGCCTTCCGGCATCAAGTTTAAACAAACGTGAAATCAGTTCACCCAAGACCGTCAATCTGAAATCCTCAAGTCCAGTTTCGGTTTCCAAAAACAGTCCACCTGTGGTAGCAAAGGCCTCCTCACCAGTTACCATTCGAAGGATTTCTAGCCCAGTGGCTAAAAGCCCCAGTCCACCAGAGGTTATGAAGAGCTCAAATCGATTTGTCGATGTGAAAAGTCCTAGTCCTGTAACAATTGCTAAAACATCTAGTCCAGTCTTGGTAAGAAAGAGCCCAAGCCCCATTACAGCTGTTAAAGCAACCAAAAGTCCAGTCCCTGGAGTCCTTGCCAAGAGCCCAAGTCCTGAGCCAGGGATTACTAGCAAGAGTCCAGTGCCAACTCTCATTACATTACCCGCTCCTCCAGTTTCAACCCTAACATTAACTTCCAAGCCTTCCAAAGGGAAACCTGAGACCTCTGAACCTGGCATATTGGGAATAAGTCTTCCTTGCCCCAAGCCTCTACTGGAGGAAGCTCTGGACAAGCTGTTGACGTCCGGTCTTTCCCAACCAGAGCCAGTGAAACTGCTTGAAGGATATCCTGCCTCACCGGAAATGAACGATGACATTTTGGCACTTCTTCATCAATCGACGCCAAAGGGTGGCTATAATGACACACCAATCCCCTTAACTGAGATCAGTTGGACAGACGACCCCTTTAACCCTGGAGCATCAGATGTTTCTCTGGACCTTCCACTTCTTCAGCCATCAGCGGTTGAAAGGCTCTCCGCTTCTGGACAAGTATGAGGCGCACCAAATCTGTCAGACTGTCTCCAATTTGCACCCCTAAATTTAGCGAGCATGATCGAGAAGCATGCTGAACCACGTACGGCTGTTTACGCTTTCTCAAATACACGAGCCTGATCCTTGGGGCAAGGGGCCTGTTGATATCCAATCTGAACCTTTCCATCCTGCTCAGATAGAAGCACCAACCATTAGCAAGTTAAATATGCCTCTCAAAAACCCGATACACAAGCACAAATGTCACTTAGTGCTCCTAAAATTGGAGGGCTAGTCATTTCATTTGGTTTGTAACTGCTCTATTCAGTTGCATTGCTTTGTATTATGTTTTTGGAAAGGTGGAGAATTGAGTAATCCAAAGTATATGTGGTGCATGAAATGGATAAGATTCTGTGGAAGGAGTCTTTGGGATGTTCAAATGCATGCCCTGACACGCTTCCTCAATGAGGTGTATGCCCCTAAATGAACAACAAGGCTAGGCTTGCTTGTTTCTTTGTAGTTTTGCAGTGGAGTTTCATTGTGCAATTGCATTCCATCTTCACTTCTTTCTTTCTTCAGGGCACATGATGCTTTTTAAATGGCTGCAGGAGATGTTCTGCAAAGTGGTTATTTACTGTGGTCCCATATTCTTGCATGATGAAAATTATTTGCTGTTGCTAAATTTGATGTATGAAGTCAAAGGGTGTAACCGTTTAGTCATTTTCTCGATGCATTAAATCAATCTTAAAATATAACTTTTAAATCATAAATTGTGTTCACCAGTAACTAATTTAAAATGCTAAAAATGTAAAGAATTGCAGTTTGTTGAAATAATGTACAACATTTGGGGAATATCAATTCCATCTGAACTGTCATCAAAACTTTTTTTTGAACAGCAGTCTGAGGCTTCTAAACACCTGATATCATTACGGCCCAAAGTAGCTTGTCTGTTTGCATTTTTAGTAGTGATTTCAATTCCTTTTTAGTCCAGTTGAAAATTTTGCTTTGCATTGCTTTGGCATGTTGTGTTGGCTTCATGGTCTTTATACCCGCTCTTGCATCATTTCAGATTGTTTGTTAAAGGTTAGAGATGTTCCTTCTGTGAGTCACGATAAGGAATCTTTAAACTATGCATTGCATTGGCCCAGCTTTGATCGGTGTGAGGTTACAGTACTGATTTCATGTTGCCTGCTTTTTAGAGGCCTTTGGACTGGAAATCTGAGTTCTTGAATGGCGTTTGCAAAGAAAGCATTGCATGTTCTAAAAATTTAGAGTTGTGACTTCATTAATGCTGGCTCTCCGCAGCTTAAATCGGTCATCAGACGCACAAAGGAAACGTCCAATGTTCACCCAATGTTTCGTGATGGCCACATGCGCAGAAAAATGGGCCCGTTCATTCTCAACAAGAGTAACAGGCAAGATCTACTCATTGAAGAGCTGCAAGGGAAACTGGGAATCGGTCGCACTGAGCGGCCACGAAAACGGCCAGATGATTGGCTTACGGAAGGGGTCATTGTCTGTTCCAACCCACAGCGCTTAAGAGAGGAAGGTGGTGTATCACCAACGGTTGATAAGGTAGCGTAAGTTACAAGATTACTGGTGGAACTAACAGAAAAGCTTGCACAACAACAGTTATCGAATTGGTTTGTTATATAAAACTGGCTTTTTAACCTTAATAAAACATTTTGAAATAGAGTGCAACAATGCTTGTCCACATTTTCTATGGCGTTAGTTCTGGAAGAATCTTTTCCATTCATTTGTCCCATAGGTGACTTTTAAAAAGTCTTTGTTAAAGTGTTACAAGCCATGAACCGACATGAATCACATCATAAACTTTTATTTGAAGCAAAAAAGTATTTTAAAATCAAACAAAAAGACAAAGGCTACAATCCCATGAACATAATGACAATTGAATGAAAAATTATGGAGAACTATTAAATTGTTCATTTAAAGTTGCTTTTTTATATATAGAAACAATATATTTAATAAGTTATATATAAGTTTATTGCAAAATATGCAAATATATACAGTACAAATGTTTAAGTATTTGGAGAGCATTCCCTGCAGAGCTTTTTTGGCACGACTTGCTCGCCGCGATTCTCTGATTGGTGGAATTTTCTGTACAGCATCATGGGTAATGTAGTTTTTCACCAGGAATTCTGCTGTTAAACACTATCCCTTAAACAATCATTTGTAAAAATAATGTAAGCTGATGGCTTCAGCAAAAGTATATACCATTCTTTAACAGCCTCAACTTCAGTTATCATTAAAAAAAAAACTAATCTTCCTATGGAGAAAATGAATGTGATTTTTACTTCTGGAACCTGACTGTTGCACAATATAATGAATTTTGTGCCAATTTCACTTCCTATTACGTGTTTTACGTTTCTTTGTCCATCAGATCATCATTCCTCCTGACTCACCCAGTCCTCCGAAAAAAGTCCTAACCCATCCTGCCCAAAAAAAGCCAGTGTCTATGGTACAGATGCCACCTCCTCTCCCCCCACCACCTCCACCTCCTAGAGAGCCCTCTCCTCCTCCTCCTCCTCCTCCTCCTCCTCCTCCTCCTCCCGCTCCTCCAGTTCCAGCCCCACCTCCCGCTCCTCCAGTTCCAGCCCCACCTCCACCTAAAGACCCCACCCCTCTTCCATCCCTTCCACCCAAACCTGTGACCCCGCCCCCTCCACCAAAGGTTTTATCATCTGTGGGCTGCCAAACGGAATACGAACCTCTTTTTCCGCCGGTACAGGCATGAACTTGCTCTCTTTTTATCTGCATCTGATCCGAGCTTGCATCTTTGTCATGGAAAGCATGGATATCAGGGAAATTGATAGGCCTAGAAAAGTCATGGAAATTAATAAAAAGTCATAGGAAACTGGTTGTATGTTGGGTTAGTGTAGAGTAAAACTGGTTCACAAGCCATAGTGGATCATTCAAGTCAAATCACATTTATTTATATAGCGCATTATATACCTTATGCACCAGAAAAACAAGCACACAGCCATTTGAATTTTGTGTTTGAACTTGCTTTAGCTCTGTCTTTCTATGGCATCGCTGTCAAAGAGTACCACCGCTTAGCTTGTGAAGTGGATTTACTTATTGTAGAGTTAGTTATCAAAAGTTATCATGAGCATTGTAATGTTTGAAGCGGATGCCATAACAAATGACGGTAGACCAGGAAGATTTTAAAACGAGCAGTTCATTCATAAATCTGTAAGATCTTAGCTTCATGCTGTGGAAATACAAACCGGAAGACAGAACACATCGAGCGCAGCACTGAAAAGGAGCAGGGCTACATAAGGTCTATACTATACAGATTGTGTCAAAGCATCTTCACATTAATAAACAGGAAAATGTTAAAGATGCAGAAGTCATCATTTATGAAACCAATTCAATTTCAGCTGTAAAGGAGCTCTAAAAAGACAATAGTGTCATTATTTAGCTCAAGTCAGTTTAGTGTTGATTCAGTTCAGTTCAGTAACAGTGTTGTTGCAAAGTTGGTGCTTGTTTAGTTAAAGGAGACCTATTATGCCCCTTTTTACAAGATGTAAAATAAGTATCTGATGTCCCCAGAGTGTGTATGTGAATTTTTAGCTCAAAATACCCCACAGGTCATTTTTATAGTATTTTAAAATTGCCATTTTTGGGGGTTGAGCAAAAATGCGCCATTTTTGTGTGTCCACCCCTTTATATGCAAATGAGCTGGTGCTCCCCGCCCTTCTTTCAAGAAGAGGGCAGGGCTCCAAGAGCTCATGCTCCGGCATACCGGTGTAGGACAGATTGCCTGAACACTAACAACAACAAAACAGGACAATCTCACGCACTGAAAATGTCAGAAACTTTCAGTAGCGGTGTTTAGCCTTATATGTTCAAACCGGAGTCATTGAAAAGACCCTTCGTTTGTGAAGCAGTCTGGCGCAAAATGATTGCCACAAACGTATAAGACTTTACCATCTTTTATATTAATTGTCTTTTAAACCCAAACTGAGCAAGCAAACTCCACCAGGTGACTGTAGTGGAAAAAACCTTGGGAGAGACCTAAATGAATGGTCATTGAATGAGTGGATTGTTTTCAAGTGAATCTGTTGAATAAATCGGTCTGAATGAATCTTTAGTGAATCATTCTGAATTTGAATGTGAATGTAAAAGTGAATGATTCCTATCCAGTAATCACAAAATGTCATGAAAAACATTTTGAAAATGCATTGGTCAGATAGACCCTCCGCCTTTTCTATACATTCTTTCATGGTTTCTAGCATGTTGCATATTGAGTGCAAGCTGTTATGTGTTTGACCTCCAAACAGCGCTCGCACTAGGAGAGTCTCAGCATTTATCAAATATTTTGCTGGTGCCAACATGTCCCATGAAGACAGTCTGTTTTCCCTTGTTTTTCCTCTAGATTCCTGGAACGTGAGCAAATTCTGTTGCCAACGAAGTTGGTTATCAATTACAGTTAGAAATGGAACAGTCAGTCAAGTTAACATTATGTAGTAAATAGATTTCCACTATTTTCATCACTTACCAGGTAGTCCAACTTCCTCGCTTGCTTTTCTCCAAGCTATCTCCTTATTTTCCGGTCTCTGTATGAATAAGATGTTGTGTCATAAATTCCGGGGTGCCTGCAGATGGCTACAATAATGCTTTCCTCCATTTTCTGATACAACAGGATGTGTCAATAAGCTCTTCGCTGACTGGCTTGCGTGAAAATGCATCATGCGAATTTCCCACTCGAGTTGAAATTTTTTGAGGCAAATATCGTGCATTCGTGGCAAATCGTGTTGCCCAATTCACGTCTTTTCACATCTTTGCATTGACTTTGTATGTAATCTACTCCATAAGAGTTTTATTACATTTGTGACCATCTATGCTTGTGTTCTTCCTGTTTTTTGGTAGATTTTCGACTCTGAAACAAGTCTGCCAATTGTGTAAAATGCTGCAGGATGAACCAGGCTTAATGCTGCAAGTCAAAAGTCAGGCTGTGCTGGAGTACTTCAGAAGTAGCTTGTTTAAGTGTGAGATCATAAGCAGAAATAACAGAGGATGTGTAGGTTACTATTTTTGCTTTGTGAATAATGCTTCTGTGTCACAGTTCTTTGAATTGTGAGAACAGAGATGGGGATACTGTTACACCAGCATTTTTTTGACCCTTGGCCTTGCTTGGTCTGTCATCTGATTGTGTATTTAACACCGTCTTGGTCCTGTTGTATTTAGGGAAGGGTACGCAGAGAGCATGAGATTGGTTTCCTTAGATTAGTAAAGCACACGTTTCAAAAGCCCTTCCATTTATGTGAAATAAACTGAAATATAAAATTGCAAATGTTGCATAAAATCTAACCAGATTTGCTGTTTATGTATAGTAACTAGCCTATTTCTTGTTTGTGCAGGATCATGTATCTCTGCTGGCTGTTGATTGCTGTTTGCTTTCAAGGCTGTGAAATGAGACAAATGCAGTAAACATTTCCATTGCCATAGCAATGCATGGTAATTCAATTGATTCCAAATAAGTGATGGAGTGTTTCAGCGAAGCTGAGAACTTCTTTAAGTGTTGAGAACTACTAGTGTAGTTTAAAAACCACTAACATCCTGTAATGGATTGGCTAATAAATGATGCAATTAAATGTGTGCAATTCAACATCTCCATTCCTGTTTGTTTGAAGGAAAAAGCTTATATTGGGAAATTGTTTACTTAAAAAAATAAAGTTGATTGACCATAGTCATGGTACAAAGTGGAGCACACAAAAATATCTGAACAACTACACTCCATATTAGGGGTACACTTATATTGACTTCTCAGTGTTGAGTTCTCCAAAATAAGTCAAGTATCAGTGGATGGTGTGGCTTCAAATCCTGCATGTGTTTCACAATGAATTATCAACATTGTGCCATTGATCAAGGCATTAAACCCCAGGTTACTCCAGGAAGATTGACCTGGTAAAAAGTGTATTGAAAGTCGCTTTGGATAAATGCATCTGCTAAATGACTAATTGGTAGTAATTAGTTATGTGTACCAAGTAGAAAGTGTTTAACATAAACAAAGCTGCTTGTTTTGTGTCTTTGTGTGCAGAGTGGGATTTGCATCCACATTTTCTTTGCTTTAAAACATGAAAATTATTTTCCTTTTGCTGTAGATTATGGCTCAGGGCAAGAGTTCCCCCACCAGCGTCCCGAAGCAGGGGAATAAACTGGATAACATGTTGGGCAGCCTGCAGTCAGACCTCAACCGTCTGGGTGTCCAGACTGTAGCCAAAGGTGTTTGTGGAGCCTGCAAGAAACCAATCGCTGGCCAGGTAAGAGATCTTCGGAAGAAAAAAATCATTATCCTGACCTACATTCCATTTGGATTTTTAGGATATTATGCCCTAGAGCGGAAGCTCTGTTCCAAAGCAAACCAAAAAAGCCACCACAGAATATTTTCATGTCAGTGTGTGTGTATATAAAGCTTGGAGATTTCAGACTTTTTTAATTGTTTTTGTCTCTTATGCTCACTAAGGCTGCATTTATTATCAAAAATGCATGTGATATTCTGAAATATTATTACAGTTTAAAACAACTGTATTCTATTTGAACATAGTGTAATTTCTGCTTGATGTCAAAACTGAATTTTCAGCATCATTACTCCAGTCTTCAGTGTCACATGATCCTTCAGAAATCATTCTAATATGCTGATTTCTTATTATTATTGATGTTAAAAAACTGTTGTTTTGAACTTTTTATTCATGAAAGAATCCTGGAAAAAAAAAAGATTGGTTTGGCACACATGAATCATTTATTTTTAATTTCACAATATTACTGTTTTCACTGTATTTTTGATAAATTAAATGCAGACATTTAAAAACATTTTTAAAAAATCATAATGATTCCAAACTTTTGTAGCTTGTATAGCATCACGAGATGCTGATATTCCATTACAGTATGTCTTTTGTTGTTTACTACTTTAAGTGAAGCTGTACACTTCCATCCTCGTTTTCTTTGATTCATTCAGGTGGTGACAGCAATGGGTCGAACGTGGCATCCGGAACATTTCGTGTGTACTCACTGTCAGGAGGAAATAGGTTCCAAAAACTTCTTTGAGCGAGACGGCCAGCCGTACTGTGAAAAGGACTACCACAGCCTCTTCTCTCCACGCTGTTACTACTGCAATGGACCCATTCTGGACGTAAGGATTATGCTTCCTATCACCACCTTAAGCGGTCACAGACGGGGCATTCACAGGCCTGTGTTTGTGTGTGTCTCATATGTCACCAACCAATAGTGATGGTGCTTACTATAGCTGCTCACACTTTACCTCTGGCTTCAGGTTTCCTGTAAACATAAACAGTCACTTAAATACAGTCTAAATAGGTCTTTGCCGTTGAACTCAACACATGCATATAGATAGTCTGCTGAGAATGTAAATGTAAATACATAAAACAAATCATTTAAAAAAAAAATGCATCCATCCATCCATCATAAAAATAATCCATACGGCTCCAGGGGGTTAATAAAATCCTTCTAAAGTGAAGCGATGGGTTTTTGTAAGAAAAATATCCATATTAAAAACTTTATAAACTAAAATATCTAGCTTCCGGCAGACGGCCGTACGCATCGAGTTGAGGCGGGAGAGTGACCCCTGACACATGACACAAAGATGAACGCGGACGTGCAGAGGATAGAGGAACACTGATTACTAATTAGAAGCCTAAAATGAGAATTTTTAAAGAGAAATGTCGACTCATTTATGAGTATATGATAACATATAGATAAATATACACATTAACACAAGATTTTCCATAATGGAATTTTGTTTTCCATAGATTTAGATCGCAAAAATAGCATGTAGTAAGGATTGGAGTAGTTTACATTGCTAAAACAGAATTATGTAAAGGCAAGGCAAGTTTATTTATATAGCACATTTCATACACACTGGTAATTCAAAGTGCTTTACATAGAAAATGAATTGAAATTATCATAAAGTGATCACAACATGTGCATAAGAAATAAAAATAACAAGCATATTTAACTAAAGGCTAAAATACCATTCCTGACTTCCTGAATCAATAAATTCTGTCTGAATGGAGTCGGAGTATGTAGGTCTGAATGTAGGAAGTATGTGATTGGAATGGGAAAAACACTATTACCAATAATTGTTAGTAATTGTCTTATTCTTTGGTTTTTTTTATCAATTTTGCATACATTCATTGACATTTAAATTGTGTTTTCTGTTCTTGTTTTGCCATCAGTTCATTGTAATGAATTGTACTTTTGCCTTTATTTCGTCCTGCAGAGGGTGGTGACCGCATTAGACAGGACCTGGCATCCAGAGCATTTCTTTTGTGCCCAGTGCGGGTCATTCTTTGGGCCTGAGGGTAAGCATCTTCCACTCTTCTCAACCTCTTTTCTTCTCTTTAGCTGGCCTTTATTTCTTCTTCTTCTTTTTTTTTTTTTTTTTTTTACCAAGCTATTTTTTTCTTAAAAAGATTTTAAGCCTTTGGCAACCTTTTTTTGTCTCTATTTCCTGTAGGTTTCCATGAGAAGGAAGGAAAGGCATACTGTAGGAAGGACTACTTTGACATGTTTGCCCCTAAATGTGGCGGCTGTGCCCGTGCCATCCTGGAGAACTACATTTCAGCCCTCAACTCTCTCTGGCACCCAGAATGTTTTGTCTGCAGGGTCAGTATGTGTGTGTTTGTGGGTGTCTGTGTAAGAATGCATTGATGTAGGTGTGTGTGTACAGTATGTGATTGACAGATATATCAGCTAGGCATATTAATATCCCAATATTTAAAAGTGGTCCAAAGAAGTAACAGCGATGAACCGGCGACAGGGTCACGGCTCATTGATGCAAGCAAAGGCTGACCCGTGTGGTCCAGCAGACGAGCTACTGTAGCTCAGATTGCTCAAGAAGTTGATGCTGGTTCTGATAGAAAGGTGTCAGAATACACAGTGCATCACAGTTTGTTGCGTATGGAGCTGCATAGCTGCAGATCAGTCAGGGTGCCCATGCTGATCCCTGTCCACCGCCCAAAGAGCCAACAGTGGACACGTGAGCATCAGAACTGGACCACGGAGCAATGGAAGAAGGTGGCCTGGTCTGATGAATCACGTTTTCTTTTACATCACGTGGATGGCCGGGTGCGTGTGCGTCACTTACCTGGGGAACACATGGCACCAGGATGCACTATGGGAAGAAGGCAAGCCAACGGAGGCAGTGTGACGCTTTGGGCAATGTTCTGCTGGGAAACCTTGGGTCCTGCCATCCATGTGGATGTTACTTTGACACGTACCACCTACCTAAGCATTGTTGCAGACCATGAACACCCTTTTATGGAAACAGTATTCCCTGGTGGCTGTGTTGCCCTTTTTCAGCAGGATAATGTGCCCTGCCACAAAGCAAAATGGTTTGAGGAGCACAACAATGAGTTTGAGGTGTTGACTTGGCCTCCAAATTCCCCAGATCTCAATCCAATCGAGTATCTGTGGGATGTGATGAACAAACAAGTCCGATCCATGGAGGCTCCACCTCACAACTTACAGGACTTAAAGGATCTGCTGCTAACATCTTGGTGCAGATACCACAGCACACCTTCATGGGTCTAGAGGAGTCCATGCCTCAACGGGTCAGGGCTGTTTTGGCAGCAAAACGGGGATCAACACAATATTAGGAAGGTGGTCATAATGTTATGCCTGGTCTGTGTATATTAAAGATGTAAAACTAAATATTCAGGATCTTCATTCATATACACATTATCAACCACCAGCCATGCTGTTCTTTAGATATTAGTATCAGTTTTGGAATAATTGTGGTGTTCATGTTGCTATCTGTGTGTTTTGGATTTATACACTAGCTTATTTTGATATCAGAAGTGTCTGCATGTACTATCTGTGCTGTTTTATTTGCAGCATTATTTGAATCAATTGTGTTTAACTGACTGATTTCTGATTTCTCTCTCTCCTCCACAGGAGTGTTTCACTCCATTTGTGAACGGCAGTTTCTTCGAGCATGAAGGGCAGCCCTACTGTGAGGCTCATTACCACGAGCGCCGGGGCTCCCTCTGCTCCGGCTGTCAGAAACCCATTACCGGCCGCTGCATCACTGCCATGGGCAAGAAGTTTCACCCCGAGCATTTCGTCTGCGCCTTCTGCCTTAAACAGCTGAACAAGGGCACATTCAAAGAGCAGAATGACAAACCCTACTGCCAAAGCTGCTTTGTCAAGCTCTTCAGCTAGAATCTGAAAGTGTGTGTTTGAGCACGTGCACCAATACCAGAATCCCGAGGGTCGAGTTATAAAATTGTGTCATCTTGTGGTGATAGTGAGCATTACACCAGCTTGTTCCTGTGCCAAAGCACTGTCAGACAAGTGTAGATCTTCAGGGAGGCCATTATGATTTTTAACAGCCTTTTTAAAGATCCAGATGTTATCAGACTAGGTCTTTAAATTGCGTGGAGCTATTTTAGATATTATCGACTGCATTGGACAAATCAAGATCTATTTTTGTACTTGTTACACACACATTGAGCTTAACTTGAACATACACATCTCTTTGCACATTTCAGACTAAAACCCTGTTCTGTTTCTTGCTGCTTTCTAGGGTAACGACACACTCTGCTCTTTTATTTTGCTTCTTTTCCTCCATTGGCCACATCAGGTTTTCTCAAAGGTGCAATAACAGCTTGGTATCATCAAAATCTCAATGCCATATTCTGTATATTTTTATAATTTTTGGTACTCAAGAAAGTTTTGTCAGCCCTGATCTTATGGTGCATGCATTGCATTTCTCTGTCTGATCACTTTATAAAGTGCGCTTTTTTTTTTTTTTTTTTTTTTTGATGAAGTTTGTTTCTATTTTTATATTCATGGGTGGTTTCTGTTTTTCGGGATGGCTGGAGTGGTTTGAGCTTCCATCCTTACGCCTTTATGAGAGTTTGACTGTGGAACAGAATCACTTCTGCTGTTATAATACTTATTTCATTCTTATGAAAAGCCTTCTTAAAGATACCAGTTTGGGCTCAGATGCCCATTTTGTTGAGTTTGTGGCGTTCTACAATGTGCCTGTTGCCACTGGGCATAATGTGCGATTTACTTACATGATTGTTGTCTTAAGTTCTTGTATGTAATATGTTTTAATAATTTTGTGATACGCATTTTTCCCCTTTTCCATTCATATGATTTCCTACTGTATGCAAGTAAATATATTAAAGTCTTATGAATTATAATTGATGGCAAAAGCTTTACGCAACTTTTTTCCCCCGTTTTAGTAATTTAAAGATTTTCTTCTTCAGAGTGGTGTCATATTTTATTCTAAATTGAATTATGACATGCACATTGTATTTAAAACATGGGGTCTAAATGGATTGTACAAGGCATTGAATAAATATCAGGATCTCATTTACTGATTTATGCTTCTTTATTTTGTGATGTATTTGCATTGAAGTCCCATTAACAGCTGATAAAATGTCATGTTTTCTATCGGTATTAAAGTCATGTTGTATATAAATTCATATTGTATGAATTCCATTCCCAAGGAATGCATGAACTGATACGTCACCTTGGAAAAAGGCATCTGCCAAATGCATAAATTTCAATGTTTCCCATCACAGATATACTAAAATATCTAGATTTGTTTTTGTTTTTTTTTTGCCAAGGGGTAAGATTCATCCTTCTAGGCTTACAGGATACATTCAGATATCAGTTGTCTGGCTCTGTAGCGCCACCTTATGATAGAATGTGAATCCTTTGTTAATGTGTGTTCAATATGTATTCAGTATGTCTAAGCTCAGTCCTGTGGTTATAATTAATACAAAAATCCACATCTTGAATACATCACACACTAAAATTATTAACTTGATATTGTGTCGTTAGTGTATTGTTCATAATCGTAATCTAAAATGCACTTTCGTCAGTTGAGATTGGCAGAACAAAAAGGAAAGTCAGCAAAATTTGAATTTTTTTGTTGTTGAATTGGTAAAATGTAACAAGGTTACTAAATGCAGTTATGTTGAATTATTTTCCAGGTTAGCATGTTGATAGCCGCTAGTTCAAATCACAAAACCATTCAAAAGACTGGACGCAACCACACCTACATACTATTATCTTGCATATTCATAGAATAATAGTTAAGCCATCAAAATTATGAAATAACACCAGTGTAAATGGAATTATGTAATAACCAGTATAAAAAAAACACCATGGGAATGCATACATGTTGAACTCTTGCTGGTGCTTTTCCTTAATTTACCATCCACTTGAACTCCTCTATTTAAAAAAAAAAAAAGTTTTGTGAAGAAATTCAAGCAAGCACATTTTCAAGTTCAGTGTTTCATGCATATCCGAAGATTTTAAATTTAATTTTCGGTGAGAGTTGGGTTGTCCAATTTTATAGTTAGGTTATTTTCAACACTTCCTAATTATTTTATTTTATTAATTGGCAATTAATATTAAATGCGCGCGCTTAGCTCCAGCAGCGTATTCACAGCGTTTCCTGGCAGTAATGGCGCGAGTTTCTGAGGTAAGTCTTTTCACGACAAGTTTTATCAATTTCTTTTCAAAAAATTATTAAAGTAAATTGAGTAATAACATTACATTAAGATGGAGTTTAGCCACAGTTAAGCTGGATAAATAAACTAAGACCTAGAGCGATTGTAAAATTACATTTCTTTGGCATTAATCTGCTGCTCTCAGAGCCAACGTTCATAAAAACCAGCACAAGCTAATAAATGATTAAAAAGCCTGTCCTTAAAGGGTTAGTTCACCCAAAAATGAAATTTCTGCCGTTAATTACTCACCCTCATGTCGTTCCACACCCGTAAAACCTTCGTTCATTTTCGGAATACAAATTAAGATATTTTTGATGAAATCCGAGGTTTTTTTTATTTTATTTATTTTTTATCTCCCATAGCAAGCAACGTAATTACCGTCATTCAAGGTCCAGAAAAGTATTAAAAACATTGTTAAACTAGTCAATGTGACTACAGTGGTTCAACCTTGAGGTTATGAAGCGATGAGAATACTTTTTGTGCTCGAAAAACAAAACAAAAATAACTTTATTCAACAAAATCTTCTCTCACCTGCCTTACTGCTACACTGTTTACATCCAGCATTTCCAGGTTTTACGTCAGAACGCCGACTTAGTATTGGCCGACGCTTTACTAGGTTAGCAGTTGACTATTTTAACAATTACTACTTTTCTGGACCTTGAATGATTAATTATAATTAATTATTATTTAATTATAATTATGTTGCTTTCTATGGGAGATAAAAACCTTTTGGATTTCATCAAAAATACCTTAATTTGTGTTCCTTGTCTTACGGGTTTGGAACGACATGGGGGTGAGTAATTAATGACAGAATTTTCATTTTTGGGTGAACTAACCCTTTAAGTCAACTACCCTTTTTTAGCCTAAGAAAATAAGGCTAAATTAATGCATACAAGGTAAAAAGAGGACACTTCATAATACCTATGCATTCAAGCTCTAAGCTTGAGTCTTGCATTTCAAGCAAAGGCCACTGATTTATTTGCATAGTTGTAATATTTGGATTTACATGCAATTCTATCATCAAGAACATCTCGTACACATACACACAAACAAAAATTTTAAACGCTCAGGGGTGCACACACATACGTGTGCATAAAACTATTGGAATAAAAAGACCCAGGGCTCTGAGACGTTTTGCCTGGGCGATCTCCCTATTAAAGAAGGCACTTTAAAATCAAAAAGACAATTCTACGGAATAAATACAGTTAAGAGAGGAGCAGCAAATAGAAGAACAAATGTTAACTGTGTCCATCCTAAACATGTACTGCAATACTTTTACAATGAACTGGAATAAAGAAGAAAGTTGAGACTATCAGACGACGGCAACCAGTGACAATCCTCCCAACCTTTGTAAGTAATGTTTCTCGCACAGATATCAGATCTATATACATATAATGGTTCGTGCTGGAATGAGTGTAGGAATGAATGGACTTCATTAGTGCTGCTCTTCTCTCAGTCAGAGTCTTCATCATCGAGATACTCCTCGGCGTTACTGTGGGTGCGCAGAATCACTGTAAATTCAGCAGACAGACAGTTAGTTATGTGAATATCTCACAGGAAGTGACATCTGAAGGAGGCAACTGAAAGGAGATGCCTTTTGACTCACCTCCTCCTAGTTTCCTCTTTAGCAGAGAGGCACTTTGTGCGTTGGTGGCCATATCCAGAGCTGTCTTCTTCTCATTGTTGAGGATGTCTGTCCTGGCATCTACAATATAAACACACATGCGCAATATAAACAGTGAAAAAATATGCAAATACAGATTAAAAAATATCACAAATTGGTACTTGATTTATTACAAACACGTGTAAGACATCACGCATAATAAGACTTTACATAAGAATCGTTTTACGAACCTTTTTACATACAAATATGTTCTGCTCATGTTCTGCACAATCCAGTTACAATATTAACTTTGCTTTGATACTAAAGAAATATTTTAGTAATGCATGGAGAATTAACGGTTTAAAGGGATAGTTCACCCAAAAATGAAAATGATGCCATGATTTACTCACCCTCAAGCCATCCTAGGTGTATATGACTATCTTCTTTCAGCCGAACACAATATTAAATAATATTCTGGCTCTTCCAAGCTTCAAAGCACATCCATCCACATAAAAATAATCCATACAACTCCAGTGGGTTAGTAAATGCCTTCTGAAGTGAAGCGATGTAGGTTTTTTTTAAAGAAAAATATCCATATTTAAAACTTTATAAACTATAATCACTGGCTTCCGGTAATGGCCATACGCGCGTTCACTAGCGATTTGCGTGGTTTTCATGAGAGGCGTCCTACGCCATACATCGGGTCAAAGGTCACCATTCCGCCGGAACTTGACTCTCTCGCAAATGTGCGTATGGCTGTTGCCGGAAGCCAGTGATTATAGTTTATAAAGTTTTGTGTTCGGCTGAAAGAAGAAAGTCATATACACCTAGGATGGCTTGATGCTGAGTAAATCATGGCATCATTTTCATTTTTGGTGAAAACATCCCTTTAGGATTAAATATAAGACCTAAAAAACCTTTACGTTAACTAATACACAACTAATAAATGTAAAGCCAAATTCTTTTAAGAACAAATATTGGATCTTTTAAGATGAAAGTTAATTAGTAAATCAATATTTTTACCCCACCCTTGTATCACAGAATGTGTGTAAGAAAATGAACGTGGTTATGAGGAAGAACGTATTGACTTACTTTTATTGAGCAACATCTCAACTATATCTGAATAACCCTTCCAGGCAGCTGCGTGTAGAGCCGTGTCTCCCAGTTTATTCTGTTGTGGAAATTAACACATGTCATTTGATACACTGAGTAAAACATAAAGAACCGTTTCCTGAAAAATCTATAATTTTGCAATCACTTTGTCACTTTTGCATACACACCTTTGTAAGCTGATCTCAATGTACATAAAATGCATTTGATCTCCAGAACAGTGATTTATCAAAAATATTTTAACCAACATTAGACTTACCTGCTGATTGAGCTCACAGTTTGGCTGACTCAGCAGAATCTCCACCACATCTAAGAACAAACCATTTATTAATTTTACTCATTTGTTTGCATAAAATTCATTTATGGTGCTTTTTTCATGTGCCATTAATAGACAACATTGAATTCATATTGGTGGCAAGCTTGTGCTCTACTGCTGCGCCTCAGATGTTAGCATTTGTAAACAGTCCGAGTATACCTTTATGCCCTCCGTGACAGGCCCAGTAGAGAGCGGTGTTCCCAGCTTTGTCCAGTCCGTTGATGCCAACCTTATTATCCAAACACTCTCTGAGCCAGCTCAGATTACCTGCATTTGCACACAAAAAATTTGATTGTTTCACCACATTAGCAAACGAACAAAATGCTAAATGGGTCTGTATTTGAGTACCTCGCTTGGCTGCTTCATGCATGGGGTTGTCTATGGACTCTGCTTGTTCAGCCACTGGAAAAAGACAAATCACATCAACTTAAGAATGATACTCTGAAAGATGCATGTATACTAGGAATGCACGATATATCGGCCACCATATCGGTATATGTTCATTTTTAATGTTATCGTTATCGGCCCGATAAGAAAGTTTGGCCAATATATTAAAGCCGATAAATAATGGATTTTTTCTTTCAGCTGAGACACTTCAGATGTGCACTGTTTGCTATGATGGTTTTGAATTGCTTGAAATATGATTGGAAATCAAAAAGGAAAATACAGTTAAGTGCAACATGTGCAGCGCAAGTCTGTCATATAGGCTACATAATATTATAATGAGAACATAATTGTGTGCTTTAGACATGGCTTTTAATGGAGAGACTTTTGTTTTTGTAATCAAGCTCTCAAAAATTATATAAAAATTTTAATTTAGATTTATCGGCCAATATATCGGCTTTCAAATTATCGGTTATTGGTATAGACCAAAATGTTCATATCGGTGCATCCCTATTGTATACCAATGGCAATGCTATGAGACTACAAGATATTTTCGCCCATTTTATTTTCTGCCAGGCAAAAGTCTGTTCACTTATAAACAATAATGTCACATGACAAGATATGCAGAAAAGTTTGCAACATCTCAACTACCTAAATGCCTAACCCCAAGTATATTACGCAATAGTAATAGTTACACCACTGATTCTCTCTAATAAAACTTTCCCGACATCATAAAAGTCTTTAAACATCACATATTATAAACACATTTCGTTTAAATTCTTTCAGTCACTGACGGTGTACTAGAAAAGGATTGATGGTTTGTAGGTTCTAGTTTGCCACTTGCTTTCCTTACCATAATTACTGGGAATAAGCCCAGTCCTTCCCCTGCATGTTCCTTTCCACCAGTTACTGTCACTCTGAAAACAAACCCAGCAATCACTAGAAAATCATGGAAGTCATGAATATCAACATTATCACAGGAGGAAGTATTAGTTCTTCCAAGTAGTAGCAAGAGAGATCATAAACATACGGTATCTGAGATGTACAGAATGTCTCCTTCCTCAAAGTACAGTTCATCTGGCTGAAAAAGAGGAAAATATACATAATGAGCTCACTCCTGTCAAGCTAAAACAATCAATATATCTAAACGAAAGGGAACTATTGAAATAATGAAACTCACCGTCCTTGGGTCAAAGGTGAATAAAGCCCTGTACACCTTGACCTGACCTGTTTAAAACACACATTCATATGGATGTTACTTACATGTTTCAAATGATAATTTACAGGAAATCCAAAGCATTTTATACACATTTTTAGGTCCAGTGTTGCCTGTTTAGAAGCAAAACAGTCTTCACCTGTTAAACCCTTATCTTCACCTATCAGCCCATCTATATGCAAAACACCATCACGTCTACAGCCAGGTATTATCAGAACTAAACATAGCTCAAATTCAAGGCAAACCACGTGACAAATGTGTGTAAGCCTCAGGGTCAGAGGAACCCAAGCCCTGAGGTCAAAATATATAAATAAACAAACCATTAGAAGCACAACAAAGGGTATTTCCTGGCTGCAAAGGTATTTCCATGTGGCCTGTAACAACCAAATAAGCCCTGCTAAGTGGGATCCAACGGGCTCCTCCCAAACTTCCTACACATATCGGACTCTGAAATGGAAACACTGTGGTCTTGGCCACTTCTAAACATTATATGTTAAATATTCCAAATATTCCATCCTACGCAAAGGGTAAAATTTGCATGGTGGACATCGCAGACCCACATTCTGAGTAAACTGTACTAAGAGGACATCCTAGTGTACGACTAGAGATCAATAAGCATTCAAATATTCAGTTTTCAACCTAATTGGTTGTTCTACTTGGACCATTCAAATGATTTTGCATACAATAACTGCATTATTATAATAAAAATTAATATAGTCATAATGAACCTTATGCTTTAGTTTTGTAATCTAAAGATTTAGTTGTGTCAAAAAATCTGTGTGGTATCATTCGTGAACAAACAATATTGGTTGACCTGTTCCTACAGCACATATCTTTGACTTAAAATAATAATAAAATTAAATTAAAACACCAGTGCAAATGTCATGTGTTTTTTTGCACACTAAGCACAGTGAAGCTGCTCTTTCATTTAGGGAAGTAACTGGTCACTCGAAAATGGCAGTGACTCAAAACCGTTTAGATTTCTAACTAAACAGCATTTTGAGCATTTTGGGCATCAAGGGCGTGAACAGCAACTCAGAACGCGCTGAAATGCGGTTCCCAAAAATGGGTTGTGCGTCTACGTTGGCCAGTTGCGCTGTCTAGATAGGCTTCTCACTAGGTTCTGAAACACAGCCAGTGGCTTGCTTGAGTGATTTTTCCAAACCCAATCCTGCCGTCTATGTTTCGATCGTTTTATTTTATCTGTTGAACACTGAAGCCAAGATGTTATAGTTTTACGCATGTTAACCGAGAACAATCGTTTGAAAAGCTCCAAAAGTGCAAAGAAATTTGCGTTGCGCTGCGCTGGAGAAACGCCAAAGTCCACCCGCAGTAGAAAGTTCACTAAGACACGGAATTGCATGCTCTTATATACATTTCATTGCATGACATCGAATATCCGCGTGTTTGTATAGCTATCAGACAACAAAACAACGCAAAAATGTGTGAATGTATAATGAAACTTTAGTAGGTTTGCCGAGGCTTTTTCCTCCACGCGCACCTCTTACCTGGTTTAGCTGGTTTGGGGGGAGGCTTTGACATTTCTGAACTTTCCAAGACTTTTAAAGAAATCTTCCGAGTTATTTAAGATGTCAATAGCACGTAAACGCGATATAAAACTGCAAATGAAACGGGGGGAACGCTGCTTTCTTCCTTTAGGCGCTGTCAATGAGGAAGCGTAAAGGAGTCCAATGCGGAAAAGTTGTACTGCGCATGCGCGCTGTCAATGGTCGTCTAAAATTCCGTAGGCTACTGCCCTTACGAAAAGTGTACTACCATAGTATCTAACGAAATGCCATGTTACTATAGTTTTATTTAGATTCAGGGGTGAAAAGCATATTAAAATGTCTCAAATTTCGATATAAATGTATTTCCTACAAATATTTGTAGGAAATTTGGACAGTTTAATAGACCTATTATAATATTTATAATTTTAATAATGATTTCTGTTGTTCAGAACTAAAAATACTGACAAAACTGCAAACATCAGGATATAAAATGATTAATTTTCTGTTGTCGCAATATGGGAAAACTGTCACTATCACTATCATTTCTATAGAAATGACTGAATGGGGCTTTGATGATGAAAGTCTTATATTCGGGAATTGACCTAAAACATTAGTATAAATGTTTATAAACTTTCATTAATAACATTAAACAATGAACATTAACATTAGTATAGACAATAAAACAACATTATTGCCAAGTAAAAAGATTCATTTAACACAACTTGCCTTTTTGAGACAACATGGCTCAATAATGTAAAGTATTACCAAAATCGTAAAAACAACAAACAAACAAAACAAAAATAGGGTAGGATGGGGGAAGATGCCCACCTTAGGAACAATGTGGATTTTCTTTTAAATTGTAACATATTTAGATATACGTTTATCAGCTAATGTGTTATTATAGGAACTAAACACATTTAGTTATAGCACAAAATGTCAAGTATTAAAAGAGGGGTAAGTTGGCCTCCACTTGGGTAAGTTGGCCCCCTACCTGGGGTAAGAAGCCCACCCTGGATAAATTAATTCTTATTAATATTTATATATTTTTAAAGTGTCATTAATGTAAAAATACTAAATAAACTTTTTTTTTTTGACAATTTAGTTGATAATTATTGAATAACTGATGACAGACAAAGCAGTAAAAGTGTGACAGACAGGCCAGGCTCTACACCCACACAGACACAGCGCACGTCATCACCAGAGTACTAACCACTCACACCTGTCACCAATCAGCACCCTCATCTACAGCACTACTAAAGACACAGCCTCACGCTCAGTCACTGTCTGGTCTTGCTAAGGCAAAGACTTACCTCTCTGCTTATCTAAAGGACTCTAACGAAGATACTCACCTGTCTCCAGCGTGCTTCCTCGTGTTCTCCTCATCTCCAGTGAGTTACTCTCCGCTTCAAGTCTGCCGGCTTCCCGTCATACCTGCAAACACGAGACAAGTATCGGTGCTGCGATTACATCTGCCAGCCAATTCACCTGTTGTCACTCACCTGCACTCTGTCAGCCATCCTGGTTGTTCAATAAACATCTTAACTATTCCATCAGTGTCTCTGTCCCCTTCTGTGTTGTAACAAAAAGAGATTCATCTGAAAGGTAATATTATTCTATAACTTGCATACATGCATATGCTGTGTTGGGAAGGTTACTTTTTAAAAGTAATAAGTAATGGATTACAAGTTACCCTATTTAAAATGTAATAAGTAGTGTATCTATTTCAATTACTCTATTAAAGTAATGTAACTGATTACATTTGGAATGTTTTCAACTGTTAATCATTTTCAAATATGCAGGCAGGGTTAACCTTATAACACCAAAAATCTTTCATCACGTGAATTAAGATTATAATAACTTAATTTTAAAGCACAGCCACCCAAAAAATCAGACTTTAGCACCTCTTTTTACTTTAATATCGTTCTGAGGTTAAATACAGCAAATTAAAAGCAGCAAACTAATATTATTCAACACATCCTAGCTTTTTACAGAAAATATTCAGATGTAACTCCCTTTGTAATCATTAATATTTTCATAAGTAACTGTAATTTAATTACACACTTTTTCTCAGTGGATTAGTTACATTTATTTTGTAATTAAATTACACAACACCATTACATGTAACTAGTTACTCCCCAACACTGGACATATGAATATTCACTTATTTAATTCCCCATATTTTAATTGAAGATATGTCATAACACTGTGAATGCATATTTAATGATTTCACTCTACTAACATGGGTTTTAATAAAAGCAAAGATGTCTGAAATGTACAAAGATAAAGTTTCTGCTCTAAAAACTGTAGCATTGCATAGAACTGTCTGTTTTATATTTTGAGTAAAAAAAAAAAAGAATGTGTGATGTTATCATTGAATACCTATATCATTAGCTATCACTACACAGAATTTGAAGCTATCTTCAAAATGATCAGGATGTGAACTCGCCTTTATACTTGTGAAATTGACCTCTGTACACACATTTCATGAACACATCACATGTTCACTGTGTTTTTGAAGTTATATATAGCACAATGCAATAGTAAATGCATTACTTTTAGTTGAAAGTTAAACGAAAGGATGTTTTTTTACTCTTATTTAAATTCTGGTTAGCATCTAATGGGGTCTTTAGTGCTAAATTTTTTCTGTGTTAACAGTTCAGGGTCATTAGCTGTATTTCTCTTCCTTTTGCGCTCTTCAGAAGCTCATTACCATGCAGATGTGAGGGACGTGTTGCACGGCAGGCGGCTTATGCAGAATTTAAGATGCACAAACACGTTTAATAATGGCAATCTCAGAGAAACGGGTCGTTCCTACAGCTACCGTACCTCTATAATTCTTTTGGCCTCAAATTACAGGGACAGTATTCATATTTAATGATCCATGAAGCCGTGTTCACGCACAGGCAGCTACTTCTACTTAACAAGTATGTGTACTTGGTGGTATTTTGGCTTCTCTCTTTATCTGTTCATTGCATTTTTCCTTAATTCTTTTCATTCTTTTTATTCCAGACATGATACATCTCATATTCCATCCCAAATATTCCAAGGGCACATTCAATTCCAGTGACTCTGTGTCCCAAAACCTGAAACACCTATCACTGCATGTAAAGTCATCATCACAACTGAGCATTAAAGGGTTAGTTCACCCAAAAATGAAAATTCTGTCATTAATTACTCACCTTCTTGTCGTTCCACACCCATAAGAACTTTGTTCATCTTCAGAACACAAATTAAGATATTTTTGATGAAATCCGAGAGGTATATGACTTGTCCATAGACAGCAATATAATCACCACTTTCAAGGTCCAGAAAGGTACTAAAGACATTGTTAAAACAGTCGACGTGACTGCGGTGGTTCAACCTTAATTTTATGAAGCGATGAGAATGCATTTTGTGTGCAAAAACAAAACAAAATTAACGACTTTATTCAACAATATCTTCTCTTCTGTGTCATTCTCCTACACTGTTTACGTCCAGCGCTTCCACGTCAGAACGCCGACTCATTGGCCGGCTCCTGCGTCAGCATCACATGCATGTGTCATGCTGCTCACGTGATCAGCTTCGGCCAATACTGAGCCGGCATTCGGACGTAAACACGAAAGCCTTCACTGTGCTTACTGCGTCACCTGCGTAAGGATAATGACAGGTAAGAGAAGAGTTTGTTAAATAAAGTTATTTTTGTTTTGTTTTTGCACAGAAAATGTATTCTCGTCGCTTCATAACATTAAGGTTGAACCACTGCAGTCACGTCGACTGTTTTAACGATGTCTTTAGTAGCTTTATGGACCTTGAAAGTGTTGATTATATTCCTGTCTATGGACGAAAAATACCTCTCAGATTTGGGTGAACTAACCCTTTAAAATAGAAATAAACATGAATAATTCAACTTTAATGACTTCTGGATGAATGACCATTGGATGAATTCTACAAATTGACTCCTATTAATCATTTACTTTACAAACAACCTCTGTGTGTGTGAATGGGGAAAACCTCCCTATAAAAGCTCCTCCTGGATGATAAGTACATGACAAACAGAAACTCAACACGGAATTCAGCTGTCAGCTGCCATGAACCTACAGCGCCTCTCCTCTCTGCTGCTCTTCGTCGGTGAGTTTTGTTTTCTCCATCCTATTCTTGACCTGTCAACCTAATGGCCAACACAGTAATGGAAAACTAAAATTGTGATTTCCAGATCTGAAAAACTCCAGTCCTTAAAAATAAATTAAATCATAAAATGTTATCTTTTGTTTGTGTGTGTGTGTGAATATATGTTTTAATTATGCTCTAGAATTTATTCCTTTTGATTGCAAGTTCTATAAAATAATTTTCAAAATCCTTGTTCATTAATGAGAAAGTAACAAGTGGAAAAATCATGAGAAAGCGGGTGAAATCTGCAACATATTCTCTTCCATGCTCAGTGTAAATCTTTTGCATTTATTTATTTTTTACTATATTTCAATTTCACTTTGACAATTGACAAAAGACAATTGACTTGACTCTAGGATAGTAACCTTCCTCCAAAACCAGCTTGAATTCTCTAGCTGAATGAAGTACAGATATTGTGTTTACGTCTCCAGACAGACTAGGCTTTGGGAAATTGATTCGGCTTGTAGTAACTTGCCTCTGAATAGCTGTGAGCTCCGGCTTGTCCCATATAGGTGTATGCCAAAACGCCACACAGTTTAAATCTCGGCTGTCTGTTGTCATGTTCAGAGTCACAAAGCACTTATTGTTCATCGCAAAGGACAGAGGATTAGGGCGTCAAACTGCTGTCGTAAATATATATTTAGCTTTCCAAAATAACATTAGAAATGTAATCCTGGCACACAATAATAGGTGTGTGTGTGTGTGTTTCTAGGAGAGGAATTTCTTTGACAATTAAACATAGGATTCCAGTCTGTAGGAGTGTTCAGATCAAATGTGTTTACTCACACATTCTCCGTGCAGACTTGTTTGACTGCAGCAGTCGCCAGATCATACCTGTGATAGAAGGGCACATACGCCACTTTATGTCTTTGAATGTCGTTGAATTACCAAATATCAAAGTATTTATTTGAAAGAAAATGTTTGTCGACAAAGTTAAAAGGTATTTTTTATATAAACACTTTTTGTTATACTGTTTGAAACTCTTATCACATCCTGATAGCAATCAATAATAGAAGTGGTTTAAACATGTGCATATATCTCCTGTGGAAGTCTCAGGACCAAAAATACGGTCCGAATGCAATGATATGAATGTCCTACCTGCCTGTCAACATGTATTTCCATATCTTCACGCACCCTGCTCACGCAGACGTCACACGTCATCAGTGCGTTCAATAAGGCTATGCAGAGTTGTAGACAGACAGTCACCGAGCACCACAAACAAACAGCAGCCGTCTTTTACAGTTTCTCCTGAAAGAAAACAATGAGCTTATCCTGCATTCACGCCATGTCGTAACCGTAATTACGAGATGGAAACCTGTGACGTTCTACCCAGAGCTGTTCACGTCCTCAGACTCGTCGTGTCAGCACTATCAACACCGAAATGAATCTTCAGCAGTCAGCTGGTACAATTAATAGCTCTGTAAGTTGTTTACATTCATTATTATTGTAATGTTATGTGCTTTAAGCCATGAAGTAACTTAACGCCGTCTCTAGTCTTGTGACGCTTTGCAGACTCTGCTGTGTGCGTTCATTTGCTTTGGAGGAGGCATGGCTTTGGAGAGCACTGAGAAGGGAGGGTGAGATCTTATGCTTTCAAAGCTAGCTTGCTATTGCTAGCCTCTCCGTAAATTGCCTACCCTAAAGAGTTCCTTGCACGGGTCAAAATGACCCGAAGCCCTAAAATTATACTTTTTTTTGTCTAGAAAGTTTATATAATTTCTTTTTTTTTTTTTTTTGTAGATTTTTAATGCATTTTTTTGTAGATTTTTAATTTCATTTACCTTTAAATTAATTGATTTTATTAATAAATAATAATTTAAGCACATTCTTTCAACTTAAATTCAAAATAACTCGCCATTTCATGCATAACCCTGTTAATTCAGCTCAAAATATCTCATATTGGGTCACTCTGTGACTGTGATATTTTATGACTCTTGCCACTAGATGGCATTATAGTCTATGCAAATGAGCTGTTCCCTTTTTACCTTTTTTTTTTTTTTTTTTTTACGTGTATGTGTGTGTATGCATGTCAGTATGTTCTGCATTTGGGATGTTCTATAGTCGCATGCCTTCATTTGTGTGTGTGGTTGTTCTGGATTGTGCCACATATTTAAGATTTTTTTTGACAAATTAAAAAAAATTCCTCACATTCCATTCATTCCGATGCGGGTCCAAATTGACCCGCGAGGGACTCTTTTATTACTAATTTTATTACAACCACACAAAATCCGCGAATCCAGTGAATTTTGTGTGTCTGTATTCCAAATTCAAGTGCGACAAAAGTCCTAAGGTCTAAGGACCACTCCAAATCTTTTTAAAAATTCATTTTGGGTCAAAATGACCCGAGGAGAGGATAGGAATACGTTAATAGTTAATGCGATGGAGAATAGAATATGTGCAGAATAAAATGGCATGCAAAAATACAATTATTGTTCGATGGACCGGATCAGTTTATTAACATTTATTGCCACACACCCAGGGTTGGTAGAATGTGTTCCTGCAATTTTCACACAATGGCACACTAGATTACTAAGCTAAGAGGAGATCAAATGGATCCTACATACTAGTTCCTCGTCTTTTTGCACATTATTCCGAATAAAAACATGTCTTTGTAATCTTTTCATCAAAACTACCCCACCTTGCAACAACGTTACCATGGATGCTTAAGTTTCAGTCAACAGATGCTGGCTGTGTTTCAGGATGGGAGTAGTCCTCCATGTTCACATCAGGTCTGACTCCATTCTGCATTATTACACCCACTTGTCTTGATCCCAATCAATTCCTAATGGATAAAAAAACAGTCCAAGCCTACATTTTTTCCAGCTGAGTATCTTGTTTCACTGTAGAAATTGACTGTACACTGTACAAATGATTTTTCAAATCTGTAAATAAAACAAATTATTAGGTAACAGGTGTCCAAACAAGAAAAGGAGACATAAAGGACTCTGATTTTGTATTGTAGTTGCAGCAGGTGCATTGTTACCTCACATAACCTCAAGTTTTCCACTCGCTCATGTCTTTCATGTCTGTCATATTTTCTCTCTCACACACATACACAGCTAGTTTGCTCAGTACAATATAGGCTACATGGGGTGTTTACAGGATGACTCAACATCAACCGCAGCTTTAGAAGATTAACCTCTCTTTATATTCCCCAATTGAGGTTAATGTGTCATTGTGTTATAATGAAGCGTTTGATCCTGTTATTATTTGCAAACTGGGCCGAAACGGCATTCCTCACAATATAAGAACTTACTATACCTCTACTGTGATATAACAGGCTGTGATTCATTGTGTGTGTCTGTCCAGCTTTCAGTGCAGTTTTCACGATAAGAACAGCAGCCACTCACACATCTGCACTGGATCATGTGACCGTGATGTCATTATCAGGGGAGGGGCTTCAGAGTGCCGTGGGTGAAGATTTGGAATCTGATGAAGATCAGGATCCATCAGGAATGTTCAACGATCCATCTTTGTTTAAAGGTATATTATGTAACTTTTTTTGTTCAGAAAACTTATAAAAAAGTGTTTATATTTTAGACCTGTCGGGTTGGTTTTCGCGGGAAATTGCGTACATACATCACTCGCCCGTGCGTGTCTCGTCATACCCGTAAATAGAGAAAAGCTGCTCGGCATACGTTAGTTGTCAGAACGAGCGAGAACGCGACAGAGCTTGTAATAAGGATGACCATATTCATCCGCACAGTCACACCACTCTGCGCTCGCAACCACCAGCCATAAGACCTGGATCTGACATGGACCGGGAAGGAACCACCCTCCCCAGCCTGGGGGAATGGAGGTTTGCCCAAACTTTGCCGACTTGGACTTAGTCGTTTTTCGAGGAGGAAACTCCTCCAGGGTGTCTTTCGCCCCTAGAATGCCCAAGACGGCACACACTCTCCGGCCTGAGGTATGCCAGACCCTCCCTCTGACTGCTTAGTTATTTGTCCGTGTTGAATATTTCCTAAGTCCAGTTTTGTCTCCTCCTCCCCAACACCGTGATGGCCCGTTTTACACCACTATGCGCTCACAACCACCAGCCATAAGGTGCATGGATCTGACTTTTGACCGGGAACGGGCTACCCTCCCTGAGCTGGAGGTTCGCCCAAACTTTGCCGACTTGGTCGTTGCATGCAGTTTTGATTTTTAACCACTAGATGTCCAAAAATTACCTAATGTACCTAAAGGTACTCTCACAAACTTGTCCACTTACTTGTGAAAATTTCCCACATATGTCAATTATTCTTAGATTAAGCTAATTATAATTTCTACCCAGACTAGTACCTTTTGGGATTTTAATGAGGACATTAAATGCATCATCTATGAACCACAAAGGTTAAAGTCCCCCTGTAGTCAATGATTTTATCCCTTTAAAACTCATCTTTGATCACCAAAATGACATATTTAAATGTTTTTTTTTCCCTGTGAAAAAGATTTCTTGCCTTAAAATAGCTGAATGTAACTCTACACCCTTGCCTCATTTAATATATGCGGATCAATGAATATGCTAATTAGCTCCGCCTCCACTCGCTCACTCCAGCTCAGAGATCCACTCGGTCAACTTACTGAGGTAAACGCTGCACAATGATATCGCTCTTTACAACATCGGACACATAATGGAAATTAATATAATTAGCCTTTTGCTTGACTATGTTATTAAACAGCTAATAATGTGTTGCTGATGTTACACAAACCATGTTCCCGTTCGCCACATCAGAGTCAGACAGCTGCCTTCTAACAATCAGTATCCTTACAAATGTTTTGAACAACTTAGAATGTCAGTGAAGAAAGACATATATTTCATCATAACATCGTAATATACATCATACACCAGCTATATTGATAAATCTACATGATTTTTCATATCAACAGAAAAATATACCTGGCTTCTCTCGAGACTCCCCTGCGAGTTCGCTGTTAATGATATGCGGCACGTTGACGTGATTGGTTACAAGGTAGTTTGTGACATCAGAAACACCAGCGATTTCAAACCGCGGGTTTGAGACTGTCACTTTCACTGCAGTTTTAAATAGAAAATACTCAACTGTGTTGACTTATGAATTTGCAAATGGTTTGTCTTAAAGCATATTTAAAACACCACATAGACATATAAACAACATTAAAAACTTGATTTTCACCACAGAGGGTCTTTAAATGTAAAAAAACAAATAAAAGTATAGAAAACAAATATTCTCACACACATCAAAGTCTCTTTTGTATCTTATGTCTTTCAGTAACCCAAGTCAGTAGAGACGAGCCGAATCAAAAGCGCTCTGGGCGCAAAAAGAACAAAGGACGAAAAAAGAGTAAAACGATCACTCCTGTTCAGCCGAATCATACATCCAATCACAGGAGCCACAGCACCACCACTGACCCCTGCCTGACCTCTCACGTGGACTACTGCATCCACGGCCACTGCACATACCTGCACGGCCTGAGAGAGCCCGTCTGTGTGTGAGTGACACTCACCTATGCACACTACATAGAAACATCTCACACACATCTTAAAAGAGTTTATAATGAATGAAAATCAGGCAAATGTTGGATTCAGTTTGTGCAAAGGAATGAATATATGATTGTTTCAGATGTAAGAGGGGTTATGATGGAGAACGCTGTGGGATCCAGCTCCTTGGGACGTCTCGGGATGAAAGCAGCACTGAAACGACCCACACTGCTCTCGTCATCATGGCTGTCGTCCTGTCAATCATCAGCTGCCTGGCCATCCTGCTTATGGTCTGCGTGCAGTAAGTACCGTACAAAACGCATCACATTCAGAGTACGCTTGCTAAGTATTCAGTACACCCACACACACTCATTCATCTTCCAGTCGCAAAACACGCCTATTGTGACAGCGTTAATTTATACACCATCAGTTTGGACACACCTACTCATTCTATAGCATTATTATTGTAAATCATACTAAGCCATCAAAACTATGAGATAACACAAATGGACGTATGGAAATTATGTAGCGACCAAAACGTAGGAAACAAATCTCTCTTATAGCCTGTTTGAGCCTCTGCTTTGTGTAGATTCCAGATTTGCTCATACTGGATATTAATAAACCAACTTTGCAAGGTGTAACTTGGGATGGTTTCGAAGGAGTTAACATGTATTCTGGACACTTTATGATATATTATTATTTATTTATTTTTTCCACTGTCCAGTTTTGTGAAGAAATTCATATGTAAGTCTAAGATCACTATCATGATCAGGACCCCAACATGACAATATTACAGTGATAAAGTCCTCTGAGGTCAATATCACTACACTACAATTGAGACGCTAGATAGTGCCAGATGTATTATGTATAAAACAAGAGAGCGCTTATTCGCAATAAAAAGTGGCGCAGGGATGGCGTCAAAACCCGGAAGACTAATATAGCGCAACAGTGCCCGCCCACTTTTTCAGTGGCGCTGGTTCCGGATGTATTTTTTCCATTCATTTCCCCCATTGGGATTTCAAAAAAGTCTTTGTTAAAGCATTATAATAAGCCATGAACCAAACCAATCAACTATGAGGTGAATCACAACATTCCAAACTTTAATTTGAGAAAAAAGTATTTGAAAATTGAACAAAAAGACAAAGGTATAAGACTGTGTACTTAAGTGCTTTAATAAGGGTAAGAACTACAATCCCATGAAGCACTGTGAACAGCATAATCGAATTAAACAGATGGAGAAATATAAAACTACTCATTTAAAAATGTTGATTATATATAAAAGGGAGTGGGCGGAGTTAAAGAGCTCTATTTGCTTGTTTTGACTCTGATTGGTGGAATTTTCTGTACAGCATCATGGGTAATGTAGTTTTTCACCATGTTAAACACAATTATTTTAAAAATAAGTTGAAATAATGTGGGCTGACGGCAGCAGAAGCAAATACCATTAATTAACAACCCCGTAGCTCACAGTAAGGCTGTCTTTAAATATGTTTAAGTTACTGTTAAAAATCAGTTTCCCTATGGAGAAAATGATTGGAGGGATTGTTGCACTCTATTCATCCCTAGTTGCCTAAAGATTTTCCTATGGGGTTTTATAATAGGGTTTTTCTATTTATGAGTAAAATTAAGCCTGTGGTAAATATAGGTTGATGATACTTAAGCATTTTGTTCTACAGCGTAAATTACACGCGACACACCTATACTGAAAATGCAAATTATGTTTATTTTTGAATACTTATGTTTCTAATAAGTTACTAGATAAGAGTGTTTGGGGTGTGAGTGTGTGCAGTTTATGTTGTACAGCCAAACGTCAAAGTATCCTCTCAAGTTATATTTACCACAGGTGTTATTTTACTCATAAATAGAAAAACCCCATTATAAAACCCCATAGGAAAATATCAAGGGAACCAGGAGCGAATTAGTTTTGACATCATCCTTGCACCACTCTATACGATGTGGAACCGAAATGCACAATGGGTAATATTTATGCTGAATTCAGAACCGCATACTAGCATTCTCGCTTGAATTAGGAAATCATAATGCAGCCAAAGATAAATTATGAGAAACAAATGATTAGTTCACCTCCTGAGTATTTAGTACATTTTGTCACGTGACAGATGAACGAATCCTTCATGAACAATTCTGCAACTGACCAGTCAGATTTGATTTTTTGGGGAAAGGGGACCTATTATGCCCCTTTTACAAGATGTAATAAAAAACTCTGGTGTCCCCAGAATGAAGTTTCAGCTCAAAATACATTTGAATAATTTATTCTAGCTTGTCAAATTTGGCCCTATTTGGGTGTGAGCAAAAAAAAAACCCGTTTTTGTGTGTGTCCCTTTAAATGCAAATGAGCTGCTGCTCCCGGCCCCCTTTCCAGAAGAGGGCGGAGCTTTAACAGCTTGTGCTTCAGTTGCTCAACAACAACAAAGCTGGAGAATCTCATGCAGTGATTTCAAAAAGCGATTTCTGTAAAAGAAAATATCTCCCTTTGTATTGAACTTTGAGTGTCATAACTTTGCAGATGTTGTTTATGCTCAAACAGCAACATTACACACTAACTAAAGTTAAAAAAAGTAAAATCATATTCATAATCAAGGACCCCTTTTATGCAAATTCAACATACAAGAAGAAATAACAACATAGAAATGTTCCTACATTCAACAATCAAGCAAAGTTCAATGGGAAGCGACTACATGGGTAATTAATAAGAGCTAAAAAGGAAGTAGATTTGAGTATTCTGGAGAACCGTGTACTAAATGTATTTTTTGTTGTTTTGTTTTTACATTCCAGCTATAGAACACATCATCGCTTTCAGGCAGCTTTCCTGACCACCACTAACGAGAGAGAGAAACTAGAGAAGAAGAACATTATGGTGTGAAGAGAAAGTAAGACCAAGTCTTTATTTGTGGGTTGCTAAATATAAAACAGACTCAAAGCCACAATGTTATGGTTTCTCTATTATATTCTGGTCTCTAGGAATGGCTGTAGTCCCTTCTTAAGTGTAGTAGGCTACTATTAACACATCTACAAACCCTTGTGTGTTGTTTATGGAAAATTGTTTTTGTTTCAGGTAGAAGTCACACTGATGTCACTGGTGTGGAGTGCTCTACAGATATATTGCACATAAGGTGCGTCCCAATTTGCGTACTTATGCACTACTCTACGCCTTTTTGTAGTATAAACAGTGTGAGTAGTGTGTATGCACTGAAAAGATACCAAAAAGACAAAGTCCACTTTAAATACTGGATAATGCACTTAATTAACTGAAAATACAAAGTGTGGAATGTTGGAGACTTCATGCACTCGACTGTTGAAGCTTTAATTATGCAGCAAAGGGGGAGGGGCATCAGACTCTGATGCTGAATGATAAAATAACCTTATAAAAATCATACACTACTTGGTTAATTACATAGTGCATAAGTACATAGTGTATAAGTGTATAGTGCGTCATTTGGGACGCAACTAGAATAATATAATAAACCCTATTGTAACTTATTGTTTGTACCTATTTATTAACAAATATAATTTCCTTAGTATTTGTCTATTTTGATAATAAAAAGTAATGTTTATTTAATATGCGATATTTATGTACACATATGAAATAAAGGACACTCTCATAAGATTTGTCTTTCAGTCTCCTTTTTTTTTTTCCTTTTCTCTTTCTGTGAATTCTTATCTAAAACATTAAGAGTAATATAAGTTAGATCCAGAATATAGGATGTGTATTATCAGTGCCATCTGAAAATTAGTCCAAAGATGTGCAGCATGCCAAATAATAAATAATAATTGAGAAACAAAGTTTTAATTTCCAGAATTTAATTATTCAAGTGCAAGTTCTTATTAGCGTTCCTGTGGGATCCCATGATTCAGGGCAATCCAGTGTTTACAGTAAGTTGTATGAGATAAAATGACCTAGCCTGCATTGATTACACAGTAGAATACAGACTTTTAAAGTCAACATGAAACCGAAGTTGCGATAGTGTTTCCTGTTGTGAAGTGAAATGGCTTCTCGAACAAGAAAAAATGTAGGATGGGAATTGGTTTTGTTTATGGGGAATTCATTGTATGGTTGTGGTTTGCTATTGGTGGATCTCATGTGAGTGACAAGTTTCCCCGCCCTCACGCCAGTAAACACATCATCGAGAAGAGATGTCGCTGCAAGAGGGAGGGAAAGTTATTTTGATGAAAGATTACGAAGGCACATGAATTGTCCATTTTTATTTAATGGTGACTTTGATTAAGTAAGTAAAATGATTAAAGGGGACCTATTATGCCCCTTTTCACAAGATGTAATATAAGTCTCTGGTGTCTCCAGAATGTGTCTGTGAAGTTTTAGCTCAAAATACCCCACAGATCATTTATTATAGCTTGTCAAATTTGCCCCTGAGCAAAAACACATAGTTTTTGTGTGGGTCCCTTTAAATGCAAATGAGCTGCTGCTCCCGGCCCCCTTTCCAGAAGAGGGAGGAGCTTCAACAGCTCATGCTTCACATACTCAACAAAAACAAAGCTGGAGAATCTCACGCAGCCAAAATGAGGATTGTCAGTAACGGTGTTCAGCCTTACATTGTTCAAACCGGAGTCGACACTGATGGAGAGACTCAGGAAGAACTTTTAGAGTGAAACTGGATGTTTCTGAATGGTTAGTGGATAAATTCATGTAGTTGCTGTGGAGTTGATTCAACTCATCCACTAGCATGTGCCGTCATGTTAATCTTCTGTGCAAATCCAGCATTGAATTGACCCTCGTTTGTGAAGCAGTCTGGCGTAAAATGACGGCATGACAACACTCTACTACAACAACTCCTTTGTTGTGTGTTCTCGGGGGGCAGGGTTTATGTTAATTTTCGAAGCTCATTGTAGTCCCTACCAGCCGTTTGTTGTAGTCCTCTGTAAAAGAAAATATCTCCCTTTGCATTGAACTTTGAGCGTTGTAACTTTGCAGATGCTGTTTATGCTCAAACAGCAACATTACACACACTAACTAAAAGTTAAAAAAGTGAAATCATAACCCCCCTTTAAGTAAGTAAAATGATGGCAATATTTTTATAGATGATGGAGGGTTGGGATCCTTCAGTTTCCTAAAATTGTTCTGTGTTCCGTTCGTGAAGCGAAGCAAGACCAGAATTACCAGACGAGCCACCAAAATGGAAAAGATTAATTCTGTTCCTTAAGTATAAGGAGTAAATGTCAATCTTTATATCTATGAGTATTAATTAACAGATGAAAGCAGACATCTGACGCAGTCATTGTTAGTACCTTAAGCCTGCTCAGGTGGAGTCTCTTAACGCCTCTCCCTGCAATTTTCCAATTTCTTTCCCCCAATCATTTTTAATCCTTATGAGAGCTGATGTTTCATAACATAATGGAAGATAATGTAATACAGACATAAAAGATCAAGAAAAAGTGAGATTGTTTGATCAGCTTGGCTTTCTTTGGTGTACAGGCAAAACAGGTTAACCCTGGGCAGATCAGGTGTAGATATGTTTACTCAGAGAGGCACAAACCAGGAGGAGAAGCCACATTAATTAATGATGAAACCACTGAAGGTATAACTAGAACTAAATCACTTTTAATACTTGCCAGCATTCTCAGAAATGTGGCTAACGTTACGGCAAGGTTTTTTAAAGGTTATGAACAAACCTTCCAGTAACGTTAAAGGCACAATATGTAATTTTTCGCTGCTAGAGGTCATCATACATATTGTATGATGGAGACAATTCTGTATTACTGTACAGTAAAACTGATAATGTTAGTACACAAGTCAAAAAAAAATAAATAATAATAATATATATATATATATAACACTGTTTTAGTGGTTTTTGGATATTGTAATCTAAAATCTTACATATTGTGCCTTTAATAGAACATTTATTCAAAATGATGTGGTTTCACAATACTACAATACTTAACAGATTATTAGTTGTAAATAGTAATTCAAGTTATTAGAAATGCCATTACACTTTGATTCATATATTTTTGACCTACATATCCATGTTGGAATATACATGGAATATAATGATCTGCTTCAATATAATGTTTGTTAATCACAAATATGAAGAAGCGCTACCAAATTACGCATATGTATACTGAAGCATGGTAAACAAACCCATAAATAAAGTAGGCCTATCTCAAACATCAAAATGGTCGGTGGTTGGTTTAGTTGTTCAGGACTTCTAAATAAACTGCCAAAACCAGAAAACTCAACTGTAGTTAACTGCGACCTCTTCTGGTCATAGAGCGAACAGTCATGATCTCTATGTAAATGCATTTACGTAGGCTATTATAAAGATAATCAGATATTAGTTTTTCTCAAAATGTCCGTTTCAGAGCAGTAGAGCAGTAATATCAGTTGAATGCGTGTTCAACAAACTCGATAATATAATATAAAGAAATAAAATCATTAAATAAGCCTAAAAAATGACACTCATTCAGAACACATAAAGAATAAAAACTGAAATTAATAAGAATAATTAAACTAACATGCAAACGTCATTAGAATATGCAAATTAGAAATGAAACAAATCTACACACAAGGTCTTCCTTTTCTTCTTTCTTCCTTTTTCTATCAACAATCAGTCAAAAACTATAAATTGTGTATTTTTATGTGTATTAATAATAATAATAGGCTAATAATTAATGTATTATCAATAATAATAATATATTATTATTATTATTATTAATATGATATTTAATAATCAATTTATTATTAATAATATTATTATTACTGTCTTACTTTATTAGTAGGCTAAAAATAGACGACTAAAATGCAAATCTCCAGAACTTGCAACTCAAGTCTGACTTGCAAAAGCTTGCAAAAAGGAATGAGGTTTGTGTAAGGTCATTACGGGGATTTCGTAATTTTCCTTCCGCTTTTGTGGTCGGTTGTTTACTGCGCTTTATATATGAGCTTTACGGTAAATTCAAGTACTATGGCTTTCCTCCTTTCTGATTGGCTGTTGGCTTGTGTGTTAGAATGTCTGGTGCCAAGAGCGCTCGCGGCTGAAGCTCACTCTGGACGGCCTGACGCACATATTACTGGCCAGTACGTTTATCTTAAATATAATGTGTACTCGTGTATTATTGTGACCAGCGGACTCTGAGACGTTTAAAGGAAAAGGTAAGGTTTGAGATAGATCCTTTATGGGAGCTCTGGAGGGGATGAATTGAGTGTTTTGACCGTTTTGTGTTAGCTTAGCTGAACAGCAGCTGTCATCACCTCACTAGATCACCTCATTCAACTATTAGACTCACGCGCATCACATCCTACAATGTGTTTACATACATGATTGTCAAATAAGTTAACGGATGTGTTTACTGTTTAATATTATCAATATTTTGGTTCTACACCTGTTGCTCTTTGGGTTTGCTCCATCAACTAATGGTTTTAGAGCTGTAAGTCTGTTTAATAGGTTTATGGTTAAAGATCTAAGCTAGTAACTACAGACACTACATGTGAACCACTGTTTATTTCATCAACTGGTTTTGAGATTTTGGGCTATTTTGCTTACATAACTTGCTTCTTTCAGACTAGTGAAAAGAAAACATTCAAAATACTCATGTATTTACTTTATCTATTTGAGTGTAATGTATTTAAATTACAATGCATACTGTATTTTAAAGGATTTTAATCTATATTTACAAATTCAGCTTCTGTGATGTAGTAGTTAAAGATCTAGATTAGCTTGTAGGTTTGTATTCCATTAAGATCTAGACTAGTAACTAAATTAAAGTTTTTAAGTTCAAAATGAATGTAGTGATCTATGAACAATTCTGATTGTCTTGTATTACTTTCTACAAAATCCTGCTTTCACAAATGAACTTTTATGGTTAGTGTTGTGTGAATTAGTGGCTTGAAGGTTATCAATGACCTGTCCTCATCGTGCAATTAATCAACTCACTTAATTTTATGTAGTTTCACAATTCACAGAAATGATGGCAGAAACATTGAATTTGCTTACTCAGGATGTGTTTATCATCTTTGAGCTGCTGCTTTGCCAAACCATTGGCTTGTTTTTGCTGAGCAAGAACACATCAGGCAGATCTTGTGTGACTTCCCATTTGGTCCCTAAAATAACCTTCAGTGTCACTTGTTAAAGGTTATAGGTCATGGGAACCGCCTTATAGAAAGAATGCTTGTTTTCTGGAACACATTTACGGTAGTAGCCTATTGATGAGTAATCTGTAATAAATTGTAGATACTTTGTAGGCAGTGCTGGGGAGAAAACGTACAAATTGTAGTGGGTTATTATTGATTCCAAAGTTACAAAAATTGTAGTTAGTTAACGTAATCCATTACGTTACACATTTAAGGTAATATAATCTGATTACTTTTAGATTTCTTTTGACCTAACTCCTTTTTCAGATTGATTTGAATAGGATAATATTGTACCATATTGATATAAAAATACAAAGAGAAAGAAAATATATTCCATTCTTTACCAACAACATGAAGTGCATTACGTCAGGGTTTCCCAGACTGGGGTTCTTGAGTTTAATGAAAAGCTATTAAGTAATTAAATCATAAAAATTTAAAACAAAATCAAAATAAAAAAACTTACTAAAAAAGATTTTTTTTGTTTGTTACTTGCATGTAGTGTTGTCACGGTACCAGAATTCCAGTAGTCGGTACCGATACCATAAAATTTTTTACGGTTCTAGGTACTGTTGGAACTATTTTACATTGCCTATTTTAAAAACATTTGGAGAATATTTGGAGCGTGTGTGTATGTTTGTGTGTGTATATATACCTCAATGAAATAAATTTTGAAATATAAAAATGCTCAAACATCCATTTTGTAACAGACGTGCGTGTTTATTTTAGCTATTCCGTCAGTAAAACGAAACACACTACAGCCTGTAAAACTATGAAATAAATATCAGTAAATAATGGTAACCTAAATAATAAGAAAGTTAAATATTATTTTTAAAAAAACATTCATTTGTATTACCACACAAAGATGCGTCATATAGCCGCTCTGCGCTTTGAGAGGGATGTGGGACACGTGCAGGAAAGAGACCATTTCTCTTTAATAATATCTTCATGTTATCTCCTGATGTTACAAGCAGTTGATACTTGTTGTAAAAGGTCTGAAGAGCGAGTTTTATCTTCAGCAGGGGCAAGACATTCAGGCTATGTTTGAGCTGCCAGAGAAAGCGAAAGTAAAAATCACCAGCGTGTGTGAAACGCACTATACAAATAAACTTGACGCGCCTTATAAAGTCTAATAACAAGCGCAAACTGTGTTAAATAGAAATTGACGTGCAAGCAAAAAGGTTTCTGTCCTACGGTGTTTTTTTCTACAGTAAAGAATGCGAATAGCCTATAATAGGCCTAAAAGCGAACGAAAGGAAGGAAAGTTATTGCGTGAGTGAAGATTTGGGAAAAGAAACAGAGATTCAGTGGAATAACTAATGGAATATTGTTAAATTCTCTGATAATCGGGTGACCAGATCGCGATTCGCAAAACAGAATACAAAGCTTAAATTTATGGTCATTCGGCATGAACCAAAATGTTTCCATGGCTGCGATGTCACATTTAATTGCTAACCTATTATTTATTTTGTAAACAAAGCTTTGTGCTTCACTCGTGTCATATTCAAGTAAATACTGCCACAGCCCTATCAGTGGGTACCGAATATATTCTCGGTACTACAGAAATGCGGGTATCGTCACATTTTCAAAATTTCAGTACCGACTTGGTACCGAAGTACCAGTACTTTTGACAACACTACTTGCATGTCATGTTCTCTGACATCGGAGAACCGTGAACTTAATTTTATTATTATTATTATTGATTTAATATTATCATCAAAATCTCAGGAGGTACTTCAAGTAAATATATTAGGTCAAAGAGGCTCAGCTGACCAAAAAGTTGCAGAATCCCTGCATTGCATGTAAATAAAATTATGTGAATTTGTACATTTTAATGTGTTTGAAAGACAAAAGTCTTTCAAAGACAGTAATACTTGGTTAAATGACTCACTGAGCGATAATTCAAATAATAATTAATGTGTTCGTCAGGAGCTGATTAGATATGCAGTGTTGCAATGTTGAGAAAACTTAAAAGTGAAACGATTTTCGTAAATCCAGTGATCAAATGCAGTTTGGGTCTCAGTTTTCAGTGGCTGGTCTGTGTGTGCAATTCCACAAACCTGAAAGACCTTCTGAATGTATATAAGAAGTAGACTTTTTTTTTAGAAAGGAAAATTTAAAATATAAAAAAGCTGTGGCCGAGCTGTGATATAAACTAAACGCTATTGGCCATTTTAAAAAAGGGGAGGAGCTGTTCAATATGTCCCATCCTGTCTTCCTGTTTCAGTTGAAATTGCATCAACACATTGAATAATGCTGCGCATTCCAAGGCACTTCAGTGGGCCTTTAAGTGCAAAATCCTTTTAGCACATTTATTTACTTAATTAAATCGCAGCTCTGTTGTAATTGTAAAATTACATTGTAGGTAGTTGCTCTCTTGCAGATTACTGTCTGTTCCTCATGGTGCAAAATAAATGCTTTAAATAATCTTGGAATGTTTTGTGTTTTGGGTGAACTGTTTCTTTGAATGCAGATGTCCCAGTTTGGAATGATCCATGATCTTCCTGCCCTGTTGCAGCCTTGAGCGGTACACTTAAACTTGTGATTGTGATTGCTCTGCTGTGAATCACACTGAATGAAACTGTCCTGACCTAGCAACAGTGATGATATCAGCATGCACACTACCCCTATTGTGTACTTTGTCTTTTTTAATGACCCAGAAGAACATGGTGTAATATATCGATAAAGAGTGACCATGGGTGACTATAAGGGTTTGGCTTTGGGTTTGTACAGGTTTCACTTCCTCTACGTAATGCGAAGCAGGCAACTTCAGTGCTGACATGAATGTTCAACTGCTCACATGCAGACGTTTACAAACCAGAAGTCATGAGACGTCTGATTATGTTGGTTTAGATTTGAGCATGTGATTGAATCTTCGGTGATACTACAGCCACATCCTATTAAAATGGTCATTTGAGGCGTAGGATAATTTTGCTGGTTTAATATGTTTGTGCTTAGGGAAACCCTGATTTGGACAGTAAATTCTGGGTTGATTATCATTCATTGCCCTGATTCCTTGTGTGTGGCTGAGATTGTGAGTGTGAGATCACTGTAAGTGTTTGTGAGACGCTGACGACGAGAGAGGGATAGTGTCTCTCCAACTCTCTTGGACTGTAAGGTCAGTGCGTGGGGGAAGGGAGATGATTGTATGGTGTTGAGTCAAGTAATCTGATGTATTCTTAAAGGAATATTTCATGCAACAATTTTACATTGTTTACTGAGTACTGTCACTTGCCTTATTGGGGCAGTGCTGCATTGTCATTATGTCTACAGATGCACCGAAATAAAAATTCTGGGCTGAAATTGGTAGTTCAGGATGCACTTATAAATAAATAATAAATAAATAAACAATTAATTAATCAAGCTTATCAACACTCAAATAGTTAAAACTGAGTTATACAAACATTTAAATTTCACATAAGGCAGTTTTTATATCAACTTTTTAATAACAGAATTGTTTCTACTCCAGTTTGTTGGTAAAATATAAACATTTAAATGACAATAATCCATAATAACTTGTTTTCATACCAGATTTATTCAAACATGCATTAAATAATGAAGACATCACTAACAGATTAAGTAAAAATACAGTGCATATATTTAGCAAAATGCTCTTTTTATGACATTTTATGGACATTGAATAGCTTGCTTGAGGTCAATGTAACGTTAAGTGACATTGAGCTGTTTTATTGATGTCTTTCCCCATTTGAAACACTGATTGGGCGATTACATGAGACAGGATTTATTGTACTGTATCTTTCAACATACCTTCTGGTGTTCATCCATGTTTATTTTGTGCTGTGAAGTGAAGAAGTGAAGTGAAGTGAAGTGACATGTGGCCAAGTATGGTGACCCATACTAGGAATTTGTGCTCTGCATTTAACCCATCCAAGTGTGTACACACACAGCAGTGAACACACACACACCGTGAACACACACCCAGAGCAGTGGGCAGCCATTGCTGCGGCGCCCGGGGAGCCCGGTGCCTTGCTCAAGGGTCTCACCTCAGTCGTGGTATTGAGGGTGGAGAGAACGCTGGACATTCACTCCCCTCACCAACAATCCCTGCCGGACCTGAGACTCAAACCCATGACCTTTGGGTTACGAGTCCGACTCTCTATCCATTAGGCCACGACCGCCCCTGTCACTCACTGTTACTAGTAGTAAAGAGGAGATTAGATTATTTGTTCACGTGCGCTTGATCCGTGCTGCCGCTTGAACTGAGGTGGCGACAGCGATCTGACATTTGTTTGAATTTTGTAATAAAATTGACAGAATTTTAAAATTGACAGAATTTTGTTCACACATCAACAGAAAAAGATTTTAGATTTAAGAAACCATATAATTACTGATTAAAATCGAGAAATTGATAGTGTCCACACAGCTGACATGTTTAACTGTTGTTGCTTATCCATGTTGTGTGCAGAAATAGATGCTGAACACATTCAAAATGTGCCATCGGAAAAGCGCTAATTAAACGTTTGTTTTGGTCACTGATTTCTTGCCCTCCAAAACCATTTCGGCTCAAAACCGAAAATAGCTGTTTCGGCCGAAATTTTCAGTAGCTGAAATTTCGATGCATCCCTAATAATGTCTTGTGTTCGGTGATCATGTGCATGTGTTTTTATGCATTGAAAACTTCAACATTTGCTTTTCTGTATTGATGTGCTCTGTTGTTGCAGATTCTATTGTTTTACATATTTCATGTAAGGTCATTTAGTTGCTACAGGTCAACAGTTACTACAGTGTTGGTACCATCAGTTAAAATGGGTTAAAATGTAAAAAGACTTTTTTGTCAGCCAAACTGTTTTTACCTAAAGAACATGTGAATGTGTTGTTAAATTATTGGAATATTAACTTAAAATTTCAGGGGGTAAATTAATTAAATAATTTACCCCCTGAAATTTTAAGTTAATATTCCAATAATTTAACAACACATTCACATGTTCTTGGTTCTCTGATATTGGTTAATGGTCACATGATGTGCTGGTGAAAAATAAAATATTTCGTCTTTTTTTTTTAGTAAGTGATTTTTTTTATTTTTTTATTTTACATTTGAATGGTTTTGTTGTACTTTAATTCTCCTGTCCAGAGTCACAGCCTGTAAAAAAGGCTGCAGAAATGTTCTGTGTGTACTCTGATAATCTTTATAAGGACTCTGGCATTAATGTTTATCAGTTCAGTACAGCAGTTACTCAGTGATAATGTTCTCAGTGAAGACTGTGGTGTGAGAATCCAGTGCTGCTGACAGATCAGCCATAATAATTCAATCTAATCATCCAATAACAGGGTTTATCAGACGCTTCTGATCTAAATGATCTGTGTGTGTCTGGGTGCATTAAAGGAGTCCTTGATTATGATTTCACTTTTTTTTAACTTTAGTTAGTGTGTAATGTTGCTGTTTGAGCATTAACAACATTATGACGCTCAAAGTTCAATGCAAAGGGAGATATTAATTTTTAAAGAATTCTCTGTTTAAGGACTACAACAAACGGCTGGTAGGGACTACAATGAGCTTCTTCCTGGGTTGGTCACATCACAAACCCCAAAATTGACATAAACCCTGCCCCCGAGAACACAACAAAGGGGGTGAGGCCATGTTGGGCTGCTTTACAGAAGAGGAAGAGTTGTTGTAGTAGAGTGTTATTGTCATGCCGTCATTTTACGCCAGACTGCTTCACAAACGAGGGTCAATTCAACGCTGGATTTGCACAAAACGCTGTGGATTTGCACATGACGGCACATGCTAGTTGATGAGTTGAATCAACTCCACAGCAACTACATAAATGTATTCACTAACCATTCGGAAACATTTAATTGCATTCTAAAAGTTGTAACTTCTTCCTGAGTCTCTCCATCAGTGTCGACTCCGGTTTGAACAATGTAAGGCTGAACACCGTTACTGACAATCCTCATTTTGGCTGCGTGAGATTCTCCAGCTTTGTTGTTGTTGAGCAACCAAAGCGTGAGCTGTTAAAGCTCCTGCCTTTGCATTTAAAGGGACACGCACAAAAATGGCGGGTTTTTGCTCACACCCAAATAGGGGCAAATTTGACAAGCTATAATAAATGATCTGTGGGGTATTTTGAAACATATATTACATCTTGTAAAAGGGGCATAATAGGTCCACTTTAAGTGTGTTTGAATGTTTTATTTCCTTATTTTCTTTTGCAGGTGTGTATCGGTATCACTGCAGCCATGCTGTCCAGACTAAGCACGAGTGTGAGGCCGTGTGTGAGGCCGTGTGTGAGCTTGTGCCGATGGGTTCACACTAAAGAGAAGGGGAAACCGCTCATGCTCAACCCACGTACCAACAAGGTTAGAATAAATACAATCTGTCCATCCTTCTAGTTCTGTCTCAATGTCTCTTTCAGTCACCATTTATTCTGGTTTCCAATATCATCCATAGAAGAGTTGGGGAATCTACTTTGAATCTGTAATTTGCTGCTTTCAGATTAAATTAAATTATATAAGTGCCACAAAAACAATGAGGATCTCAAATGCCATGATGGCAATAAACTTGAACACATGCATTTACACTGAATAATAACTGTTTACTATTGTCTTTTTGCTAGTTTTAGTTATTTACTCCCCAACGTAAATGCATACACACTTTCTAACACTGTTCCTGTGTGTATTGAGGGTATGAATGCTTTTGTCTGGAAAACATTAGTGGAGTGACTCAGCAGAAGTGCCATGTACCCCGAAAAACATGGGTGTGTTCTTAATTTCTGTGCTGTAGACCACTGGTTTTCCTTCGGGACTCTTATTTTACTTTGAACATAAAGCGATGACCCAACACAGAACCCAAATTGTTTACTGTATAAAAGTAAGCTAAAATGTTTGATGGCTTCATGTTCTCAGCAGCCAGTAATTCACCTCACAAAACACATGGTGATCAACACAAACCATGTTTATCCTTGCTGCAGTTGTATTTTATGCAGTCTGGGTTATGTTTTCTTTTTCCTTGTGTAGTTTTTGTTTATGGTTTTTGAAGCTGAAGTCATGTCCGTGTCATTAGGGATAAGGCTCAAGCCCTGAAAGGGCGAAGGTCCTATTGTTTTCCTTGGGTAAATTTTTTTTTTCAACCTTTCGGGCACTTTTGGGAAACTTTGTCTTTAAACTTTGCAAACTTGTAGGATTCATCGGCCATTAGAGCCGGGAACAAGTTGTCATAGGGGGGTCGTGGGGAGCCTCTGTAGCATACTTTTTTTTATATGGTTGTATTTGAGGGGCTCTGTAGCGCACCCCTTTTCACCTACAAACTTTATACAGTTATAGATCTCATCGGGCTGAACAACTTTCAAAACTAAGTCATACGCCAGCCCAACAGGAAGTCGGCTATTTAGGGTTGTTTGAAAAAACGCATGCTCTGGAATTTGATATACTTCTCCTCATCTGATCATCTGAATCATCTGATCACCACCAAACTCAATCAGCATGAAGTCAAGACATTGAGGATGACATTGAGACATTGAGGATGCCAACGGTTTGGCTGTGGCGTTGAAACAAATTTATGGCAAGAAAAGGGAAACAGGAAGTGCGTTATAACTTCTTTATACATTAACTGATTTTGATGTAGTAGGAGGCTGATCACATGGATGTGACATTTGTGAGTCAAAGTCACAGCGCCACCAACTGGCAGCAGGAAGTGTGTCCCTTTCAAAATGCTTTGAAATCGCTGTCTTATTTTTACCTGATTAGTTTTAGTCTTCGTCAGAATAATGTCAATACTGATATCTTGAATACTGTTGTCATGGCAACGCATTAAACTTTAATATTTTTATGGGGGTTTCTGAGGCATTTTTCGAATTGTATGAAACTCAACACCCACATCAGAGTCACCAGCCAAAAGACGTGGGTAAAGCCTTAGAAATGGGTGGGGAGGAGGGGCTCTATAGCGCCACCTTTTGTCTAAAATTTGGGGTTAGTTTTACCTACAGCCACCAAACTCTGTACATATATTGTTCTCATCAAGTCAGACAACTTTCTAATTTACAGTCATTAGTTCCGACCAACAGGAAGTCAGATATTTTGGTTTGAATGTGTTTTTTTTTATTTATTTTTTTTTATATATAAATAATCAGGCTCTGAGTTTTGAAGGCTACCAAACTCGGTCAACATGAAACAGTCAAGATGCTAAATTGTGAACGATTATAGGAGATCTCGAACAGTTTTGCCATGGCGAGGGATTAAAGTAATGACAAAAAAAGGGAAACAGGAAATGTCTCATATCTTGTAAAAATCATTATTTGATTTAAATTAAATTAAGATTGTTTGTTGCCCGCCATGCACAGGTTTGGGTCGGGGCTTGGGTCCGTCATCGCTGCCCACAGCTATATTTATGATTTGAGGTTTTACCAAATGAGATTAATTTGCACCAAAATACCACTGAGTTTGGATGACTGGCCTTCAATCACAAAAGACATAGAAAGTATTTTTTTTCCTCCATTTTAAAATTCTAAAATTCTAAATTCTCAAATTCTCATTTAAAATTTTAAAAGTCTATCCTAACTATCCATCATTAGTTGCATTTTATTATTTGCGTTTAACATAGTTTTCCTTGCTGTTGCAGAACAGACCTGCAACCCACTAGCCCTGTTATAAACGGTCTTGCACCCCTCGAACATGCTCACACAAACATATGTATACACTCTAGGCATGTGGAATGTGAAATAAATGCAATTTCGCCATGGGCTGTATATTATAGATGGGTGTTTCCCCCCTCGCTGACCCTCATTGGTCGCTGTTCTGCTTTGATCTCCTCCATGTAGACGGCCTGTGTTTGGTTTCCTCTTCACACAGGATGTATGCATTACATATGTGGCACCTCAGGTCAAAGAGTCATGCATGGTTTTAATATACAAAAGAGCAGGGCTGCTCCAGCTCTCCCCCAAACACACATAAAGCAGTGTTTCACAGTCTCTGTATGACCTATTGTGTTGTCTGCCCTCCATATGTCACATACTTCTGTGCAGACAATGCATTAGATTAGACCATCTGCAGTTGTCTTTGTGTGTATGGCTTTGTCTGTAATTTGTGTCATTTGCTAAGGCAAGCATCACTAGAATTGCTCATATTTATGTTTGGGGCTTTGAACAAACTTCTAACACTAAAGAAACTTTGGTGTTGCACCAATAAAATTGTATCTGTTTGTTGACAGTGTAGTCCTGACTTGAAATCTGACACATTCCAAAAATTATTAATAATAATAGTAAAAATAATATGAATAATAATAATTAATATAATGTCAAACCACATATGTATGTAGTTTTGATCAGGTTTGTAAATATCAGATTTATTTTATATTATTCTATTTTTACTATTTTATTTCATCTGTACTTTATTTTACTTTATTATGTGTTATTTTATTTTATAATTGATGATTATTATTTTTGTTGTTATTTACTTGTACATTGTTTTTTAATTTTATTTTCGCTCTTAGTGATTGTTTAATTTTTTATTTTGTATGACTTAATTTTATTTTGAATGAGAACTTGAAATCTGACACATTCCAAATAATAATAATAAATACTTATAATAATAATAATAATAATAATTTATAATAATAATGAAATAAAAAAATAATAATTTCAAACCATAAATTATTTGTATATATGAAAATAAATAAAATGCTTTGATCAGGTTTGTAAACATCTGATTATTATTTTATTTTTTTTAAATATTATTTCAGTGTTATAATTTATTTATTTTTTGTTGTCGTTTAGACTACTGTCATAAATACAGAAGAAAAAATCCTGCACTCATTGCTAAAACAATATAATATATTTAATGCAACTATTTATGATCTGACCATTGTCGGGCGTTTTTGTAAAATTTTCAAAATTTTAATCCAATTTAATTTGAATAGGCCAAAATTCAGCTGAACAAAACTTTTTAAGTTAGGCTATTTTGACTTTGGAAACTCATTAGAACACATTAGCAACACCCTACCCATAGTTTTACTGTAGTGAAAAAGTAAAAATCTTGTGTAAACATTCATTGTGTGTTTGTGTGCACACAGGGTATGGCTTTCACTCTGAAGGAGAGGCAGATGTTGGGCATTCATGGTCTGTTACCACCAAAGATTGAGACCCAGGACACCCAGGCCATGCGTTTCCAGAAAAACCTGAAGAAGATGTCCGACCCACTGCAGAAGTACATTCATTCACATCACTTCACATTTCCGATAATAAGAGCTGCTTGAATTTGAATTTAAAATTTCCATATATAAAATTTCCATATATTTCCATATAAAAATCCAAATCTAAATTTTAACATGCATAATATGCAAAAATTATCATTAATATGAGAAATTTTGTGACCTATGGCTTTGTGGCTACAAATAATCTTAGCCAGCAATATCATAACCTGCTTTTCATGATTTGAGCAGGTATATCTACCTAATGGGGATTCAGGAGAGGAACGAGCGTCTCTTCTACCGCGTGCTCATGGAAGACATCGAAGCTCTCATGCCCATCGTCTACACGCCAACTGTTGGCCTCGCGTGTACGCAGTATGGACACATCTTCAGGAGACCCAAGTAAGCTACGCTTCATTAATTATTAACTATTTAACTTTGATACATTGAATCCCTTTATGTGTAAATCACAGCTTTGATTGTATTCCCAACATGCTCTTATTCTCAGCTTGACTTAAAGTTAGTTTTAGATGTGCAAGATTGCAGATATATTGCAATTTAAAGAGGTCATATTATGCCCTTTTACAAAGTCTTGATGTTGTTTTTGGGCTGTACTAGAACAGGTTTTCATGCTTAAATGTTCATTATTTTCCCCATATTCTCCATTGTTGCAGCTCCTCTCTTCCCAGTCTGTCAGTAACGCTCTATTTAGTTCCTGTCTCTATGAAGCCCCTCCTTCTGAAAAGCACAATGTGCTCTGATTGGTCGACTGGATCAGTGTCTTGTGATTGGTCAACCACTTCTAAATGTATTTGGGGAAATGTCCTGCCCCTTACCATAAACGCCAGTTTCAACGCACTTGTTTTCAGACTTTCCTGTTACAGTTTGTGTGTCAGAGAGAGTGAAGTTTTTGTCTTATTCTCTCCAGAGGTCTGTTTATCTCTATTAAGGATCAAGGACATGTTCGTTCCATATTGGAGAACTGGCCAGAAACCACTGTCAAGGTATTGGATTTCAACATTCCAGTGCTTTTTGATTTTCATTAAAGTGTATGTTTGATGTCACTGTTTGATTAGTAAGTTCTGTCATGATTTATTTACCCTCATGTCATTTCAAACATTTTGATTTTTGGGTGATCTGTCCCTTTAAGACTGTGATGTATGTATTAATTTGATGTCTTAAGAGACTTTTTGTTAGTATAGTGAGGGTTCATTCATCTCTCTCTGTGTGTAGGCTGTAGTGGTGACGGATGGTGAGCGTATCCTGGGTCTGGGGGATCTGGGAGTGTATGGTATGGGTATTCCTGTAGGAAAGCTGTGTCTTTATACGGCCTGCGCTGGAATCCGGCCTGAGAGTTGCCTGCCGGTCTGCATTGATGTGGGCACGGATAACGAGGTTCGTAACTCTTCATTTCCAAACCATTCATGTAACAATATTTGATTACACTATAGATCTGTCTTTCTGTCTATCTGAATACATAATATACAGTATATCGTACTTTGACTTTTTATATATATATATATATATATATATATATAAATAAATATAGATATTGCCCTCCATAAGTATTGGAACATTAAAGACAAAATTGCTCTGATCAGATGAAATGATCAAAAGATTAATATGAGGCAGAAGTACAGAACGTCACATTTTATTATTGGCTGTTTCAACACAAAATGTTTTACCAACTAAGAAGAAAAGCACTTTTAGAGTCATTCCTCTGCCTAATGTGAGCATAAGTATTGGGACGGTTTAACTTGAAGTAATAGTAAATGTGTAAAAGCTAATATTTAGTTGTATATCTCTTGCAAGCAATAACAGGAGCGAGTCTGTGGCCCATAGACTTGGTTTCGCACTTTGAAATGCTTTTCCAGGCCTTTAATATACAGTATCTCACAGAAGTGAGTACACCCCTCACATTTTTGTAAATATTTTATCATATCTTTTCATGTGACAACACTGAAGAAATGACACTTTGCTACAATGTAAAGTATTGAGTGTACAGCTTGTATAACAAAAGAACTCAACACACAGCCATTAATGTCTAAACCGCTGGCCACAAAAGTGAGTACACCCCTAAGTGAAAATGTCCAAATTGGACCCAAAGTGTCAATATTTTGTGTGGCCACCATTATTTTCCAGCCCTGCCTTAACCCTCTTGGGTATGGAGTTCATCAGAGCTTCACAGGTTGCCACTGGAGTCCTCTTCCACTCCTCCATGACGACATCGCAGAGCTGGTGGATGTTAGAGACCTTGTGCTCCTCCACCATCCATTTGAGGATGCTCCACAGATGCTCAATAGGGTTTAGGTACCCTCAGCTTCTTTAGCAAGGCAGTGGTCGTCTTGGAGGTGTGTTTGGGGTCGTTATCATGTTGTAATACTGCCCTGCGGCCCAGTCTCCGAAGGGAGGTGATCATGCTCTGCTTCAGTATGTCACAGTACAAGTTGGCATTCATGGTTCCCTCAATGAACTGTAGCTCCCCAGTGCCGGCAGCACTCATGCAGCCCCAGACCATGACACACCCACTACCATGCTTGACTGTAGGCAAGACACACTTGTCTTTGTACTCCTCACCTGGTTGACGCCACACGCTTGACACCATCTGAACCAAATAAGTTTATCTTGGTCTCATCAGACAACAGGACATGGTTCAAGTAATCCATGTCCTTAGTCTGCTTGTCTTCAGCAAACTATTTGCAGGTTTTCTTATGCATCATCTTTAGAAGAGGCTTCCTTCTGGGACGACAGCCATGCAGACCAATTTGATGCAGTGTGCGGTGTATGGTCTGAGCACTGACAGGCTGACCCCCCACCCCTTCAATCTCTGCAGCAATGCTGGCAGCACTCATACGTCTATTTCCCAAACACAAACTCTGGATATGACGCTGACCACGTGCACTTACCTTTTTTGGTCGACCATGGCGAGGCCTGTTCTGAGTGGAACCTGTCCTGTTAAACTGCTGAATGGTCTTGGCCACCGTGCTGTAGCTCAGTTTCAGGGTCTTGGATATCTTCTTATAGCCTACGCCATCTTTATGTAGAGCAACAATTCTTTTTTTCAGATCCTCAGAGAGTTCTTTGCCATGAGGTGCCATGTTGAACTTCTAGTGACACTAACGAGTCACATGATACCGGGGAGAGAAAATGGCTAATTGGGCCCAATTTGGACGTTTTCACCTAGGTGTGTACTCACTTTTGTGGCCGGCGGTTGAGTTATTTTGAGGGGACAGCAAATTTACACTGTTATACAAGCTGTACACTCACTACTTTACATTGTAGCAAAGTGTCATTTCTTCTGTGTTGTCACATGAAAAGATATAATAAAATATTTACAAAAATGTGAGGGGTGTACTCACTTCTGTGAGATACTGTAGCCATTTTCAACGGTTGCTTGTTTTTGGGAGTTTCTGCCTTTAGTCTTCTCTTCAGCTGGTGAAATGCATGTTAAATAGGATTGTCATTTAAAGTTGTGATTGTATATATATACATAATATTCTGTGTCTGCAGACTGTAATATACAGTGTATATATTATACATTACATTAAATTATATTTAGTAAACAATCGTGTGTGTGTGTGTGTGTGTGTGTATATATATATATATATATATAATATGTGTGTGTTCACTCAGCATTTTCACTGGCCACAATTTTGACATCAATACCATGGGGAAAAACTGCCATATAGATATTTTTAATATTATCTCATAATTTGGCAGCAGGTTTATTAGGCTGCTGTCACTTTAAGACCTGATGCATGGTTTCAATATACTGTTACACATGCGTTTTCTTTCTCAACTGTTTGTTTACCTAAAACATAACTGACTGTGTTTACATGAATACTCACCAAGACCAGCATTTTGACATTATTTTGTGTGCATTCGACTGTTTAAGCACAGTAAGCAGTGAAAAATAACTCAATTTAGTACTGAGAAGCGGCTTTATGTGTGTGCACTTTGGGTGTGAGGACAAAATCTGTGGGAATGAGTAAAATTATATGCAGTATGCACAATCCCATGCCGAAGTTCAAACCCCGTAACACCAAGAATATTCATCCGGAGAAAATGAAATGAGTGAGGGGAGACGGGTCTGTGTGTCAACTCGCTGTCTGAGTTTATTGCACATAGTTTATTATTTAAGATGCCTTTTTAAAAGGCTACAATTGAAAAATGTATGTATTATATATATATATGAAATTCAACTCGCCAAAGTGGCTAGTGACTGCGTTACACGCCACTGCTGAAATCCACCCGCATTTGGCGGGTATTATAATTATAAATAATACGCATTCATCATGGTGAGACTTTTCACTGTCAATTTCACTGTGGAGATTTATATGCTGTTCTTAATTTTAGAACCCTACTGTAGTGGGTTTTTGTTCATTGTAAATGTATGTTTAGTCAACAGATGGTTTAAGAAAATAGCATGCTCTTGTGTGTTTGTGCAGAAGTTACTGAGGGACCCATTCTACATGGGTCTGTACCAGCGGCGTGACCGCTCTCAGCGCTACGACGATCTTATAGATGAGTTCATGGAGGCTGTGGTGGACAAGTACGGACAAGACACCCTCATCCAGTTTGAGGACTTTGGCAATCACAATGCTTTCCGGTTTCTGAAGAAATACCGTGAAAAGTACTGCACCTTCAATGATGACATCCAGGGTGAGTACCAGTACTCGCTAATGCAAGAATCACTATTACTCATACTTAGTGTTCGTGATTTAAACTCATCAAGTACCGTTTATGCTCAAATCAATGAGTCGTGTTGAGGAGAGTTGTGCTGTTGCTTTACTATTCGAAAAATTTTTCAAAATCTAAATGAGAATAATGATCATGTTTGTGTGTGGCAGGCACTGCATCAGTAGCTCTGGCAGGTTTACTGGCAGCTCAGCGTGCTGTAGGGAAGCCAATAACTGAACACAAAGTTCTGTTTCTGGGGGCTGGGGAGGTGAGCACACATGACACAGTTTAAAACCACAATGACGCAAACTCTGTCTTTTAATCTGTGTGGTTTGATTTGAGATTAAACTTAAGCACTGCCTGTGTTTTTTTTTAAGCTTTAAACAATTTTCACTTTTAGGCAGCTCTGGGAATTGCTAACCTGATCGTCATGGCGATGATGGAGTCGGGGGTGTCTCAGGCAGATGCCAGAAAAAAGATCTGGATGTTTGACAAATATGGTCTGTTAGTTAAGGTGAGCGAACATGGTTACATAAATAGTATTTACACTCAAGACACACTTAAAAATATCTGAACATCATGACAAAATATCACACTAAATTAAAGTCTTTGCAAAAATATCTCAGAAATATAAAGTTGGCTCTCATCATTTGTTTGCACCAACGTAAATCTGATCGCTTGGAAAAGTAGTAACATACTGTAACTCTCATCATTCATGACAAAGTTATAAGGCAAAGGTTAATACTTGTGATCAGGAGTTTGTTAAAATGCTTGTTTTTTTTAAAAATAGATTTGACTATAAAAATGGAATGTAAACTACTGATTAGTGAATCCAGGTTTTGAACCAGTTAATTGAATCAGAATTTAATTAAAATGAATCATACTTTTCAGTGTTTATTATTAATTATTAATTCTTCAAATTTCAGTTTCTAATTTCTGTTACATTTAAAGGATTAGTTCACTTCAGAATTAAAATTTCCTGATAATTTACTCACTCCCATGTCATTCAAGATGTTCATGTCTTTCTTTCTTCAGTCGAAAAGAAATTAAGGTTTTTGTAATCGTAATCACATTGGAAAGGTCACGTGTGATGTAGGCGGAAGTGCCACAGTAGGGTAGAAAAACTCTCATTTTCTCCTCCAACTTCAAAATCGTCCGACATTGTTGTTTTACCGTTTTTTGTGAAGGCCGTTTGACTTCGACTTAGTGTTTGCTTTGTAGACACTGGATCGGTATTTCTGCCTGAACTTTCCAACGTGAAAGCTGAAATAAAATATAAATATTTGATGAAAAAAAACAAAACAATGAAAATTAGAAACTGAAATTTGAAAGTTTAAGTTAAACCTGAAATAAAAATAAATTAACGAGTACGCATATGCAAGTACATATTCTCTCTGGGTGACTAAATGACATATTTTCACTCTCTGAACACTGAGTGCTTGAGCTTTGACAATGATAAATATGCACTCATACATGGCTACCAAGTTTTAGTTCTAATTACTAAAATTCTATCATAAAAAAATAAAAGCTAAATCAAAATACTAATATAAAACTAAAATAACACTGAGTACTACCACTAAGGTTGTTTGCTGTCTCTGAAAACACCCAAATCGCAGTGTTTTAGCAATCTGAGCTCCTCTAAAAACTCTAAACAGGAATAGAAAATCAGTGCTATTGACCAATTTCTTCTTCTTTCACGTTTGAGACTCACAACCACAGTCCTCCAGTAATCCTGTGTGCGTTTCTCTGTTTTATAGGGCAGAGCTTATGAGACGGACAGTAATCAGGAGGCTTTTGTTCACTCTGATCCAGGGGACGTGAAAAGCTTCTTAGACGCAGTCAATGTTATTAAACCCACAGTGATCATTGGTAAGATGAGCTGCTTCTCTACGTCTTGCACTGAAATCCAACCCAACATCAATCTTTCTACCTCAGTTTAACCTTCATTTTATTTAGTTTCCTTTTAATGTTAGTCAAGGATTGCACCTCAACAGTTGTCGTTTAGTTTTTCATGACCTAGAATTAAACAAGCTCCTTTTGTTGCTGTACCTTTAAGACTTCTGTATGTAAATGTCCTGTTGTAATCTGCTTGCCTTTTGACATTTGAAATAGGCAACAATACTCCCATCAAACTGTTGGATAATGAATAGGTTTACATTTGTAAATGTGGGTTGCTGTTTTTATGCATAAAGCTGAATGCATCATGCATAACCCATAAATTCTATATTAATATATGTATGTATATAAATGTTTTGACCTCTTTCTCAATGTAAACAGGTGTGTCCGGGGCCGGCCGGCTCTTCACTCATGATGTCATCAGAGCAATGGGCAGCTTAAATGAGCGTCCGATTATCTTCGCCCTGAGCAACCCCACCGCTAAAGCAGAATGCACAGCTGAAGATGCGTACAGCCTCACACAGGTAAAATATCATTACTGCATTAACGCTTTGAAGCCTTTTTTTAAATGGAACAGTTTATTGAACCCTAAAGGATTAGTTCACTTCAGAATTAAAATTTCCTGATCATTTACTTACCCCCATGTCATCCAAGATGTTTATGTCTTTCTTTCTTCAGTCGAAGAGAAATTAAGGTTTTTGAGAAAAACATTTCAGGACTTTTCTCCATATAGTGGACTTCACTGGGGTTCAACGGGTTGAAGGTCCAAATGTCAGTTTCAGTGCAGCTTCAAAGGGCTCTACATGATCCCAGACAAGGAATAAGAGTCTTATCTAGTTAAATAATCGGTCATTTTCTAAAAAAAAATAAAATTTATATACTTATTAACCACAAATGCTCGTCTCTGCGATGCGTCACGCATTACGTAATCATGTTGGAAAGGTCACGAGTGACGCAGGCAGAAGTAGGGTGAAAAACTCCATCTCATTTTCTCCTCCAACTTCAAAATCGTCCGACATCGTTGTTTTACCTTTTTTCGTAAAGGGCGTTTGACTTAGTCTTTGCACATTTGCTTTGTAGACACTGGATCGGTACTTCCTCCTACATCATGTGTGATCTTTCCAACGTGATTACATAATGTGTGGTGCATCACAGAGCAGTGCAAGACGAGCATTTGTGGTTAAAAAGTATATAGTTTTTATTTTTTTAGGAATGAAAAGCTACACACTCCATCTTTTAAGGTTAAAAGAACCGTTGCCACACATATAACATGCTAAAAACATAATTATTGTAATAATGATCCATCCATAGACTTATTTATTTGCCTGGTAAAATCCAAACAGCGACTTTTTTTTTTGTCCAGGCAGTGTATGATATAGGTGGCTTTAAAGGGGAAAAAAATATACATAAATCAAAAATAAACTTGTTTATAATTACAGATTCAAACCAGTAAATTTAGCACTAAAATCTGATTGGATAAGCCACATTTGAAGTCATGTAGGAAAACACACCATAGCTTTTGTAAATTAACTGTGATCCATGTCCCCATAAAGGCAAGGTGTTCACAGATTAAATACATTTACACCTGTAGTCATACACAGATCTCATGTGTACATGGATTGTCATACCCCTATGAATATGAATATGGAAATATAAGTGTTTCTGTTACAGGGTCGTTGTTTGTTCGCCAGCGGCAGTCCGTTTGCACCGGTGTCACTAGAAGATGGCAGAATACTGACCCCTGGACAGGGCAACAATGCTTATATATTCCCAGGTATTAACACACTAATTATAGTCTTATATATTAATGGATGTTTTAGTGGTTAGCTCTAAACACATCTACAATTATCCAAATAAACAAACAAATAAATGTGTTGACCAGTACGTTGTAATTGTGATTTCAGGTGTAGCTCTGGCTGTTATACTAAGTGGAGTCCGACACATCAGTGATACCGTCTTTCTTGAGGCTGCAAAGGTAAATACACAGACAAAAGTATCCTTCTTAATTTTTCGTTCGAAGTAGCCGGAGCCAGTTTTACTAAAATGGCTATAACTCATGAACAGAATGAAATCTTTTCACCAAACTTGGCACACATATGTAAGAGCTCATTCTGTGGTCACATGAAAAAGGACGCTGTGACTGCCCACTTGGTGGCACTATAACATGGAAAAAAACTTAAAAATGGCTATAACTATGTAACCCAAAGTCTGATTGACTTGAAAATTGGCATGTGGTGTCTTTGTCCAAGGTGCCAAGACTACCTTTGAGGACATTTGAGTATCTCGAAAAACGCAGTCAGCGGCGACCAATGACTTTTGATCAGACAAGGATAATGAAGGCCAATCAGAACGAAACTCGCTGGGTCTGTTTGGCCCACGGCCCTAGAGGCCTGTGAGAAATTCCAAAGAAATTGGCCACCGGAGGGCGCCTTTGCGTTTTTCATGTGCATAAAGGATTGTAGGATTTTTTTCACACATGCCCACGACATTCATACCACATGGTAGAACTCCTCATTCTGAGCAACTTTGCCTTTAGGACCGCCGCTGTCCATCAAATCGTTCGTTAAATATTGGAGATTATTTCAAAAACCAACGAATAGGTTTTTGGCTCAACCTCGTTAGCTGTTAAAAAGTTTTAAAAAACCATATATTTCCTATGGTAAATTGCCGACATTGGCTGTAATTGGTATTTTTCATTTATGATCGATGGTACTAAGATGCTTACAGGCTTGATAATTAAAACATACCTTTTTACGCAAATGCTTAAAGGCTTTTAAAGCACTTTAACCCTGATAATAGCTGCTTGCAGCTATATTTTTACTTGTTTTTGTTAATATTTTATATTGTGGCTTCATAAAACAACAGTGGTTGTGTTGTTTTAGACACTGGCGGATCAGCTCACAGATGAAGAGCTGAGTCAGGGCCGTCTGTATCCACCGCTGTCCAACATCAGAGAGGTGTCACTACAGATGGCTGTCAAGGTGAGTGTGTGTGTGTTTTAGGACAGTCTTTAAAAGCCTCAAACTCAGTTGTATTAAATTTAAGGCCATACAAATTTGTATAATATCTTAAATTGTATGGGAAATGATTTCAAGAGCTCTTAAATTTGGGGACAGAAAATATTAATACCATAAATAATGGTATCTATCTGTGGTAACATCCAACCCATAAAATGGCTCTAAAAACATCAATTTACAGTTCAAATAATACAGGGTTTGATAAAAAAAAAAACAAAAAAAAAAAACGTTTCATAAAATGGTAAACCTCATATTTTTTGCCTTTAAACCATTTTTTAAGCAAATGAGACCAGTCAAAATTATAAATGATTATATGGTGAGCGGTGACTTCTTTATCTGGTTATATATCTACTGATAATGTATTATGACAAAATATGAGGGACACAAATGTCATTTGTTGTGTATCATAACCCATTGCTAAGACAGTGTCTTTTTGTGCACAGGTGGTGGAGTATTTGTACTCAAATGGAATGGCGTTCCGATACCCAGAGCCTGTGGATAAGGAAGCGTACGTCAGATCAGTTGTGTGGAACACCAACTACGATTCATTCGTGCCCGACATGTACGACTGGCCCGGGGTTTCTCACAGCCCCATTGTAGACTAGATGAGCACATGAGAAAATACCAGATGGAGAGAAACAGAACAAAAACAAGGAAGTCTCAAGGGAGTTTTCATTCATCTGTTTTAGGCACTCCTTTTTTTTTGTGTGTGTGTGCAACTTCTAGTATTTATTCATATTTCTGGCTCGTTGTTTAAATTGCAATTTCATTTTTTTCAGATGAATTTTACAAATCTTGCACATGTCCAGGTCACATTTTACTCCAGAATGAAAATAAATAAATGCAAAATAATATTTTGCATAAAGAAAATTAAGCCTGTTTTTAGGATCATGAAGATTTTGTTGCATTTTGACAATTTCATCACAATGAAGCACTTTTTACCCAAAATGTACTGTTAATAAAATATGCAAAAATACTTTATTCACATTTTAAAGAATTTACACATCATAGCATTTTGTTGTATTTTCTGCCATTTTTACTACTTATTACTGAAAATCTAATAAGAATCCATTGAGAATAATGGGAATTAAAAATGAGGTATTATAGTGCTAAATTGTTATGAAAATAATGTCACAATGCAAAGTAACCTAACGGTCTAATTAGGCTTCATTTAATTTAAGCAAAATATATCTATTTTTTCTTTATTTTTTTTACTCTGGCCATTGCTCCTGTGTTGAGTTTAATGTGCCTTGTCACTCCTCACATTTATTTTTAAATGCTGCGTGCAATGTTTAAAATGAAGTCACACTCCATTTGTTCATTGTGTTTGTGTTCGTTTCTTGTTGTGTCTGTAAGAGTCATTCATTTCATAAAGATTCATTTATTTCCTAGTGCAGGAGTAAGTACAGGACATGAAGGACTAGCGGGGTTTCTAGTATATTGCACAATATTACAGTCATTGTATGCATTTGTAGCTGTGACTGAATTTTAGTGGATTTACCAGCAAATATTTACACACTTGTATGTGGATGCTTAGGATACAAACACGTTCTTTATATATATATATTAAGAAATTAATGTCATTATCACAGAATAAACCCAAACATGGTCATGTCTTTTAACTTATTACACAGCGGCCTCCCAAATAAAATATTGATTTGAGTACAAATTATGTGAGAAGAAGAATGTTGAGTGATATTAAAGATATAAGACTATCAGCTACAGTATGTAGGTTTCATGCAACAGCAGTAATTTATACATTTGAATGGTCATTATATTAAAATATTTGACTATTGACCAATCAGACAAAATTACCATTAGAAGTGGCATTACCTTAGAAGTGCCTGTTCATCGTATGTTAAAGGCCCGTTTACACCAAGAACGAGAACTATATTAGCGACTACACCATCAGACGTAATCATTCTGTTTTTTAAAGTGATAGTTCACCCAAAAATGAAAATTATCCCATGATTTACTCACCCTCAAGCCATCCTAGGTGTACATGACTATCTTCTTTCAGATGAACACAATTGGAGATCTATTTAAAAATACCCTTAGTCCTCCAAGGTTTTATAATGGTTGTGAATGGCTGCCCAAATTTTGAAGACAAAACAAATGCATCCATCCATAAAAAAATTAATCCATACGACTCCAGGGGGTTAATAAATGCCTTCTGAAGCGAATCGATGCGTTTGTTTAAGACAAGTATCCTTATTTGAAACTTTTTAAAGTAAAATAATGAGCTTCTGACACGACAGCCATAGGTATTTGACGCACGTCCAAAAAGCGTTAACTGCCACGACTTAGTACACGATGACATGACATACTACGCGTTATAGTGTAGTACGTCATGGCGTAGTGTAGATCGTATGGCTGTCGCGCCAGAAGCTTGTTATTTTACCTCATAAAGTTTTACACAAACGCATCAGTTCGCTTCATAAGGTATTTATTAACCCACTGGAGTCATATGGATTACTTTTTTTTTTTTTTTTTTAACGGATGGATGCATTATTTTTTACTTCAAAACGCAGGACACCCATTCACAACCATTATAAACCTTGGAGGACTAAGAATATTTTTAAATATATCTTCAATTGTGTTCGTCTGAACGAAAATAGCCATATACACTTAGGATGGCTTGAAGGTGAGTAAATCATTAATTTTCATTTTTGGGTGAACTATCCCTTTAAGCGCGCGCTGCAGTTTTGTCGTCTGCCGCTTTAAATGCTCGTGCTCTTCAAAGCAGGATGGATTCTGATTGGCTGTAAATGTGTTTACCATTCTCCGGGGGAAAAAATCGTTCTGAAAGTGATTTCAACGATATAATTTCTCTGTGCCGTTATCGTTATAATTGTGCTGTGGACTCTGCTATTTTTTTTATATTTAGAACGATTTTTAGAACTAGTATCTTTATAGTTATCGTTCTCGGTGTGAACGGGCCTTAAGATATTTTATATGCCAATGTAAATGCAGTAGCCAAAGATCACAAGAGCAACAAATTAATAGATTATCACGATTTACATTTTCACATAAGTTTAAAAACTGCTCATTCAACAGTATATCGAACAAAATAACTAACTACTGAACACTCGTATCCAGGAACAACATATCCTGTTATAATGTCATTAATATATCTGAATGCAGTCCTTCCTCACACCTTGTGGATTGTGGGTATAAGTTATTTGCTATGTGATGTTGCCTTAGTGTGTGAACATTAGGAGAACCCCGTGTCTGCTGTTACAAGTGCAGAATAAACATGTGTGGTCTAATCTGTGCAGTATTCATTGCTGGTCTATTTGCTGCCCTCATTTTTAATGGATTAAAGTATTATTTTTTACAGATTAAAATTAATATATATGAAATAGTATTATTAATAATAAGAGATTCCTTGCTCTGATTAAACTGTGGCCCCACAAAAAATATTAGATTAGTGTGTGATGTTATGCTGACCTCTAGTGTAACTGTTTCATGTGGAAGTAGTATATAGTATGCATACTGTGAACGGTGAATACCAACCCCAAAAATGAGCCTCTTTAATGTACTTTATCCCATAAAGAACTTGACGAGAGCCAGAATAATATCAGTCACAATTTGTAACATATTTTTCTTGAATAATTATTTGGAGGCTAAGACAATTCTACAAAAAAATAAAATAAAAAAAAAACATTAAAGTTGGGAAATAATTTATTTCTGGGAAGCCTAAGTAGTATTCCGGTATATCCAACATCTTCTTTTTGGTTTATTATTAGACTGAATTTACTTCCAAACCGGAAGACAATGTTACACAAAAGTGGAATAAAAACGCAAATATATAAAGTTTATATGGAAGAATAATTATGACATAAAAAGCGAAATTACAAAATTAAAAATTAATGATTATGACAGTACATACTAAGTCAGACTAATATATTTACTAAATCATAATTATGAGATTAAAAAATCGAAATTATGACTTCCTACCTGCATTTTTTTTTTTTTTTTTTTGACATTTCGATTTAGTATGTCATAACTTCGATTTTTCCTCTGATAAGTTTGACTTAGTATGTCATAATTTCGTCTTTTCGTGTCATTATGATTCACAAAAGCACGATTTTTCCCCCTTATGTGGCGGAAATGCTTCCATAGTATAGTGTGCAGTATGCAGAGGGCAGTACGCAAATACTGTACGCATAACCCGGATGTTGATTGAGCACATGTTCAGTTGTGGCTCAGCTGGTTGTCGGGGGACGTTGGAGGTTTACTTTAACAGTGTTAACTTTATTTTCCCGTCAAATGTGCACAAAACAGCAGAATGTCCATGGACATTACGTTTCTCGGGACCGGATCAGCATATCCGTCTCCTAATCGCGGCGCGTCTGCGCTCGTGTTACGGACTGAAGGGGAAAGCTGGCTGTTTGACTGTGGAGAAGGAACACAGACTCAGTTAATGAGGAGTCCGCTCAAAGCAAGTCAGTCACTCATTCATGTGCACGTCTGCGTATTTTTCTGCTTTTTTAGTTCAGTTTTGATTGCATCTTGAGTCAGGTGTTTCATGTTTACCTTTATATTGACATGTTGCATCATGTATGTTCGTCCTCATCCTGTGTGAAACTCATGAATCTGTCAAAAATACGGATTTAAAAATCAACAGAAAGAATTAAGAAATTATTTTATGCTAATTTTATGCTGTAGAACCACCAAGCTTTTTTTCCCCCCCTTATTTTCATGACCATAATAAACACAACCTTCACCATTGTATCGTAATGTAAAGCAAAACTGCAAAAATGAATAACATTAATATTGTTTAATATATCATTGTAATTTACGTTTGTATAAAAATCATTTGTATAGCTTAAAGTGGCTATAAAAATCATTGAGTTTGTGATTTTAATTTATGCTTAATTTAATGATTTTTAAATTAATGCTGGTATAATGCAAATATTGTATTATAGCCTTCTATTTACTGCAGTACAGTATGAAATTTATTTATTTCCCCAGGCAAAATCACCAAAGTCTTCATATCTCACCTCCATGGTGATCATCTCTTTGGTCTTCCTGGTTTACTGTGCACCATCAGTCTGAACTCAAACCCCCAGCCGGATCAGCCTCCTCCCTGCGTGGACATTTACGGCCCGCGGGGGTTAAGACACTTCGTCCGTGTGGCGTTAGAGCTGTCCAGCTCCCAGCTGCTCTTCCCATATGCTGTGCATGAACTGGAGCCGTCAGATGACCAGTGTCCTGCTGAGGGGCGTCTCAGTCCTGCGCAGACCTCCAGCAGTGATGCTCTTCACCCACAGGAGCGGCCCGGCAGAACCATATGCCTGGACCCGGACACGGACTGCTATGATCTCATTAATGACAAACAGTTTGTGGTTAAAGCATTTAAGCTGTACCACAGAGTCCCATCATTCGGCTTCTCGGTGGAAGAAAGAGAACGTCCAGGACGGTTAAACACAGACCTGTTGAAAGAACTAGGTAACTCGTTAAGTGTAAAAATCCTTCTTTTTTTTACCAGAATGGACCCTTTTCATGGACTGTCATGCTATCAGCATCGCAAATCTAGTATATTTTAATTTTATAACACTATACTTTGTGATATATTACTTTGGCAGTAAATAAAAACGAATTAACTTGGCGGCGAGGGTGTTTCTAATGCAACGGCTGAGGGAGTGACGGCAAATTTGACATCTTTCTCTCTTCTGACCAACGTAATTGAGCTCATAATATTTTTTTCCCTCTTTTGGAAAGTTGTGGAAATGCTAAAATGGATTTTTCCCTTTGCTTTTGGAGCAAATGGGAATACAAAAATTATATCTCCCGTTCACCACTATAAAAGTTTACCCAACTATAATGACTTCGGCTTATGAGAACTTCGGAAATGTGAAAAGGGTCAATGGGGAAGACTGTTTAATGTATTTATTATTTATTAATTTATTTAAGTTGATTAATTTAGCTGTTAAATCGAAGAACAAATTGTCATTTCAGACACAATCAGGCCAAACCGTAGTTCTTATGGAGTTTGTTTCGGGAGTTTGAAACGGCTTGCCAAAGCAAACTTTCTGGAAAAGTTTGCTCTGTCTGGTAAACACCTTCGAACTCCCATTGGTCCGTGGCGATTATGTAATAGGGTAGGTGCGCTCTGGGGCTCCACCCTCTTTGTGTGGAAATCTTCTCCGGTTCATTTCCTCTAATGAGTCCATTGAGGTCAGACATCCTTGAAAACATAAATACAGGAGAGCTGCTTTATAGTAGAAATTGAAGTATAAATCTAATTGAAAGCAAAATTCATACTGTTTTTTCATGTTTAATACTGTAAAGCTTTTTGGTTTAAAGCAATCTGTTGTTTTCTTAAACCCCTCTGATTGGCCATTGTGTTCACGCACTCAACAGATATGTCTGTGATTGGCTAGAATGATCAACTCTTCAAAAACATGTTGTTCCCAGAGCGCTTACACAGATACAGATGGGAGCATGTGAAAGCAGGCGTCTATCAGCGGATATATTAGGGATCTGCTCAGAGACGCCTGCTGTCAAATGCTCCCGTGTGAATCTGTGCAAGCGCTCGGTGAACAACATGTTGATCATTGTAACCAGTCACAGACAAATCTGTTGAGCGCATGAACACAATGGCCAATCAGAGGTGTTTAATCTGCTCAACAGTGCTTAAAATGCTAGGGGGAAATGCTGATATCATCACATTCTTAAAATTTCAGTAATGACTTAATACTACTTTTGACAACACTAGTCGGGATGTTCGCTCACAGTGTACTGCTGTAAAGGTATTTCCAACTTGTTTTTACCCCTAAACAAAGAACGAAAATGAACTTCGCTGTGAGAATATTGGAGCCTTTAGAGTCGCATTTAGCAAGTTAGAGCTGGGTGTTAATATACTATAGTCTGCTTTCTGCAACTATACAAGCAATCAAGGAGTTATATCGCCCTATGCAAGTATACTGTATGTATCTGGATAAAGTTGGACATACATATACAACGTTATATAAAGAGCTGGCGATAATATAGTTACATTTGCAATGAAAATGCAACTAAATAAGTCAAGCAGTTCAGATTTGCTATATAGTATAGAAAACTTTACATGAGTATACTGTATGTATGCAAATTAAGTTGGATATAATATATATTCTACTTTATATAGAGAGCTGTTAACATTTTGAAATGATACAAACAATCATGCATGAATCAAAATTACCCTATGATTTACTCACCCTCAACCCAACCTAGGTGTATATGACTATCTTCTTTCAGACGAACACAATCGGAGATATAGCCTATTTAAAAATATCCTGGCTTCTCCAAGCTTTATAATGGGAGTGAATGGGGGGTGAGATTTTGAAGCCCAAAAAAGTGCATCCATCCATCATAAAAGTACTCCATACGACTCCAGTGGGTTAATAAAAGCCTTCTGAAGTGAAGCTATGGGGTTTTGTAAGAAAAATATCCATATTTAACACTCTATAAACTAAAATAACTAGCTATAACCTGTGACATGATGTAGGATGTAGGCGTATTGTAAGCTCAGAAGCCTCTCACAGTTTAAACAAATAGGCTGTGCAACAAACTCAAGCTCCTCTTCTCTTGTATCGAAATCCTCCCACATTTGTCTTTAAAATTTCTTCTAACTCGTGACTGGTATTTTGTTTGGCTCTATCCTCTGCATTTCCGTGTTCGTCATTGCGTCATGCGTCGGGTCAGGGGTTACGCTTCTGCCGTAACTTGATGAGTACGACCGTTTGCTGGAAGATAGTTATTATAGTTAATAAAATTTTAAATTTTCTTACAAAAACCTATCACTTTACTTCAGAAAGCCTTTATTAACCCCCTGGAGTTGTATGGATTACTTTTATGATGGATGGATGCACTTTTTTGGGCTTCAAAATCTCGACCCCCATTCACTACCATTATAAAGCTTGGAAGAGCCAGGATATTTTTCATATAACTCTGATTGTGTTTGTCTGAAAGAAGATAGTCATATACATCTAGGATGGCTTGAGGGTGAGTAAAGCTTGGGATCATTTTTATTTTGGGGTGAACTATCCCTTTAAGTATTTTACTACATTGATTGAACTGTAAGATTATTTCTCATTATCTTTTGCTCTTTGTAGGTTTGAAACCGGGACCTCTTTACGGACGTCTGAAAAATGGAGAGTCTGTGACACTAGATAGTGGACGTGTGTTGACTGCCAGCGAGGTGCTGGAGCCGGCACTGAAGGGCCGTAAGGTGTGTGTTTTTGGGGACTGCAGCGCGGCACTGGGGGACGGCTTTAAAAGGGCGTGTCAGGGGGCGGACGTGCTGGTGCACGAGGCCACGCTGGAGGACGGGCAGCATGAGAAGGCAGTGGAACATGGGCACAGCACTCCCAGCATGGCTGCTGTGGTGGCGCTCGCCTGCGGGGCGCGCACGCTGGTTCTGCATCACTTCAGTCAACGCTACAAACCTGAACCGCTGCGGCGAGACGGCGAAGACGACGTGACGGAGCTTAAGAGACAAGCTGAGCTCATGCTGCAGGGGTCAAGAACAGAGGTCATTCTCGCGGAAGACTTTCTCACGCTGCCTATTGCACTCAAAAAGAATTTGACGCTGTAGTTCCTGTAAGACTTGTGTATGGATACAATTTTTGATGATTATATTTTAATGCAAGGAAATGTTTTAATAAAGTCTGTCATTTTTACCAGTGTTACATGAGTATATGCGTGGTGAAATGCTTGTAGACTCTTTTGGACATCCATGAGCAGGTGAGATTTGAACATGTTTAATCATTGTTAATCACTGTAATTAAACATCATTGTTTACTTTATAAAATATATTCAAAAATATATTTTGAATATATTTTATAAAGTAATTTATTCCTGTGATCAAAGCTGTTTTTCAGCATCATTACTCCAGTCTTCAGTGTCACATGATCCTTCAGAAATCATTCTAATATGATGATCTGCTGCTCAAGAAACATTTATTGTGTACAATTGTACAAAATATTTGTGTACAATATTTTTTTTTCAGGATTCTTTGATGAATAGAAAGTTCAAAAGAACAGCATTTATTTGAAATATAATCTTTTGTAACATTATAAATGTCTTTACTGTCACTTTTGATCGATTTATTGCATCCTTGCTGAATAAAAGTATTAATTTCTTTCATTTCTTTTCAAAAAAATAAAAATAAAAATTCTTACTGACCCCAAACTTTTGAACGGTAGTGTATAATGTTACAAAAGCTTTGTATTTCAGATAAATGCTGTTCTTTTGAACTTTCTATTCATCAAGGAGTCCTGGAAAAAAAAAAAGTACACAACTGTTTTCAACATTGATAATCATCATAAATGTTTCTTGAGCAGCAAATCATCATATTAGAATGATTTCTGAAGGATCATGTGACACTGAAGACTGGAGTAATGATGCTGAAAATTCAGCTTTGATCACAGGAATAAATTACTTTATAAAATATATTCAAACAGAAAACAGTTATTTTAAATTGTAATAATATTTCACAATATTACTGTTTTTACTGTATTTTTAATTAAATAAATGCAGCCTTGGTGAGCAGACAAAACTTCTTTTAAAAACATTAAAAATCTTACAGAACTTTTCTTCCAAAAGTTTCTAAACTTTTGACTGGTTGTGTGTGTGTGTGTGTGTATATATATATATATATATATATATATATATATATATATATATACTGAAAGATACTTTAGTTTGTATATATATACATACATTATATATATATATATATATATATATATATATATATATATATATGTATACTAAAGTATTTTTCAGTATTTATTACAGTTTATCAGTTCACTATAGTTAATACTACAGTATGCTGTAGCATTCATTAACAAAGTGTTGTAAATACTATAATATACACAGTATACTACAATTTACTATAGTATGGTTCAAAAACACTATAGTATTTACTATAAATTACTATAGTATTTTTTCACCTGGGAAGATTCTTGTGAAAATTGCTGCAGATATTGCTTTAAACTCATTCATCAGAATGGAAATAGTCAAATGCATTGCATTATTTCCCTGCAGTATACTGCATACAGAAAATGTGCATACTGTGTAGGCTACAGTATATTACATGTACAGCAGAAAGTAGTAGTACTGTATACTGTTGAGAACTTAGCGCTTTAAGTAAGATTACGTATCGTTCTAGTATATAACACATTAAGCCTGTGACTGTCCTTAACTTATTCACCAGCAGTTTTTACACTAGTATTTTTCAGTAATGAAGCAAGAAGAGCATCTGTGTGGGCGGGGTCATATTTACGCTCACCGCGGCGTCACTCCAGCGATGACATCACAGCGCTTACGTAGAGACAATGTCCCTGCCTTTGCTCCATGAATCGTAAGTGTTTCTGTTGGTATTTTCTCATTTTATTTTTAATCTCTACCTAATATTTTACAATAGAACTCGAGTAGACACTTCATTTGCCTATTCCCCGCATATTTAAGGAGTATCTGTTAGCTAGTTAGCTCGTTAGCTTCATAGTGAGATCTGTTGTATTGTCAGAGTGAACTGTGATTTATTATTATTCACGTTCACATATTTGACTGTTATAGTAATTAAGTGTAATGACGTGCTTTTGATGAGTTTATAATTTATTAATAGAGGAGTATGAGTTCATTACTGTGTTTGCCAGGAAAAAAAATAAAATGTTAATTCAACTGACTAATCATTAATTCCGTGTAAATATGAACATAATTTTGTGTAAATCAATTTATAGAGTCAGTCCTAATTATGTGGTATGTTAATTAAATTAATTCACGTTTCACTCTTCTTGAACATCTATCTATCTCTTTCTGTCGTTTTTGTATATTGTGCGTATATATTTATATACATTATGTACATATATGTATGTATATATTTATATATATGTCTAATTAAATTAAGTGTAATGTGCTTTATACGTATGACAAATAATGTTTGTTTTGCATAGCACAGTGCAAAAATAATTTATATTAAAGTCGACATGAAACGGAGGTTGCAATCTTATTTTCTTCCCTATTGTGTGACGTATATCCAAGTGAAACGGTTTCTCAAAGCAAGAAAAAAAGAGGGCGGGACTTGATTTTGTCTATTGGAAATTGATTGGATCGTTGAAATTTACTATTGCTGTGATCTCATGTGAGTGACAGGTTGTCACAGCAAGAGGGAGAGGAAGTTATTTTCATCAAAATACATGAATTAGAAAAAATGCTGATGTGCATGGATAAATCATTTATAATCAAACTGCAATTTAAAAAAAATACAAATTGTCAGTTTTTGTTTCATGGTGACTAAGTTGTGCTTACAGTCTCTCTGTGTTTTCAGGCCGGTGTGGATCACGTCTCAACATCAAGGTGTGAAGTCAGAAGCTCGAGAGCTTTGAAGGACGTTGATTTGTTCGTTCTTGCATGTGGTTGAGTGTATTCCAGCAACATGTCCATCTCCAGCACACCCACCAGTAATGATGCCTGTCTGAGCATCGTCCACAGTCTCATGTGCCATCGACAGGGAGGAGAGAGTGAGTCTTTCGCCAAACGAGCCATAGAAAGTTTGGTGAAGAAGCTGAAAGAGAAGAAAGATGAGTTAGACTCACTGATCACTGCCATCACTACGAACGGAGCTCATCCCAGTAAATGTGTGACTATACAGCGTACCCTAGATGGTAGACTGCAGGTCTGTTTCTCTAGAAAAATGTGATTTGTGTCTTAAGTTTATCTTGGATGTGAAAAAAGAAAGATACTTGTATGAAACTCTGTCCTTTTTCTTATCTTCTGTGACTGTGAATGATTTGTTTCTCAGGTGGCTGGTCGTAAAGGATTTCCTCATGTCATATACGCACGGCTGTGGCGATGGCCGGACCTGCACAAGAACGAGCTGAAACACGTGAAATACTGCCAGTTTGCCTTTGACCTGAAATGCGACAGTGTGTGTGTGAACCCATATCACTATGAGAGGGTCGTGTCTCCGAGCATCGGTGAATTATTTTCTGTTGTCTTGCTGTGATTTGAAATTTTGTCATGGTAAAAATGTATTGCAAGTGCTTATGTTCATGTCATATTCTTATTATTTTGAATAATTCTTATATATATAAGGTCTCTTTCCGTCTTTCCATTTTCAGATCTCTCTGTCCTGACTCTGGGCGGCCCAGGTAAGGGTGCACTTTTATGGACTTTAATTGTATAATTAACCCAAACAACCAATTTGTCACCACCATTCAAAAGTTTAAGGTCAGGAAGGTTTTTTTTTTTTTTTGAGAGAGAGAGAGAGAGAGAGAGAAATCAATACTTTTATTCAGAAAGGAGAAATGAAAGACATTTATAATGTTACAAAAAATATTGTTTCAATTAAATGCTGTTCTTGTGAACTTTCTATTTATCAAAGAATCCTGAAAGAAATGGTTTCCACAAAAAAATTGTCAAAAACTGCAAAAAAACAAACAAAAAAAAACAGCAAGTTTTTAATATTGATAATAATATAATAAAATTAAGGTTTTGAAGTGATTAAAAATTTTAATCGAATTAATTAAATGATGTGCCGATTAATCTAATTAATAGCAAATCAATCGCGCATTAAATTTTCCTGAGAAATTACCCACAAAAGATCATTTAAAGTCATTATTGTGTTAAGTGAGAAAAGCAACAAATAGACATTACAAAAAGTATTTTGTCTATCAGCATTCTTCAAAATATCTTTTTATGTTACGCAAATGAAAGAAAGTCATACAGGTTTGTAAACAGAATAAACAGAATTTTCATTTCTGGCCATTTTTTTTTTTTTTTTTTTTATGAACTGATACTCTCAATAAGAAACTAAAACTGCCAGCAGGTGGCGGTAAATGTCTAAATGAGTCATAGGGCCCTATCATACACCCGTGGTAATGCGACGCCAGGCACGACGCAAGTGTTTTTTGCTAGTTTCAGCCTGACGCAGTTATCATTTTAATGCCCAGCCCCACGTTGTTTAAATAGCAAATGCACTCGTGCCCATCTGTTCACCAATGGGGTGCTGGTCTGAAAACGAGGTGTGTTCAGGCACATTGTTGCCGTGTTGCTATTTTGAGGCAACTGAAAACGACTGCGCCATTGACCAACTGAAACCTGCTCTAAAGGCAATGGCACAGTATTTTTTTGTTATTTAAAGAGTGTGTTAGTAATATGCACCTATAGGCGGGTGCACAACTCGCTACACTCTGCTTGTTACACACACAGGTACGTGCAGCAGCACACAAACATGCGAAATATAAAAAATAAAAGGATTACAGTGTAAAAGATTATTATTGTGTACATAAAGATAAAAATGCCTACATGTCATAATGGATGGTCATTGCATGCATCAGAATGACCTATTTGCAGTAATGACAAATGAAATTGGCTAATTATAAATTGGCAATACACAAATGTATTTAAACTGACTCGTCAGGTTGAGGGTGTCTATATTCCGCCATAAAAACAGCAGTCCGCCATGGTGCGAGCGCAACTGGCTTTTAAAGGGAATGGGAGATGAGACTCTGATTGGTTTATTGCACGTTACGCCCAAAACACACCCATGACTCATTAAGAGACTAGGGACAACCCTTTTAGACCATGTGCTTAAACTAGCAAAAGTGGATACGGACCCTTTTAGACCATGTGCTTAGATCGTTAAAATAGGGCCCATTGAGTCATTCATTCATTCGATTCATTCAAACGGCTGATTCATTCAGGAATTAAGTAAATGGCTCTCTTTATGAATGGGCCATGAATCATTGGTTCACCCGATTGATTCGCTCAAGATGTGGATTCATTCAGAAACGAAACAGCTGTGTTGCTTCACTTGCTTGGAGACGTACAACAGTTCTGCTCTGGCTTTACAGGTTATATCATTGGCAAAATTTATCAGATACAGACAATATTGTGTCTAAAATATAACACAATATTAACTTCTGGGTTCTCATATATATCACTTCACACTCTATTTCTTCTGGCATAGTTAAATAATTTGAACTCAAATCAATATTTCATGTCCATTTATTTATTTCATTTGCTAAGTAGCTGAGATATAAGCAGGATAATGTACAGTTTGTTTCCTAACGGTATTTATTTAGGGATAATGATCGAATAACTGTATATGATCCATTGCAGATTAGTGAATAAGTCATTTTTCACATTTATGTGTAGGTCCGAGTGGAGAGCTCATGGTGAAGGATGAGTTCGAGGGTCAGCCGTCACATTCATCTGCTGATGGAGGTCACAGTATTCAAACCATCCAACATACTGCCACTTCCTCTGCTCCGCCCGACACTTTCAACAGCCCCACCCTCCTGCCCCCAGCTGACTCCGCAAGCTCCGCCTCCACTTCTGCATTCACCAGTATGGCTGCCGTTCCAACCAGTAAGTCATTGTTTCATCCTTTTGTACAACCAGGCACACCACAATGGGGCAATGTAATTGAGAAATATATATATATATATATATATATATATATATATATATATATATATAGAAAAAATTACAATTAAAGTCTCTTCTGCTCACCAAGGCTGCATTTATTTAATCAAAAATACAGTAAAAACTGTAATATTGCGAAATATTATTACAAATTAAAAGAACTGTTGTATTATAGAATATTATAAAACTTCTATTGTATTATATTTTAAAATGTAATTTATTCCTGTGATCAAAGCTGAATTTTCAGCATCATTACTCCAGTCTTCAGTGTCACATGATCCTTCAGTAATCATTCTAATATGATGATTTGTTGCTAATGAAACATCATCACTTTTGATCAATTTATTGCACCCTTGTGGAATTAAAGCATTAATTTATTTCAAAAATCAAAAATTAAACTGAACCTAAACTTTTGAACAGTAGTGTACATTACATGTATACATTTGGCAAATGTTTTTATCCAAAGCGACTGCAGAAATGGGATTTTATTTACTTTACCCTTGATGAGAGAAACTTTAGAAAATGAGTGATTTATACGCTCACTTTGATCTCATCATATTTGTTGTGTTGTTGTACTTTTGATTTATTAACACACAGAAAAAAGTGACAACAGTAACAAAACATAGATAAATGCAATGTGTAAAGATATTGTTTTATGACTGACTGATATCTGTGTGTTTTCCTCCATTAGACTCCCCCAGCTCATGGCCCAGAGGAAGTAGTTTCCCCCCCAGCATCCCCCATCAGAACGGCCACCTGCAGCACCACCCTCCCCTGCCTCACACGGGCCAGTACTGTGAGTGACTAGAGCCACCACTAACTACCATCACTGTCTGTTTTGCTCTCATTAAAGGATTAGTTCATGTCAGAATTAAAATTTCCTGATATTTTAATTTAATTTACCCCATGTCATCCAAGATGTTTTTGTCTTTCTTTCTTCAGTTGAAAAGAAGGTTTTTGAGGAAAACATTCCAGGATTTTTCTCCATATAGTGGACTTCAACAGTTACCAGGTCCAAATGTCAGTTTCAGTGCAGATTCAAAGGGCTCTACATGATCCCAGATGAGGAATAAGGGCGATCGGTCATTTTCTAAAAAAATAAATATTGATATACTTTTTAACCACAAATGCTCGTCTTGCACTGCTCTGCGATGTAAGAGCATTACGTAATCACATTGGAAAGGTCACGCGTCACGTAGAAGGAAGTACAGATCCAGTGTCTACAAAGTGAACGTGCAAAGACTAAGTCAAACGCCCTTTACAAAAAAAGGTGAAACAACGATATCGGATGATTTTGAAATTGGAGGAGAAAATGAGATGGAGTTTTTCACTCTACCGCGATACTTCCGCCTACGTCACGCGTGACCTTTCCAACATGATTACGTAATGCGTGGCGCATCGCAGAGCAGTGCAAGATGAGTATTTGTGGTTAAACTTTACTTACTGAGCAAGTGTGCACCCGTTTCCAAAGCTGTGTTCGAAATCGTCTCATTCACTATTCCCTACATTAGTCCACTAATATAGTCCACTTGAAGGAGTGAGTCACTTTGGACACTGAGTGTTGAGGGCTGCTGCTTTTGTGTAGTTTGTGCTTGCTGTTTAATAATAATTTAAAACTGAGCAAACTGGCAGCTCTAGAAGTAGATAAACGGATGGATGGATGATTCAGCTGCAGGCGCCATCTTCTGGCGAGACGCGGGAATTTACTCAGCACGACACTCACAGTGCATTATGGGTATTCTCTAGCCGTTGAGTGTACATCAGATGTACACTCATTATTGCAGTGCATTATGGGATTGAGTGCACTCAATAACATCAACTATGGTTTTGGACCAAATGGCTGTCCCCTCAAATAGTGCCCTATTTAAGGGTATGTGGGCGATTTCAGACACAGGCCGAGTTGCTTTCACGTTCACACGAATCGCGCCACAGTTCCAGTGCAACCGAACTTCAGGAACTCCCGGGTCCGCATGACAGCTTTCACGTGACCAATTTTTCATGCAAACCGTGCTGTTTCGAACTAAACTGCCAGTGTGAAGCACCCTAAATGTTTCTCTCTTTCTGTCTTTCTCAGGGTCTGTCCACAATGAGCTGGCGTTCCAGCCGCCCATATCCACACATCCAGGTGAGGAATAAAACAGGCTGCTTTCCGATTCACAAACTATAGAAACTGTATTGTATGTGAGATAAGGATTAGTCTATCCCAGACAGGGTTATTATTGTTAACTTAAACTATTGAAAACATTTATGTTAATTAAAATAAAGATTAAATTAAATAAAATAGTAATATTAGATGAAAAGCTTACTGCAAGGCAACACTTCTAATTTTAGTTTTACAGTAAAATTACTGGAAATTAATACTAATAATAAATAAATACAAATAATGAACTATAACTAAAACTAAAATAAAAATGTAGAAAAACTTAAATAGTAATATTAAAAAAACCAAAAACTAATAAAAATGACAAAAGCACATTACAAAATGACTAAAAATTTAAATGAAAACTGAAATAACAGCTCATAATATGCCAAAGATGCCGGGATCATACATTATTCCTTGTGAAATTTGTACTTGTAGTATGTATGGATAAAAAGTGTGTATCCATAGATGCTTTTTGGGCTAATATTACCCACAGCCCCTTGCAGTACAGAGGAGGAGGAGTTCATTTTCCCAGTACATCATCACCTTGTCATCGCTAGTGCCGCTCATCTCTAGTTGAGCTACAGCAACTACCGTAATGTCTTCTTACATACAGCAATGTGTTTACTTTCCCATCATCAGTGAAGTAATCAAAATATTATACAGCCATGGTTTAACATTTATAGTAATTTAAATATGATATCTACATATTTCAGAGCTCATATTATACTCATTGATTTGTAACTGTGCTGTTTCTCTTTGTCTTTCTCTCAGCTCCAGATTACTGGTGCTCGATTGCGTACTTTGAGATGGACATTCAGGTGGGCGAGACGTTTAAGGTGCCCTCCAACTGTCCCGTCGTAACGGTGGACGGTTATGTGGACCCTTCAGGTGGAGATCGCTTCTGTCTCGGCCAGCTGAGTAACGTACATCGCACCGAGGCCATCGAGAGAGCCAGGTATTGATTGATGTCCATCAGTTAATTGGATCACTAGTGCAGGGATTTTAACTGACTAACAAAATAAATTTGATTAAAGTAAAGAATTTGGGTACGTTTTTCCTTTGCGTTTTTCGAGTACAGATGACAACACTGTCAAAACGATCCCCGTTCACACGGAACGGCGAAAACAACTAAAAACGCTGTATTCTGCTGCCAGGCCAGTAGATGGCGATGTCACTTTGTAAAGAAACACTACGCGCCTACAGTCTGAACACATAATATGCATGTGCATGATGTCACCGTTTTCACAAATTTGCATTTATGTAGTTTACACGGAGAGAATAAGCATATTGTTTTCAAAAACTAGTTAGGACGGTACAACATGAACCAGTTCTGCAGCTCTGATTTATTTGTTTCTGATTGACTTATTCACTAAACTTGCAAACAAGTAAATCTCTCTCTGTTCTTGTCTCCTCCAGGCTTCATATCGGTAAAGGTGTTCAGCTGGAGTGTAAAGGAGAGGGTGACGTGTGGGTGCGCTGCCTCAGTGACCACGCTGTGTTCGTCCAGAGTTATTATCTGGACCGTGAGGCCGGACGAGCTCCGGGTGACGCCGTCCACAAAATTTACCCCAGTGCCTACATCAAGGTAACACAACCGCCACCACCCACTCCACCTGTTATTTACAGTATACTGTATACAGTATACATAGCAGCATGCTAATATGCTGGTATTCTTTTAAAGTAGCAAAAAAAAAAAAAAAAGGGACATTTAGTCTGCTAAAAAACAACAACATTTAAGCTATTTAAGGTGATATCTTTTTACATATATAAATACATTTTTTAATCCTATTATTTATGTTTATAATAAAAATGTTAGTAATATCAAACAACAAATAATATTAAATCATATTAATAAACTGATTATAAATTAATTATATTAAATAATATTAATTCATATTTATGTTTACAATCAGAATATTAAAAATGCATATGAAATCATATTATTTGTTTTACTGTTAGTAATATAAAATAACAAATAATATTAGATCATATTTATGTTTACAAGCAGAATATTAAAAGTATTCTTAAATAATAATGTTAAATCATATTTGTTTACTATCAGAATATTTATCATAAATTAAATCAATATTTTTACTATCAGAATATTTATAATATTAAATAATAAAATTAAATCATTGTTTACTATCAGAATATTAATATTGCATAATAATATTAAATCATATTATTTGTGTACTGTTAGTAATATTAAATCATATTTAAGTTTACAATCAAAATATAAGAAATATTAAATAATAATATTAAATCATTATTTGTTTACTGCCAGAATATAAATATTACATAATAATATTGTCATATTATTTGTGTACTGTTACTAATATTGAATAACAAATAATCATACTTATGTTTACTATCAGAATATTTATAATATTAAATAATAAAATTAAATAATATTTTTTTTTTACTATCAGAATATTTATAATATTAAATAATAATATTAAATCATTATTTTTGTTTGCTATCAGAATATTAGTAAATTAAATATGAAGTCATATTATTGGTTCATTATCAGAATATTTATAAAATGAAATAATATTAAATAATTATATAATATTAAATTGTATTATTTTTATTTATCTGGCCCAAGAAAAATAAGGACACTAAATGCAACTGATAAAATTAGAGAAAAGCAGCAGCATTTATCTGAATATTTCATTATGAATGCACCCATGTACCACATTTTAAAAAATTACGTTTTTTCATAGTATCTGTGCTGTTTCAGTGCAGTGTAACAAGTTTGCATCATATCTGATGTCATGTCCTGTACGTGGCTTTAACTAACACAAACCGTACGGCAGCAGGAACACCGGATTCAAGAATAATTCTACATATGTCTCCGCTGCTTCCGTTGCATCATCTTCACCCACTACTGAATGAATATGCCAGCTGTGAAGTTGCTCTGGTTTGATGTTTCTGCAGGTGTTTGATTTGCGTCAGTGTCACCGGCAGATGCAGCAGCAGGCGGCTACGGCTCAGGCTGCGGCGGCTGCGCAGGCGGCTGCGGTCGCTGGAAACATCCCAGGCCCGGGTTCTGTGGGGGGCATTGCCCCTGCTATCAGTGAGTCTTTCATTTATAGATCCATATTACATCAGTTTTCTGCCATTATTAATGACACCCAATCACAGAGCTGCGTGTGGCGATCTGAGCTGGTAACTGAAAGATTGTTATTTGTGGAATAATCCATGAACTTATTCAGAACTTAAAAAATACTGGAAAAATAATTTTCATGACGTTCCATTAGCCCAACGGTTCTAGTTTTTAAAAATGATTTTACTTTAAATTTAATTTTTTCATTTTTTAAAAATGATTTAATGATTACTTTTGGTTCTGCATCCCCCCATCGATACAGACAAAATGGTGTGCTAAAATACTCTGAGTGTTTCCTGGGTTTAATAATGATCCCGTCCGCCTATCCTCAGGTCTGTCTGCTGCGGCAGGCATCGGCGTGGACGACCTGCGGCGTCTCTGCATTCTGCGCATGAGTTTCGTGAAGGGCTGGGGTCCCGATTACCCTCGCCAGAGCATCAAGGAGACCCCGTGTTGGATCGAAATTCATTTACACCGGGCTCTTCAGCTCTTGGACGAGGTTCTGCACACCATGCCTGTAGCCGACCCGCAACCTCTGGACTGATGTTCGAACATTTATTACCCTTACATTACAGTGCATACAGCTCAAAATGACTGAAATGACCTCTGACTTTAGCCATGGCATCTGGCATAAGATTGAAAACCAGCAATACATCAAACAACACTAACACTGTTAGATCAAACAGAACCGTTCAGCGAAACTACCCTTTTTTTACACCTTAACGAGACCTTCACTTTTGATGTTCAATTAAGAAATGGACTCATGCAAAATGTTTGGAGTGGAGACATTTAGAAATGTATATTATATTAAATTTAATCCAGTGTCATGAGTTTGGATCAGTCAGATCTATACAGTGGCCGCGTACACACTGCAGCTGAATACAGATGTCACTCCTCTTCAGAGGTGCAACACAAGATGTCTGAACTCAACAATGTAGTTTTATGAATAATTTACTAAGAAATTCGTTCAGCTTGTGAAATAAAAAAATAAAAAAGGTAACTGTGACTTTTTTCTCACAATTCTGACATTTTTTTTCTCAGAATTGCAAGTTATAAAGTCAGAATTGTGATATAAAGTAATTGTGATATAAAGTCAGAATTGCGAGATATAAAGTCAGAATTGATATAAAGTCAGAAGTGTGTGATATAAAGTAATTGTGATATAAAGTCTGAATTGCGAGTTATAGTCAGAATTGCGAGTTATAAAGTCAGAATTGCGAGTTATAGTCAGAATTGCGAGATATAAAGTCTGAATTGCGAGTTATAGTCAGAATTGCGAGTTATAAAGTCAGAATTGCGAGATATAAAGTCAGAATTGCGAGTTATAAAGTCAGAATTGCGAGTTATAAAGTCAGAATTGTGATATTAAGTCAGAATTGCGTGATATAAAGTCTGAATTGCGTGATATAAAGTCAGAATTGTGATATAAAGTCAGAATTGTGAGTTATAAAGTCAGAATTGATATAAAGTCAGAAGTGTGTGATATAAAGTAATTGTGATATAAAGTCTGAATTGCGAGTTATAGTCAGAATTGCGAGTTATAAAGTCAGAATTGCGAGTTATAGTCAGAATTGCGAGATATAAAGTCTGAATTGCGAGTTATAGTCAGAATTGCGAGTTATAGTCAGAATTGCGAGTTATAAAGTCAGAATTGCGAGTTATAAAGTCAGAATTGCGAGTTATAAAGTCAGAATTGTGATATAAAGTCAGAATTGCAAGTTATAAAGTCAGAATTGTGAGTTATAAAGTAGAATTGTGATATAAAGTCAGAATTGTGATATAAAGTAATTGCGAGACATAAAGTCAGAATTGTGATATAAAGTAATTGCAAGATATAAAGTCAGAATTGCGAGTTGTAAAGTCAGAATTGCGAGATATAAAGTCAGAATTGTGATATAAAGTCTGAATTGCGAGTTATAAAGTCAGAATTGTGATATAAAGTCAGAATTGTGATATAAAGTAATTGCAAGATATAAAGTCAGAATTGCGAGTTGTAAAGTCAGAATTGTGATATAAAGTCTGAATTGCGAGTTATAAAGTCAGAATTGTGATATAAAGTCAGAATTGTGATATAAAGTAATTGCAAGATATAAAGTCAGAATTGCGAGTTGTAAAGTCAGAATTGCGAGATATAAAGTCAGAATTGTGATATAAAGTCTGAATTGCGAGATATAAAGTCAGAATTGCGAGAAATAAAGTCAGAATTGCGAGTTATAAAGTCTGAATTGCGAGTTATAGTCAGAATTGTGTGATATAAAGTAGAATTGTGATATAAAGTCAGAATTGTGAGTTATAAAGTCAGAATTGTGATATAAAGTCAGAATTGTGATATAAAGTAATTGCGAGATATAAAGTCAGAATTGCGAGAAATAAAGTCAGAATTGCGAGTTATAAAGTCTGAATTGTGAGTTATAGTCAGAATTGTGTGATATAAAGTAGAATTGTGATATAAAGTCAGAATTGTGAGTTATAAAGTCAGAATTGTGATATAAAGTCAGAATTGTGATATAAAGTAATTGCGAGATATAAAGTCAGAATTGCGAGAAATAAAGTCAGAATTGCGAGTTATAAAGTCTGAATTGCGAGTTATAGTCAGAATTGTGTGATATAAAGTAGAATTGTGATATAAAGTCAAAATTGTGATATAAAGTAATTGCACGATATAAAGTCGAATTGAATTATAAACTTGCAATTCTGAGAAAAAAAATCAGAATTGTGAGATAAAAAGTCGCGATTACCTTATTTTTTTTTAAATTTAGTGGCGGAAACAAGCTTTTATAGCATTCAATTTAAAGCAACAAGTATACAAATGTACACATTTACATTTACTCACATTCGTTCAGCTTATTCCGTGATTGATCTGATCAAGCATTCTTCTATAACTTTACGTTAGAATTGCTTTACAAAACATTTACACTAAAAATTCAGTTATGTAAATTGTTGCTTTCTATTAACTAAAAATGTTTTTTTTACAAACCATTCTATAAGCAATTTATGAAATATATACACAATTAACACATAAATAAATAAACAATTTACATATTCAGTTCAATTTACATATTCAGTTTGATGCAGCAGTCCTACAGGCTTTTATGAACAGTTTGCACAAAAATGTGTTCAGCTTGTGTTTGGCACTTCTAAATCTCAGTGAGTATGTGGCCAGAATATTGTCCTTTGTGTGTGTGTGTGTGTGTGTGTGTGTGTGTGTGTGTGTGTTTTAACTCCTATGCATTATTTTTTATAACACTAATGTTCACTATCAAGCACTTGGTTATTTTATATCACTTGTAAAGGTTGTTTTTCCTGGAACAGGCCTCCATCTCAACATTATCAATCACTTCTCTGTCTCAGTATGGCTCAGAGACCAGACAATGAGGGCATTCACAATAAAAACAGGATCATCTTGCTTCTAGACATCTGTTTGACACTCAGAAGACATGAATTTCTTTGAGATGGGGCCAAATATATTTTGTCTTTGATATAAAACTCCATTTAGCTCAGGTGGTTTAGATCCGATAACTTGATTCTTTTATTACACTAACCAGTTTTGTCTGGTCTTCTTTTAAGTGTATGTGCATTTGTTTATCTTTTTTCTTAATGATGCATGTTCATGTTGGCATAGAGACTGAGTGACCTGTGATAATCAAACAGTTGGCAACAGTTTTGAATCTGAAGGCGTGTTCAGAATGGCATACTACCATACTAAAATTTTGCAGCATGCAGTATGTATATTGTTCACAGTAAATATATATACAATGCATAATGCTCAGTTTGACCTTCTATTTTCAGTATGACTAAACAGTAATATTGAAGTACCGAAATAATACGAGCCATGATTTTCACATTAAATATATTATTACATAAAATAAGATTACAAATGCATTAATTTTCAAGATGATAACTGGATGCCATTTGCTGAATTAAACATGCAACTTGGCTTAACTTGACAAAAATATAACAAACTACTGTTTTAACTCTCTGGTGCTCCTTGCATGCAAAAATGACTGAAATTCTTGAAATGAAATGAATATACTACATTTTAGTTTGATGTTTTTTATTTAATATTTTGTATTTTTATGGTATTTAATTTATCCACTTTTTGAACATAAACCTAAAAATGAAATTTACAACTTAAACTCATAAATCTTGAATGCTTTGGAGCACAGACTTAATTTTGGTCTTTTTTTAAAGATGACACTTTGCAGATTATTGCTGAAGTAAAAAAAGTTTTAAAAAAAGTGAATGTAAAAAAGTGCATTTAAGTTTATTGTTATGAAAAAAAAATGCACAAAAATACTATTTACAATTTTTATATGAAATATATATTTTCCATAACATGTTTTACTTTAAAACTCAAAGAAAATCAAAACCATAAATCTAAACAAGTTGTGCTCCAAATTTGAGGTTGATATCTCAAAAAATGAGCTTTCAGTAAGATTTTGTTTGGCCGCAGTACCAAACGTTTCCACTAGATGAAATTAGTTTCCCATTCATTTCCAATGCAAACAATACAAAAAAAAAAAAGTGTGGTTATTTTTTTCAGGACCATTTAACCTTTTCAAATCACATCCATGATTTTTTTCTGTGTTTGCATAGCAAGTACCAAAACCTTTACCAAGTTTCGTACCATTCCGATGGTTCTAAAAAAAACTAAACAACCCTTTTTTTTTCTGTCAAAAACGACTGAAGAGCACCAGAGGGTTAAATGTTTAGCATTGTATATTACAAACTTAAAATAAAAAAAATAAAAAAGTATGCAGTATATACTGTATGGAGTATATAGTATGTATGCTAGTATTCCTTTCTGAATACAACCTGTATGTCAGTATGTACAAGACATACAAGACAGTATGTGTGAATGAGTGACTTGTTGAGCAGGTTGTTCAGGCTGATGGAGAAGTTTTCCACCGTTTCTTCACTTAGTGTTTTTCTGTTAATGTTCTTTTGACACAGACATCAACACAGTGACTTTATCTGATCAACAGAAGATTGATATCACCATATGACTGAAACATGCTGTAGATATGAGAATACAATCATTTTGATTACTTTGTCATTAATGTAATTTTAACAATGAAAACATTCTCTCTGAAACTATAAAATGTGATGATCTGGTTTGTATTTTTTTTAAACAATTGTTTACTATGTAAAATCTTTTTTGTGTACAATCAGAGGCACTTTTGAGGCTGTAATGAATGTAACCCACGTTTTTACACCCAACAGCTTCCAAATGAAAATTATGACTTCAGTAACTTGTCATTTTTGCTGAAACTCTGGCAATTTTTCATAACGGAGAACTATACTACCAAACTTTGTTTTTTCATGACTTTCCTCAAATGTCTCCAGAATATTTTATTAAGATTCTTACTTGCAAAGCCAGTTTGACTGCAGCTTGATGCCCATAAAAATATGGATAAACCTGGCTGAAGGAAAAACTCAAATCACACATACACACTTAGGTGAGTTTTAAAGGAATCAATTTATTAAGGAACTTTAATATCAGAAAAATAAAAATCTTAATTCTTTTTTACAGCAAATATATATCATCAGTGCTTTGGCCACAGGACAGTAAGGCCATATCATAAAATATATTTTAAATTTTAATACAACTTATATGCCATCATGTCCCTGCATATGTGTATATACATAATAAAAGAACAGTAAAATTATCAAATACAGAAACATTGTTGCAGTGATGGTAAAAATCCCTCAGATAAACAAAATTCCTAGTTATGTTTAACATAGGACTTTTATTTTGTTCATAATGTGGTAGTATGCAGAC
>CM075496.1:3240000-3242500 GCA_037950675.1 Hypophthalmichthys molitrix | reverse complement strand
TTAATGGCGATGTGCAACCCCTTAAATGTTTATGGAGATGTTCAAAGTGCAGATTGGGTCGTGGAGGTCAGGACGGCTCTTGTATGATCGCATGCTGCTTGACTCTAGTGTTGCAAAACAGAAACTCAAGGCCACAGATGCTTTTGCAGCAACAGCGCCAGTGTGCACCGCTACCGTCATGGAATCAGGCACATGAAAATGTAAACACAGAGTCGATACCTTGAAAACAAAGTAACAAACCAACAAAAAACACGTATGTGATGGCAATTTAGCGCTGCTAAACCCCAGCACTGCTTGCCGTAAGTACGACGTAGCAGCTAAACGTAAATGGGGAAATCTTTCTTTGAGATGAACTTAATTGAAAACCTGCATTTCCCAGTTACTTAAACATAATAAAGAAGGAAGAAGTATTTATCAATGTAAAAAATAAACGAGTTTGCTCCTTGTGATCCCAAATCTCTCGCTCTCTACGCGCTTTGCAGGATGGAGTTGGAACACTCCAAACAGACGAGGTTTTGCCCACCCAGGACGAGCGCCGCCACATTGTCTCCGCAACGTACGCACGCAGGAACCTGGCTGTGTTTGGGGAAGGTGCGCATGTCCGGCGGAGAGCTGGAGCCCGTGCTGTCGCTCGACGGGGAAAATGCGGGACCAAAGGCCGGGAGACTCTGGGAATTCTCCTGCACCAACCGAACCAGCGGATGATCCAGTGCCTCCGGAAGAGACGGAGACAGACGAGTGAGAAGGGATGGAGAGAGCCTCGGCGTAGTCGGCAAACTCGCGCCTCCCCGATCAAAGGTGCTCCACAAGGGATTGGTGGACGGGGCCGTCATTGTTAGCCCGTCGTATCCGGCTGAATCTTCGGACCCCAGGGGCAGCTGGGTATCGCCAAACCAGAACGTACCGCCGGTGCTGCCGGGACTGAGATCTGCCACTCCGCTTCCTTTCCCGCTGTAGTAGGACTCGCTTGAGTTGCTTCCAAGCGAGCTGGAGCTGTCGTTGCGGTACCCTGCGGCGTTGCTGTGGAAGCTGCCGTTGTTGAAGCCGGAGAAGACCCAGGCTCTGTTGCTGCCCGACTCGAAGCCAACGTCGGTGCCGTTGTAGTGGAAGTCGTCATCGTCTAAGCTGGTGTCCACGTTTCCCGCGGTACGCATAGCAATATGGGCTTCGATTTCCTCCCGAGCTCGATCCACGTTCTCAGGCATGCCAGTCACCTCAAACACTGGCTCTTTGTCACGGCTTGGTGTGACGATGTATGTGTGGGTTTGCTGCTGGATCCTCTTGATAGTCGCTCCCTTCGGTCCCACCACGAGCCCTACCATTCGATACGGCACCCGAACCTGGATGGTTGTCTGTCCCGGATGGCAAGGGATGCTGCTGTGCCCAACGTTTGGCGCCAATTTGTTCCGAGATGCCCGGATGAGGGAAAAATGCTCGGCCGCTGACAGAATCTCACGCTTCGCCATGATGACGTCCTCCTTCCGTCCGGTCACTACAAACACTGGTTCTTCACCTCTAACGGGTGTTTTAATGTAAGTGTTGGTCTTTGCTCTCAGAGCTTTGATCTTGCAGCCTGAAGAGAGCAGAAATACAAAGACAAGTCAACACATTGATTGATTAATGTCTTTTTAAGCTAGCAATCAGTCAATCAATCACAATGATAGACAAGTGATCTCCTCTCAGGTGTAATTAGAGCAGTTCTTCATGTTGATTGGTCAGTTCTAACATAACAGGGGTGTTGTCAATGTACTAGTTCACTAGTATTACACAACTTGTTGTCATACAGGACAGTGAAGGAACATCACGTCATCACAGATAAGTGGGGCAGTTATAATCCATAGTGAACACATGCAGTTCAGTGAGGTCAATTAGAGCATATATTTAGAGCACCATTTTCATCAAGGTATCATTATAAATGTACTGATACTGTTGTTATTATATACGGTCTGCTGATATTTTCATAGACCTCATCTCACCTATATATATATATATACTTACACACACACACATATATGCGTGTGTGTATGGGTCATTGACGAAATGGTTTAAAAAAAAAAAAAAAACATAATGGAGATATAATTAATTTTGAAGTTTTATTAAGTGTTATCAATGGGATTATGTAGTTTTTATAATCAATTAACACTCCTTTTGTCATTTTTTTTAAGATGGAAAAAATTTGTCACCAAAAAGTAATTTAGTTTAACTAAAATTTCGGTTTTACCAAATGACACTTTTGGTTATACCGAATGACGATATTTTCAAACAATTCTAACAGGCTGATCTCTAGCTAGCTAGCAAAAGGACAATCAAACATTTTATATTTAATACAAGTTTTTAAAATATTACAACATTTTCCATGTTTTATAGCGGTTGTACCGAATGACCTGATGTTTTGGGACATGCGTATGAGCGAGTGAAAACATTAATTTTTCAAATAGTTAAAAAGAAAGTTAGTTACTTTGCTTCACAGCCATGTGGCCCTTTGCAGGTGTCTGAACGA
>CM075496.1:2867500-3237500 GCA_037950675.1 Hypophthalmichthys molitrix | reverse complement strand
ATAAAATTTGAATGGGAAAAAGTGAGATGAAATAAATTAAAAAAGAACAGCATTTATTCAAAATAGAAATCTTTTCTAACATTATAAGTCTTTACTATCACCTTTTATCACTTTAACACATCTTTGCTGAATGAAAATATTAAAAATAATAATAAAAAAAACTGACCTCAAACTTTTGAGCAGTGTCAATCATATTAGAATGATTTCTGAAGGATCATGTGACACTGAAGACTGGAGTAATGATGCTGAAAATTCAGCTTTGATCACAGAAATAAATGATATTTTAAAGTAGCCTATACCTACTATTAAAATAGAAACCAATATTTAAAACTGTAATAATATTTCACAATATTACTGTTTTTTTCTGTATTTTTATCAAATAAATGCAGGCGTGATGAGCATAAGAGACTTCTTTCAAAAACATTAATAATAGTAATGTTTCCAAACTTTTTACTGGTACTGTGGGTTTGTGGGATCATTGTATCTTTTTGAATAGTGACATTTTCACACCAAGACTGCATGTTCAGTAAAAACACAAGATTTAGTTAAAGATCAGATGAGATTTTATAAGCAATTAATGCGGATATCCAGTTAAATCCACAGCGTTCACATACTTTCCCCCTGCAGCTGTAATGAATCTCTCTCTGTTAATGCTCTGATTGTTATTTGAGTAAATGTCTTCATGAATCCTACAGGCCGTCTTTAAAGCGGTGAAGATGCTGCTGAATCCTGATGCTCCATCCATCCCGTCTCCCAGACAGGCGTTTGGATATGAAGAGGAGATGTGCACTCAATGAAAAAGATACAGTTCTAATGGAGCGATTTGAGTGTGCATGCTTGAGTTAGTGTGTGTGTGTGTGGTCAGATGTGTCCACTAATGCCCCTCCACTCTGCATCATTAGTGCCGAGGCTTTTTCCATTACTGATGATCGCTGCATTATTTTAAAAAGTCACAAAGCACAGCACTCATCCTTTTTACTGTCAGGATTGAAAACCCTGGGTAATTATTCTTTACGTTATGTTTCAATATTCACTTACAATAATGCAGCAGATGCTGGACTCAGCTTTAATCAAATCATTGGCAGGGTGCATCTCTGTTTCTCTCTCTCATCTCAGGGTTTACTCGTTGATTACACATATTCTGCCCGTTTTTGTGATTTGTAAATTAAAAGGTCATATTCTACTCTTTAGTAGCATTTTATGTTGTTTTCAACCATTTTAATCTAGGTTTCATTATCAGTGCATATCAAATATATTCATTGAATCTTCCATGGCCACAGGTGTATAAAATCAAGCACCTAGGCATGCAGACTGCTTCTACAAACATTTGTGAAAGAATGGGTCACTCTCAGGAGCTCAGTGAATTCAAGCGTGGTACCGTGATAGGTTACCACCTGTGCAATAAGTCCATTCGTGAAATTTCCTCACTACTAAATATTCCACGGTCAACTGTTAGTGGGATCATAACAAAGTGGAAGCAATTGGGAACCACAGCAATTCAGCCACGAAGTGGTAGGCCAGCGCATGCTGAGGCGCACAGTGTGCAGAAGTCAAGTCTGCAGACTTTCTGCAGAGTCAATAGCTACAGACCTCCAAACTTCATGTGGCCTTCAGATTAGCTCAAGAACAGTGCGTAGAGAGCTTCATGGAATGGGTTTCCATGGCCGAGCAGCTGCATCCAAGCCTTAAATCACCAAGTGCAATGCAAAGCGTCAGATGCTGTGGTGTAAAGCACGCCGCCACTGGACTCTAGAGCAGTGGAGACATGTTCTCTGGAGTGATGAATCACGCTTCTCTGTCTGGCAGTCTGATGGATGAGTCTGGGTACTTGCCTGACTGCATTGTGCCAAGTGAAAAGTTCAACCTGATAGAACACCTTTGGGATGAATTAGAGTGGAGACTGTGAGCCAGGCCTTCTCATTAACATCAGTGTCTGACCTCACAAATGCGCTTCTAGAAGAATGGTCAAAAATTCCCATAAACACACTCGGACACTTGTGGAAAGCCTTCCCAGAAGAGTTGAGGCTGTTATAGCTGCAAAGTGTGGGCCAACTCCATATTAAACCCTACGGATTAAGAATGGGATGTCATTAAAGTTTATGTGCATGTAAAGGCAGACATCCCAAAACTTTTGGCAATATAGTGTATATTATTTATAAACTAATATTCAGTCTTTCTTTTCAATAGTCAATTTATTTTCAGAAGTCATCAAGCTTGTACACACTGCTCAGTGGTCACAGAGACGAAGATGTAACATTACCTTTAATTTCACCACGTTGATTGCTCACTAAAACCCCCCGCAGTCATCATGCTTTCAGGCCATTTTGAGTTTGATTTTGACATGACATAAAGCAGTGATATCTAAGCGACAGTTGTTTACTTACTTTTTAATTAGTCTTCCCATTGACGCCATTATTGTCTTCATTCAGGCGATTCGACGGGAACGCGCACAAAAACAAGAGGCGGGATTTATCACATGAACCAATCATGTCCAACCATAACCGATCATATCCAATAGCGCGATGGAAGCACTGCCTCCTCTCATGTGACTTTCCCCCATTCATTCTCAATTACCCCCCACTAAACCCACCGCACGCTTTAGGGGCTCTGCTTTATTTCTATGAGCTGAAGGGAGGCACAAGAGAGGCGGACTCCCTGCTGTAACTTCACCTGCGGGTGTCGCTGTTTGACAGTGTTTCTTTAGAAAAACGAGTGACTTTTTTTTTTTTTTTTTTTTTTTCAAATTTTGTAACATTTGCATTGTTTTAATTTTGAAATATCAATTACTTTCTCATTCAGTTTTTTTGAGGAGGCACTGCCTCCCTTGCCTCCTTGGAGGAAACGCCCCTGATACATACATATATATATATGCACCGATCAGGCATAACATTATGACCACTGACAGGTGAAGTGAATAACACTGATTATCTCTTCTTCATGGCACCTGTTAGTGGGTGGGATATATTAGGCAGCAAATGAACATTTTGTCCTGGGCAAGCGTAAGGATTTGAGTGAATTTGACAAGGGCCAAATTGTGATGGCTAGACGACTGGGTCAGAGCATCTCCAAAACTGCAGCTCTTGTGGGGTGTTCCCGGTAGCGAGTTATAGCTCAAAGCAACATTCACATTACAATCAATTAATCAGTTCATCCTGTGAACACTCAGTATTGATGACCACCGAAAAATTTCTCTTTTTTTTTTTTTGTAACAATATTGATCATTTAAGTGACAATTTATCTGCAGGCAGGGAGTCAGAACCAAATATGTATTGTGCACAAGTTTTATTAGCTAAATCACGAACACAACTACTATAATGGGGCGTTCACACCAGACGCGTCTTGAGCGAATAAATCGCGCTATTCGTGCGAAGTTGGACGCTTTGAACATTTTGAGTTTACTTGCTTCATTCGCGCGTGAAATTCACTTCAAAACAGACGCAAATTTGCGTCATGGGAGGGGCTCTCCTTTAAATATGTGTCCCTCAGACTCTTCCACTTCTTTCTGCACACTTCCTCTGAACAAACACATCAACTCATCAGTGGGAAAGTAGTAAAATACGGCGAATAAGCTCAATTTGCCGGCTTTAGCTAGCTTGTAGTCTCAATATGTATATATATAGTTAAAATTGAGTAAAGAGCGTTTTTTACAACTTACCAGATTGTCCGACCTCCTCACTCACTTTCTTCCAAGCAAGATCCTTTTTATTCCTGTTTCTATAAAAGTACGAAGATGTATCGTACAGCTCCAGGTATCCACATACAGTGACGATGATTTTGTCCTCCATTGTTGTTTCGGATTTCTGCCTCCGCTCGCTACGTCGTAATCATGTCAATACTAGAGCAAGCTCCCGATTGGTTAACACGGCACAAATATTTGCCAAAGTTCAGATTTTCAAACTCACGCGTTACGCACGTTAAACACCCGAACCGCTCAATTCGCGCCGCAGGATGTCTATCGCGTCTTAACGCTTCATTCGCGTCTGGTGTGAACTCACCATAACAGACACATACAAACACAATCACACGTACATAGGTAAAATGAAAAGTGGTAGAATGAAACTGGAAGTGGGAACAGGGTATGAAGCGATGGAAAATAGTCATTAAACCAGGAAAGAATCATCACTTATCATTTCAAAACATCTCGTCAAAAGGATTTTACTGCTTATCCTGAAACCTTCTGTTTAGTGAAAAGATTTGATACTTGCATGCCTTGCAGTAGCAGCAGTCTGTTGTAATAAGTTCTTGGTGATTCCGTGAATTGATGATGTTGAAGTTGCAATCGATTTCTCCTGCATTGAACTGAAGAAATGATGACGAACTTGCATGGTTAGTTTGACTCTTGTAGTAGGGAAGAGTTATTTCCCTCTTCTTGGTAAGCATGTGGCTGGGGTGCAGATGCAGAGTGTTGGTTGGAGGAGGCAAGAGAGAGGGAGGGCAGAACTGTGTGGGGGCTGTTATCCCCTGGTGATGGCCTCTCCTCCTAGGGGGTCAGTGGGCCAATCATACTCAAGCTTTCAAAAGGAAAGTTTACAATCCTTTGTCTTGAGCAGATCGTTTGCATATGTAACTGGATTGGTTACAGATGAAGAAGAAACTATTAAAGATTCTTGTAATACTGATATGTTGCACAGGTATCGACATATCATATACACAAGCATTTAAAACTTCAAAATACAAACTCATAGACACCAAACTTGATATACGTGAAGTTACATTAACCATTGGTTCTCATCATAAAATATGCATAAAACAAAATACCATAAAAAAGACGACACAATGCCCTGGGATGCATGTTCATTTATAGATCAGTTCGTCTATAAATTAATGCAGGAAAGTCTGTTTTAAGAGCTATGGATTTTTCCCTATGGCCTCTGCTTTTCCACGTGGCTACATGGTTCAGAGCAATAAACCACCTTATCAGTCAGTATCCATGGTTACTGAGGCCCTTGCCCAAGTTGGTATTTTGGGGGATGGGTCCACAGACCCCAGTGTGAGTTTTAAAGATTGTTTGTTGAATATGACAAATAATTTTCTGATTTGTCTTAGTCATTACATCCCGGTCTGCAGTGGTCAGTATTTATAGGGGCTTTTGTACCGAATAGTTCTAGGAACTCAGTTATAGGAACTAGCCACTAGGATAGTTCCCCGAGAACTAATTTCTCCCCCCGGGCCATGTTTCTGGTTGCATTCGCACTGGGAATAGGAACTCTGAAGCGGCCAACAACAGCGTCTTTAAGCACAGCATTTACAAACGTTAAAAACCGGTAAATGGAGGATGCCGTGATCTAAGCTGTGTTTGTTGTGTGTCGTGGGTTTCGTGATAGCAGAGATGGAATGTAAACGCATCATTTACGCAACTAAAACAGCAAAAAGTGGGGCTAAGACACAAAATCTCCTATGACAACTTTCAATATTACATATCATTGAGGCGGAGAAAAAAACACAACCCTGCAGACAACAGGTAAATGCTGTTATCACTGTTTTCCATGTAAATATGTTTACACAGGTTTTTAAAAATGCCGGGTGCTGGTGTTAGACATGCGTTTGACCAATCAACGTACACTCACGTCACTGCTGGTTTTGACCCTACTCTGAAGAAGGAGCTAATTTAGTTCCCCCAAAAGGAGTTCCTAGAACTAAAAATCGCTCCTAGTTCCTGCGGTGCGAACACGGCAAAATCCGAGTTCTTAAGGCAATAGTTCTAGGAACTATGAAAATGTTCCTCTGGTGCGAAAGCATCTTATCAAAAGTGGTCCATGGAAGGAAAAGTGGTGAACCGGCGAAAGGGTCATGGGTGGCCAAGGCTCATTGATGCACGTGGGGAGTGAAGGCTGGCCCGTGTGGTCTGACCCAACAAATGAACTACTGTAGCTCAGATTGCTCAAGAAGTTATTGCTGGTTCTGATAGAAAGGTGTCAGAATACACAGTGCATCACAGTTTGTTGTGTATGGGGCTGCATAGCCGCAGACCAGTCAGGGTGCCCATGCTGACCCCTGTCCACCGCCAAAAGCACCAACAGTGGACACGTGAGCATCAGAACTGGACCACGGAGCAATGGAAGAAGGTGGCCTGGTCTGATGAATCATATTTTCTTTTACATCACGTGGATGGCCGGATGCGTGTGCTTACCTGGGGAACACATGACACCAGGATGCACAATGGGAAGAAGGCAAGCCGGCAGAGGCAGTGTGATGCTTTAGGCAATGTTCTGCTGGGAAACCTTGGGTCCTGCCATCCATGTGGATGTTACTTTGACACGTACCACCTACCTAAGCATTGTTGAGACCATGTACACCCTTTCATGGAAACGGTATTCCCTGGGAGCTGTGGCCTCTTTCAGCAGGATAATGCTCCTGCCACAAAGCAAAACTGGTTCAGGAATGGTTTGAGGAGCACAACAATGAGTTTGAGGTGTTGACTTGGCCTCCAGATTCCCCAGATCTCAATCCAATCGCGCATCTGTGGGATGTGATGAACAAATAAGTCTGATCTTTGGAGGCGCCACCTTACAACTTACAGGACTGAAAGGATCTGCTGCTAACATCTTGGTGCAGATACCACAGCACACCTTCAGGGGTCTAGTGGAGTCCATGTCTCAACGGGTCAGGGCTGTTTTGGCTGCGCCCTGAGCCCTGAAAATGTTTTTCCATGTTTCCATGTTTATGGGGACATTCCATAGACATTGATTTTTATACTGTACAAACTGTGTATTCTATCCCTTAACCCTAAACCTACCAATTACAGAAAACATTCTGCATTTTTACATCTTTATTATATAAGCCTATTTCCTCATGAGGACCAAAAAATATCTCCAGAAGGTCAAAAATTATTGGCATTACTATCCTTGTGTCCCCACAACATAAGGTTTACCAGGACCACACGCTCTATGACATCTGACCATCAAAACATAAATCTGCATTATTATGTCCAGTGAAAATGCTGATAATTGTGAACTGATATTTAACCTCAGACACAAATCAGTGCAAAATAGTCAATGTGAAAGGATTTAAATGAACCCCCCACACATATATATATACACATACATTTGATGTTCTGCAGAAGGAGCTTTTTATACTTCCTCTCAGAAGTATAAAAAAGTTGTTCAAATGAAAGGGAATGCATGAACTGACAAAAAAAAAGAAAAGAAATGAAAATATATACCTTGAATGCAACATGTTTCTTTTTTCTTTTTGGTAAATGTAAATATAATGTAAATGTTTAGTTATCAGTTATTTCAGCATAAAACATTTTTAGTAAAGTGAAGTGAATTTGGTGTTCTTCACATAACACCAAACCTGGTTAGGACACACTGCCACAGCTGGTTAGTTGATACTGAAAGAATGGAAGTTGTGCCTTGGAGGAGTTTCATTGATGAATTCACAAATTCAAAATCCATAATAAAAACACTCACTTACCTTGACAGCATAGTGTATTACATTCGTAATAATCTTATAAGTAAAGCTTATAGGAGCGTAAACATCAAAACTGCTGCTAGCCATCGCCTCAATGCCTGGCTTCACCTGAATGAATAGACAAACATTTTAGATTCAACTATATTATTATTATTATTATTATTATTATTATTAAAAATCTGAGTTTATTAGTTTTAAAAAAAAAAAACACACACATATATAATAAGAATTGACTTTAAGTGAAAAGTAAAGCTGAGTTCTCTCAAAAATCACAACAAATAATTTCCCCAACACATTTACAGCACCAAAATAGATCATCTTACTACTACATTATAAGAAAAAACACATTCACTACATGAGTGATTTTCTGTCTCCTACCTCAAGGCAGATGTTCTTCATCTCTGGAGTGACATCCTCCACTGGGATCCAGTTTTCTTTTACTGACTAAAAGTGGAGAATTCTATGGAACTATTTCACTGGTAGATAAATCACGCCCATAGTTATTTCACAGTTAATTTTCCACTGAGCTTTTTTTTTCTTTCAATTTTTCAGCACGTTCTGCCTCTCCTTGGAATTTTATCATCATATTTTTAAGATTAAAAAGTGACTGACCCTAAAATAAAGCTATTTGTCACACCTGCTAATATATGCATTATATGCATTACATGTGTAAAATGTGAAATGAAATGGTCTTTTCTAGTCATTCTGGTTCCTTTAACACTTTAAAGGTAAAGCGACTAGATATTCAGAATAGCATCATCATCAGCATACATGTAATCTTGAAATCACTGAAATGAAAGCTCTAGCATAAGTTCTGCCAGGAAGACTCAATGTTACGTCACCTATTATTTTAGATCTACCCAATCATTATCTTACACTTCGCTGACACATGTCTGAGTCCGCAGATGCTGACACCAACCTTCACCTCCATCCTCCCCACCACCACCAGGATGGTCCCTTTCCATACCTCCCAGGGGGTCGGCTATGCCCCTGCCTTCATCTTCAGGCAGGAAATACAGAGTCCACAACCCTTTAGGATGTGAGCTACGGACAGGGCCTATATTTTGCTTGCTGATTGTTAATAAATATCGTTGTTATACTCGGGAGGCAAGATATCTTGCCTCCCGAGTCTTTCTGGTAGAACTTGTAGTTTGCGCTGGTAAAACGTATAAAAATAGTATTATTTTTAAATTTTTGTTTTTAAAAGAAGCCTTCACTTTTATTAATAGTTTTAGATATTTACAATTAAGCTGTGTAGATCATATCTATATTAAAGTCCATCTGTGAAATGTTTCATATGTGTGATGAACAGACATTGGAGTTCACAAATGCTCATTTGTGCTTGAGTTCAGTTAAAAAAAATACACTTTTAAAAGAGTGACAGGTTTGACATGAAGTGCAGGGAAGCAGAAAAATCATTTGAAAAATGATTGGGGTTTTGATGAAACATTAAAGGGTTAGTTCACCCAAAAATGAAAATTCTGTCATTAAGTACTCACCCTCATATGGTCCCAAACCCGTAAGACCTTTCGTTCATCTCTGGAACACAAATTATCCTCACATGAAAGCAACGAAATTACCACATTCAAGGTTCAGAAAAGTAGTAAAAATTCAACAAATTCATCTCTCCCATGTCAGTCACCTACACTATAGTTGCAGGTACTACGTCAGAACTTCGGCTCAGTATCGGCCGGCTCCTGTGTCAGCATCACACGCATGCGTTGTGCCGCTCACATAAACAGCATGACGCATGCGTATGATGGCCAATACTGAGCTGGCGCTCGGACGTAAACACGGAACCGCTGAACTGCGAAACTACGAAACTACGAGACTGACAGGGGAGAGATGTTATTTTTGTTTTGTTTTTGGGCACAAAAAGTATTCTCGTTGCTTCATAACATAAAGGTTGAGTCACTGTAGTCACATTGACTATTTTAACGATGTTTTTACTACTTTTCTGGAGCTTCAATGTGGTAATTTCGTTGCTTTCTTTTGAGGATAAAAAAAACCTCTTGGATTTCATCAAAAATATCTTAATTTGTGTTCTGAAGATGAAAGAAGGTCTTACAGGTGTGGAATGACATGAGGGTGAGTAATTAATGACAGAAATTACTAACCCTTTAAAGACTATTTTTAAGATCAATTTAAATATTTTTCCTCACTCTTGCAAGCAATCTTTACAATACATTATATGAATTCATGAGAAAGTACACTTTGTACCAAAATTGATAAAATTCCAGTGAAAAGCAAAAAGATAAGCTCAATGAGGAATGATTCATACATTTTTAACCTTCAGTTCCTCTGGAGTGAAATAGTTCCATGGAACTGGAACTAATAAACTTATCAGCCCCTTTGATGTGATCACATTTTCAAACTAAAAACACACAATACGACTGACTTACTCAATGTCCTTGAGTTGACACTGTAAAGGACAGATCAGGGAGTTGTCATTGTCTTATTTTATAACCATTGTTTGTTGGGGACATAGACGCCAATTTATGTTTGCATGTGGGTGCACCTACATCTCTTATTTTTGTTTGCTGGAAGCTGAAATACCAACCAAATATAACCACATCTTTATTCACCTCTATTTCCTCGATCAAATGATAACTGGGCTAAGCAAGGTAACACATACAGTCAAACCAAAATGTATTCAGACACTTTGAACATTTCATTCATTAATACAGTTTATTCACTATAGTTTTAAAAAAATGTAATAAAATGACAAGATCTCAGAGTTAAGCTGTGTCAGAAAAAAATCATCTTAATTATGTCAGATAACACTTAAGCAAAACATGGTGAGGTCAAAGTGTCTAAATTTTTATCAGTTTTACTGGTAGTCCACTGTATGAAGAATCTTTGGGTATAATATGTCACAGTTTACTTTATTTTGCTATCCTCACTTACATAAATGAACTATAATGTCCTGCACCCTCTAGTAAAAATATATCAAAAATGTCTGAATAATTTTTGGTTTGACTGTACATGTATGCAACAAATGCTGCTTAATACATTTTGACATGCTCATTTCTTGTGGCGTTCCTCAAGGCTCAATTTTGGGTCCTCTATTATTTAACCTATACACGCTTCCTTTAGCTGGTGTAATTAATCTGTACAATATTTCCTTTCACCAGTATGCAGATGAAACAACTCCATCTTTCTCTTGCACCAGATGCTCACAATTCAATTTCCACCCTGCTGGACTTCATAGAGCATAAAATTGTATTAGCATAAATACAATTAGCATAAAATTGTGGATGTCACAGAACTTTCTACAGCTAAGCAAAGACAAGACACAGGTATTATTATCTGTACAGGCACATGAAGATCATCTATTGCTCCATATCTTGACTCTCTAACCCATAAAGCCAGTAATCAGGCCAAGCGCTTAGGAATCATGTTTGACAGTGACCTTAGTTTAAAAAAACATATTAGCAATGTTACCAAAACAGCATATCACCTCAGAAATATCTCCAAAGTATTGTTCATGCATTTGTTACATCTAGTCTACTGCAATAGCGTTTTTGCTGGGCTACCAAAGAGCTCTGTTAAACACTTACAAAAGAGTTCAGAATGCAGAAAAATCACATTACTCCAACTCTCAGATCCATTCACTGGCTGCCTGTATCATTCAGATTTGAATTCAAGATCCTCTTATTAGTTTTTAAATGTCTTCATCCACCACAACTATCAGTTTTGTAATAATGAGCATGCTATATGATCAAATGACCAGGACAAAACCTTTTTTTTCCAAGAACACATTATTAATTCATTGGAACAGAAAGAATAATGGGCAAGAATACAATATTTGTTAAAGTAACACAATATTTTTAATCTGCAATCACACTTGCAATCCAGTCTGTTATTGCTGATTTTATTATTAATAATCAGATATTTATTGCTTAATGAAGGTCAATCATGAAGAAACAGCTTGAAACATTTTTAACATTAAACAGAAATGAAGCGTAAACTTTACCAACCTGGCACACAAATCACATTTTGCAGAAAAAGTAATAATGTCTATCAGTGTTAAAGAAATTAAACACTATTGTTAAATCATCTATATGCAAATCACTTTAGTCTGTCTTTAGATTGTCATTAGTTTTGCATTAAGTAAAAGTGTTAAATTTAGTCATGTTAGCATCTGGATCCTGGATCGTGTTACGCCTGGAGCCCAACGATGTGCGATATTTGCTCTTCCAGTCTTTAATTTTATCTGATGGAACTATGAAACGATATCACGATTATAGTGACCAAAATTATCACGGTTATCAGTATTATCACGGTATTGTTAAAATGTGCTGGAAATGTTTAAAAAGTACTGACACATTAATCATTTCACCAAGCTTTACATTTAAAATCAACAAACAACAAATAACAGTACGTCAGTAGTATTTGACTAAAACACACTAAAAACATAACATTATCAATGATGTCCTGATTTCAAACAACAACATGACTGACAACCATTATATGAAATGTTCAAATAAAGCTTTGAAAAATGTTTCGTAAAATGGTAAACCTCACATTTCATATCTATGAACCTCGCAGATCATATCTATATTAAAGTCCATCTGTGAAATGTTTCATATGTGTGATGAACAGACATTGGAGTTCACAAATGCTCATTTGTGCTTGAGTTCAGTTAAAAAAATACACTTTTAAAAGAGTGACAGGTTTGACATGAAGTGCAGGGAAGCAGAAAAATCATTTGAAAAATGATTGGGGTTTTGATGAAACATTAAAGGGTTAGTTCACCCAAAAATGAAAATTCTGTCATTAAGTACTCACCCTCATATGGTTCCAAACCCGTAAGACCTTTCGTTCATCTCCGGGACACAAATTATCCTCAATTGAAAGCAACGAAATTACCACATTCAAGGTTCAGAAAAGTAGTAAAAATTCAACAAATTCGTCTCTCCCATGTCAGTCACGTACACTATAGTTGCAGGTACTACGTCAGAACTTCGGCTCAGTATCGGCCGGCTCCTGTGTCAGCATCACACGCATGCGTCGTGCCGCTCACGTGAACAGCATGACGCATGCGTGTGATGGCCAATACTGAGCTGGCGCTCGGACGTAAACACGGAACCGCTGAACTGCGAAACTACGAGACTGACAGGGGAGAGACGTTATTTTTGTTTTGTTTTTGAGCACAAAAAGTATTCTCGTTGCTTCATAACATAAAGGTTGAGTCACTGTAGTCACATTGACTATTTTAACGATGTTTTTACTACTTTTCTGGAGCTTAAATGTGGTAATTTCGTTGCTTTCTTTTGAGGATAAAAAAAACCTCTTGGATTTCATCAAAAATATCTTAATTTGTGTTCTGAAGATGAAAGAAGGTCTTACAGGTGTGGAATGACATGAGGGTGAGTAATTAATGACAGAAATTACTAACCCTTTAAAGACTATTTTTAAGATCAATTTAAATATTTTTCCTCACTCTTGCAAGCAATCTTTACAATACATTATATGAGTGCATGAGAAAGTACACTTTGTACCAAAATTGATCAAATTCCAGTGAAAAGCCAAAAGATAAGCTCAATGAGGAATGATTCATACATTTTTAACCTTCAGTTCCTCTGGAGTGAAATAGTTCCATGGAACTGGAACTAATAAACTTATCAGCCCCTTTGATGTGATCACATTTTCAAACTAAAAACACACAATACGACTGACTTACTCAATGTCCTTGAGTTGACACTGTAAAGGACAGATCAGGGAGTTGTCATTGTCTTATTTTATAACCATTGTTTGTTGGGGACATAGACGCCAATTTATGTTTGCATGTGGGTGCACCTACATCTCTTATTTTTGTTTGCTGGAAGCTGAAATACCAACCAAATATAACCACATCTTTATTCACCTCTATTTCCTCGATCAAATGATAACTGGGCTAAGCAAGGTAACACATACAGTCAAACCAAAATGTATTCAGACACTTTGAACATTTCATTCATTAATACAGTTTATTCACTATAGTTTAAAAAAAATGTAATAAAATGACAAGATCTCAGAGTTAAACTGTGTCAGAAAAAAATCATCTTAATTATGTCAGATAACACTTAAGCAAAACATGGTCAGGTCAAAGTGTCTAAATTTTTATCAGTTTTACTGGTAGTCCACTGTATGAAGAATCTCTGGGTATAATATGTCACAGTTTACTTTATTTTGCTATCCTCACTTACATAAATGAACTATAATGTCCTGCACCCTCTAGTAAAAATATATCAAAAATGTCTGAATAATTTTTGGTTTGACTGTACATGTATGCAACAAATGCTGCTTAATACATTTTGACATGCTCATTTCTTGTGGTGTTCCTCAAGGCTCAATTTTGGGTCCTCTATTATTTAAGCTATACACGCTTCCTTTAGCTGGTGTAATTAATCCGTACAATATTTCCTTTCACCAGTATGCAGATGAAACAACTCCATCTTTCTCTTGCACCAGATGCTCACAATTCAATTTCCACCCTGCTGGACTTCATAGAGCATAAAATTGTATTAGCATAAATACAATTAGCATAAAATTGTGGATGTCACAGAACTTTCTACAGCCAAGCAAAGACAAGACACAGGTATTATTATCTGTACAGGCACATGAAGATCATCTATTGCTCCATATCTTGACTCTCTAACCCATAAAGCCAGTAATCAGGCCAAGCGCTTAGGAATCATGTTTGACAGTGACCTTAGTTTAAAAAAACATATTAGCAATGTTACCAAAACAGCATATCACCTCAGAAATATCTCCAAAGTATGTGATATTCTTGCCCCGCCTGGCAACGAGAAACTTGTTCATGCATTTGTTACATCTAGTCTACTGCAATAGCGTTTTTGCTGGGCTACCAAAGAGCTCTGTTAAACACTTACAAAAGAGTTCAGAATGCAGAAAAATCACATTACTCCAACTCTCAGATCCATTCACTGGCTGCCTGTATCATTCAGATTTGAATTCAAGATCCTCTTATTAGTTTTTAAATGTCTTCATCCACCACAACATTATTACAAGTTTTGTAATAATGAGCATGCTATATGATCAAATGACCAGGACAAAACCTTTTTTTTCCAAGAACACATTATTAATTCATTGGAACAGAAAGAATAATGGGCAAGAATACAATATTTGTTAAAGTAACACAATATTTTTAATCTGCAATCACACTTGCAATCCAGTCTGTTATTGCTGATTTTATTATTAATAATCAGATATTTATTGCTTAATGAAGGTCAATCATGAAGAAACAGCTTGAAACATTTTTAACATTAAACAGAAATGAAGCGCAAACTTTACCAACCTGGTAAACAAATCACATTTTGCAGAAAAAGTAATAATGTCTATCAGTGTTAAAGAAATTAAACACTATTGTTAAATCATCTATATGCAGATCACTTTAGTCTGTATTTATATTGTCATTAGTTTTGCATTAAGTAAAAGTGTTAAATTTAGTCATGTTACATCTGGATCCTGGATCGTGTTACGCCTGGAGCCCAACGATGTGCGATATTTGCTCTTCCAGTCTTTAATTTTATCTGATGGAACTATGAAACGATATCACGATTATAGTGACCAAAATTATCACGGTTATCAGTATTATCACGGTATTGTTAAAATGTGCTGGAAATGTTTAAAAAGTACTGACACATTAATCATTTCACCAAGCTTTACATTTAAAATCAACAAACAACAAATAACAGTAAGTCAGTAGTATTTGACTAAAACACACTAAAAACATAACATTATCAATGATGTCCTGATTTCAAACGACAACATGACTGACAACTATTATATGAAATGTTCAAATAAAGCTTTGAAAAATGTTTCATAAAATGGTAAACCTCACATTTCAGCCTTTAAATAAAGAAAAGGGTCAAGTCAAAATGATAATAAATGATTACAGGTATTTTATCTGCTCCATAAATAATTCTAGATGCCTTATCCAAATTGTTTAAAATTGTAGAATCCACATAAGCTTGTTTTTCATCAACCTGACAATAACTGGCCAAAAACTGCACACAGGCTGAATGTAAATGTAACTCTCTGTAATTCCACTCTCTGACACTGGGCGGCGCTTATAGAACCACAGAAATAGAAACGGTTCCCGGTAACCTCCATAAACAAAGCAGCACTGTAATTATAAACACTACTTTATAGGCATTACATGGATAATATGTCACAACACTGGAGAAAAGTCGTTTGAAACTTCCGGTTCATGGGGACTTTAAAACTTTGCTTAATGCTAAACAGTATTTATTTATCATGAGTTGTTCAAATCGCAGTAATTGAATACGGTTTTAATGATAATTAAAATATGAAACGGTAGGCTAATACTAACCGTGGGGAATTTTATCATGATTTATTGTCAAACCGGTAATCGTTTCATCCCTGGATGGAACATCACACTTAAATCAGAAGTTGATATTTCAGTTTTATTCAGGTCTACTGTAAGATTTTAACTTGCCTCAACTGTCGACCACATTAAAGAGAGGGATGTGTATCACAGTCGGAAATATTTGACCTTTGAACACATAGAAGTCTTTCGGTTTCTCTGAGTCCTAACTGGGTATGTTGACCTTAGGGAAAGAGATGTTTAATTTCTTGCACATCTTAGCAGTTTCCCTCACCGTCTGCAGTGAAAAAGCATTGCAGCATCACTTTATTAAAAGTGGAAGTACTAATGTGTCAGCCGAGAAACTGCCACAGAGATGAATGGGAACAGATAGCTCTCTCCATTAGATTTTCTTTCTATATACCATGTAAAGGTGGTTGAATTAAAACATATTTAAATATTATTTTAATTTCTTTCCTGTTTTTTATGTTTTTCTGTTAAAATGATACACAGCATTTGTAATTATGCGTCAGTGTTTTTTTTTTTTTTTTTTTTTTAATTCTGTACATTTTAGGTTAGTGTGACCTCTGGTGGTCACTGTGTCATGAAGAAAAAAGCAGCAAGCAAACTCCTTTTGTGAAGAAAGAAAGTCATACAGGTTCGGAACAACATGAGGGTGAGTGAATTATGATTGAATTTACATTTCTGGGGGAACTATTCCTTTAAATAAGCTTTTATGAAAGGAAGCGTGCATTATTATATTAGAGAGAATTATATATAATACCATGAAAGGATCATCATCACTGAAATCCAGGGAAATGATGAGGTCAATGTTTCTCTCTGTTCTCAGCACTGAGAAGTAGGGTGAGTTGAGCAACAGTCCAGCGTTTTCAAAGTCTCTCATCTCACTTTCCAGTAGAGTGACGGGCACTGCTTCATCTGACAGTATTTGAGTGAGAGATCAGTGTGAAATGAGTCACATTGAGCCATGTTTATTATTCACATTGAATTGCCAGTTATAAGGAAGTCTCTTCTCACCTGTCATGTTGTGGAGAAAATCATATTTCCTGCCCCAAATCCACTGAGCCATACATCTACAAATGCTCAAGCAAAGATCTGTACAACAAAATAATAAAGTTTCTTCAGTGGTTCTTAGGACAGTCTTTGCCCGTATATAGTTCTTAACTTGACTATAAGGTTTTTTGGAGATTCCAAAAGTTGCTGATGTTTCATTAGGTTCTTTAGATCAATGTTTTGTTTTTGTTTCAGCTTTAAAGAACTAGAAGATAAAAAGTTCTTGTACATGTAAATTGAAAAGATTTGTCTATGTGTGACTGTGTGTGTGTTGGATGGAGTAATTTATGATGAGATCAGGTGGATGGTCACTCAAGGTTGCTTTACTGGGCCTGGGACAAGACAAGACTGGGACAAACACAACCAAAAGGCTGATTAGCATACAGTGCATCGATGTTGTATGAAAAGTCTTAGCAGCAGGGAGAGATATTAGACTCTGCTGCTGATGACATAGCTCCGCCCCGCAATATCATGTGCACAAACGCAACAACCAATGGCGAGATTTCCCAATTTATGTGTGAATTTAACTAACATTATTTAAACTCTGTTACATATGGCAGCGGTTTTCAAAACAGGAATATTGCAAAGTCTGAGAATGTTGGTGCGTTCATGTCACCATATTACATATTTTCGACATGACACACAAGTGTTTCACACAGGTCTGTGTACCTTTGGATAATTTTTCTTGTTTTTGTCTTATAAACGGATTAAAGAATAAACCATTCATTTATCACATATTCAACCCTTCTCATCAACATAAAAAACAAATCTCGAGTCGTTTTTTCATTTTTTATTTTTGTTTTCTTTACACTTTGTTTTAATCCGCCAAATGGAAAAACAATAAAACCAAAATGGATAAACAGCTTGAATATTCGACCTCTACATGGGCGGGAATAAAACGCCCCTTTTAACGCCCCAAATGGCTTTATTGCATCAGATACATGTCACTTTACTCACAGCTGATTGGTCCAGTTTGGGTTTACATTCTGGGTCTCTAACCTAGAATAAAACCTGCTCTGAGTTTACTCAAACTAATCTTGAACTTACCTGGATAGAAACTGAAACCGGCTTTGTGCAACAGGCCACAGGAGAAACACACCACACTTGACATAAACAAAGCTAGACAAGGAACAGACAGAAACAGATTATATACGTGGTGAACAGAGGACTAAATGAGACTAATTAACTAGACACACCTGAACTGAGGACACTAATCAAATCAGTAACCAAAGATAAAACAAGTGGAGAACTAAACAGACTCAAAGAATAACAAAGAAATTCAAACATGAACAGATCAAAAGACAAACTCAAAACGTGACAATTAGTAAATATTAACAAGCATATTATCTCATATTTCTAAGTATGTGTATATATATTAACTAATGATCTGTTAAGCATTATATAATGTTTGTTAATAAATTAGCAATTAAAGTTATTATGAAGTGTTGTTATGTTGGGGAAAGTTACTTTTAAAAGTAATGCATTACAATATTGCGTTACTCCCTAAAAAAGTAACTAATTGTGTTACTTTTTATTGAAAGTAATGAGTTACATTACTTTTGCGTTACTTTTCCTCACCTGGGCTGAGCTTGCTTGTCTGATTTTTCATAACAACCAAAAAGGCCATTTCACACTGAAAGTGAAATGAATAAGCCTCATGGGGCGTTCACACCTATTTAAAGGAGAGGGAGAGCCCCTCTCATGACGCGAATTCGCGTCTGTTTTGAAGTAAATTTCACGCGCGAATGAAGCGAGTAAACTCAAAATGTTCAAGCGTCCAACTAGCGATTTATTCGCGCAAGTCGCGTCTGGTGTCCCTCAGACTCTTCCTCTTCTTTCTGCACACTTCCTCTGAATAAACACAACTTGTCAGCGGGGAAAGTAGTTGTAAAATACGGCGAATAAGCTCAATTTGCTGGCTTTAGCTAGCTTGTAGTCTCAATATATATATATATATATATATATATATATATATATATATATATATATATATATATAGCTTAAATTGAGTAAAGACCGTTTTTTACAACTTACCAGATTGTCCGACCTCCTCACTCACTTTCTTCCAAGCAAGATCCTTTTTATTCCTGTTTCTATAAAAGTATGAAGATGTATCGTACAGCGACGATGATTTTGTCCTCCATTGTTGTTTCGGATTTCTGTCTCCACTCGCTACGTCGTAATCACGTCACTACTAGAGCAAGCTCCTGATTGGTTAACGCGGCGCGAATTTTCGCCAAAGTTCCGATTTTTCAACTTATGCGCGTCAAACGTTCGAAACGCTCAATTCGCGCCGCAGGATGTCAATTCGCGTCTTTGCATTGACTTAACATGTAAATCACTCGCGCTTAACGCTTCATTCGCGTCTGGTGTGAATGCACCATCAGACTGAGAAAAATTCAAATTCACATCTGTACAGTAGAGGGCGCAGCTCAAACAAACCTTTCAGCTGTGCTGCCACTCTCTATTGAAGAAGAACAGGATGCAGGAGAAGATAGTTCAACACTCTTTAGGAATAAAACAATATATATATATATATATATATATATATATATAATTGGACCATCAAAGTTCAGCAGCAAAGACATTGGTTAATAAAGTGAGATTAAATACATATTTAATTTAAAAAATATGTATTTAATACGTATATTTGTTTAATACATTTAATTATTGCAGGTTTGTGCAATATTCTGAAATTGCGTTTCACTGTTTTTATTAATTTTGAGGAATACTGACTCTGTTTTGTGCAAGTTGAATGAAGAAATGATGATGAACTTGCACCAGCAGTTTAACTCTGTTATGGTCGGGGAAGTTGCACAGTTCCACAGCTCTTGCAAATAAACAGGATTCTGAATTTCAGATTGATTGATTTAGTAGATCCCTGTTATACTTTTCTACCATCATCAGTGTGGTCGATGCTCGATCATGAATTCGGAGTCTACTTGCCTGTTTCAGAGTGTTTGTTTCAGTTAGTTTGGAAAACATACATGTGCGACAAATCATCTAATGTGTAGCTGGGTCCATTTATGGCGACGAAATGATATGGCATAAAAACAAACAGTATCATAAATGATGCAATATTTATTGAGTCTTTGCTAAATATATATACATCTGTGGGATTTTATAAATACTGCATTTTTGGTCTGTGCTGTCATTTTAACAGTCAAATGCCATATAAATTCAGTCATATTCTTCTTGATGGAGCTGAAATAAGCTTCATTTCTCTGTTGTCAAGTTTGATGCTCGACTCTTTCTGCTCACAGATCTTCCCGCTCAAGCCACTCGTTGAATCCTCCAGCATAATGACGGGCCCTGAGAGACAAACAGACACACTGATGTCTGAGTTTTGTTGTTTGTGAGTGAGTGAGGATGAATCCAATTAATTACCATGACTTTTTTGATTCATGTTCTTGTGATCAACACTTTAGAATAATGGTCCGTCATTAATAAGTAATGCAGGAAGTAATGCAGGACTAATGAGTAGTACTACATTAACACTTCAGCTACTACTATTAACTAATATAGAAACAAGCTTAACTAATCAGTAAGTAATATCAAATTTAGAAGATAGTTTCTTATTATCTGAGATCATGTCTGAGATTGTTTTCTTGGTTTCGATTGAATCTGACTAAGGCCCGAACTGATAAGGTAAAGCTGACAACATTATTATTAACTTTGTGTTTATAAATGTTTTACAAGCCTTGGAAGCTTTGGGCAACCCAAGTTCAAATCCCAGCTAGTGGACTTTTCCTGATCACGTCACCCTCTCTCTCTTCCACTTTGCTTCCTGTATACATACTGTCCTATCACAATAAAAAGCAAAATCACCAAAAAATGAATCTTTAAACTGATTCTGGTTAAGCTCATCCACACACAGAATAGAATCAGCATCTTTTAAGTCACTACATCAACATTTCTATTCATATTGGTGGGGAACTAATTCTGACAGCTGGATTTTTGCTGGATTCTATTCCCCTTATGGATCTTACACAATGAGGTTCTAATATTTATCAAACTGAGCCTGGCTAGTTGATGCCAATAACCTAGTGGGCAGCAGTTTGCCCAAAGCACCCTTGTGCTTTGGGCAAACTGAGATCAAATCCTTGTGGCTATTTCCTGATCCCGTCCCCCTCTCTCGCTCTCCCACTTTGCTTCCTGTCTACATACTGTCCTATCACAATAAAAAGCAAAATCACCAAAAAATGAATATTTAAACTGATTCTGGTTAAGCTCATCCACACACAGAATAGAATCAGCATCTTTTAAGTCACTACATCAACATTTCTGTTCATATTGGTGGGGAACTAATTCTGACAGCTGGATTTTTGCTGGATTCTATTCCCCTTATGGATCTTACACAATGAGGTTCTAATATTTATCAAACTGAGCCTGGCTAGTTGATGCCAATAACCTAGTGGGCAGCAGTTTGCCCAAAGCACCCTTGTGCTTTGGGCAAACTGAGATCAAATCCTTGCGGCTATTTCCTGATCCCGTCCCCCTCTCTCTCTCTCCCACTTTGCTTCCTGTCTACATACTGTCCTATCACAATAAAAGGCAAAATTGCCAAAAAAAAAAAATCTTTAAACTAATGCTGGTTAAGCTCCATCCACACACTGAATAGAATCAACATCTTTTTAGCCACTACATCAGCATCTGTCATCATGGGAATGGCGAACGGTTTCTGACAGCTGGATTGTTTTCTGGCAGATTTTATTTTTCCCACCCTGTTTCTCACACAGTGAGGTTCTAATATTATCAATCTGATGCTGGTTAAACTCCATCCACACAGTGAATAGAATCAGCATCGTTTTAGCCACTACATTGACATCTCTCATCATGGGAGTGGGGAACAGATTCTGACAGCTGGATTGTTTTCTGGCAGATTTTTTTCCCACCATGTTTTAACAGACACACAGGATGGCCACAGGTGATGACAAACAGGATTTCAGTGGTAAGCCTGGAGAACCTAATTCAACAGGAATTGAGTTATGATTTACCTAAGTGTAAGCAAGCAGAAAAATAGGAAATGTCTATAGAGGATAGGCAGTTTATGTATGTATAAACTGCCTATCCTAATCACAGTCTGTATCACAGTCCATAGAACTTGTTGATGGACATCACTGCATTGATCTTCCATTGAAGAAAAAGGATGTAGCGTTTGTTGTTACTTCTCTGCGTGCTCAATTTCTGAACAGAAAATTCAAAAGAAATTAAGCTTTCCACTAAGACTACTGTAGTTTCATGGAGGACATGTTACTCAAAGGTCATGCTGAAAAAATTCCTGCAAATGAAATTGAAGCAAACCCTGGCAGAATCTGGTACATCCCACACCACGGGGTATATCACCCACAAAAACACAAACTTCAAGTTGGGTTTGACTAAGCAGCTACCTACCAAGGAAAATCACTCAACTTTCAACTATTATAAGGGCGCAACTTAAATAATTCTCTCATTAGTGTGCTGATGAGATTCAGAAATAAGCCAATAGCCCTTGCAGCAGATGTGTAAGGTATGTCTCATCAGATCAGAGTTCCTGCTAAAGACAAAGACCTGTTGAGATTCCTTTGGTGGCCTAAAGGGGACACTGCTCAGGAAATGGAGGAATGCAGAATGACTGTTCACTTATTTGGTGCTATATCCTCCCCAAGTTGTGCAATCTACGCTTTGCAAAGCTGTGCAAAAGACAGCAGTGCACAGCACAGATCAGAGGTAATTCAGACAGTCCTTGGGAATTTCTATGTGGATGACTGTTTGACGTCTGTGGCTGCCTGACATGAAGAGCTGTTCGCATTGAGATTTCTAGCTCTTTGGATACTGACTCGTGCATTCATGCACTGAGGAGATTCATTTCTAGAAGGGGTCAGGTTCAAACAATCAGATCTGACAATGGAACAAATTTCATTTTCAGAGATTCAGTCAAGACTATATGTTATCTTTAAGAAATTTGTTAAGCTCTGGTATAAATAGGTTGGTAATTGTTTTTTTGAACAAAGACAATTAGGGGCTGGTATGTAAGAGCCAATTTAATATGTCAATAATTTGTATATTATTATTGTTTGCTTAAAGTGTTGATTTGCAAGTAATAACTTAAAGTATAATTTTGGTAACTTTCTTTGAGAGCCAATTCTAATATTTATTACTATTTCGTTCCCTCGATTTATAAATCATGCGCATGATTTATAAATCGAGGGAACAAAATAGTAAATCGTGCGCACATTTTAGTAAATCGAGGGAACAAATTAATAAATTGTGCGCACAATTTAGCATACTGTTTTTTTCCTGCATGTCATGTCCGGGGCTCTGTATATTTCAGTGGTATTTCCTATGTTTTCTGATGTATAATTTCTGTACTGTTTCTTTAGCGGCCACGCCCACTTGTTGTTACGCAAGATTGAACAGGTTCGGGCAGGGTAATAAGGGAGAAACTTTTCTTACCATTTTGCTGTCATTTATGGACAAAACTTGTGTTTAAACGTTTAAGGAAACACAAGATAAATGTTTAACAAGTGTAATATCATAGGATACAAGAACCAACAGGATTTTTGTATATTTTTGTGTTTTGATTAAACTCATACTTGTTTACAGATTTTTGACTGACTTCTGTGATGAGTAAGAACCCATTTTTCCTGCCACTGTAATACCAGTGAAGTTAATCTAGGACTTTGCATCTATATGTTGAATAATGTTTATTTGTTTAATTGATTTCTTTCTCAAATTGCACAGACTGCTCTAAAATATGAGACACCAATGTTTCAGGAGTTTAGGACACAGAATAGGACACATGCTTATTCAATAACGGATGTATTTTCTATTTGAGGTTATGCATATGCTTTATTTTTTTAAGATGAACTGTTTTTCCAAGGCATTGTTAGATTCCAGTATAAATAGGGTAAATTGTAAATCTGTAGGGTAAATCTGTAATCTATTACATTTCCAAAGTAACCTTCCCAACACTGGTTAAGTATTATGTTAAAGTGCGTTGTGTGGGAGTGTTTTTCTGTGTAAGGGGTGTGTGTGTTTATGTAATGGGGGGCTGCACTATATAAGAGCGTGTCGTGGGACTCAGAGTTCACCCCTCGAGGCCCAGATTCCCACACAGTCCGGACTGAGCTCTGCAGTAGTCATGCCAACCACCGTGCTGGGATTGCTGGGAGTTTTGCTCTGTGCCCTTGCTGTTAGTTTTGAGGTCACGCCACAGCCCGACTTCGACATCAAGAGGGTAAGACTGCAAGATGCTGATGAGAGGAGGAATATATATATATATATATATATATATATATATATATATATATATATATATATATGTGTGTGTGTGTGTGTGTGTATCCCACAGATTTGTAATGATGCAGGGACATTAACTATATTTAGAGACCAGAATATCCTTTGGAAAATGTTGATGTGTGTGTCCTTCATATAGGTGGCTGGGAAATGGTACCTGATTGGTATTGCCACTAATGCTGAGAGGTTTGTCGCCCGTAAGGCGGACCTGAAGATGGGAGTCGCCATGCTGACACCGACTGATGAAGGCGATCTGGAGATGGCATATTCCAGTCTCAAGTAAGATAAACTGATCACTAAAAATAATAAACTATGAATGAAACTTTCCCATGTTGGATAATGCAAAGATCTGACCCATTTGTCCTCTGTCTTTCCAGTCCTAATGGCACATGCTGGAGGATGAACCAACTCGCTAATAAGACTGATGTTCCTGGAAAATTCAGCTACCGCAGTGAACGTAATAAAAATATGATCACCTAGATATGAAATACAGTATAGTGGTTTATACAGGACTCAAATGAAAAATGTTTGTTCCACAGGCTGGGAGACTGGCAATAGCATAAGTTTTGTTGATGTTAAGTATGATGAATATGCTTTGATCCACACTGTCAAGACCAAGGACGGCTCCACTACAGTGGTCAGCAAACTCTACGGTAACAACTCCAGCATCAACACACCTTAAAATTAACTTGAATTTATAGCAGTTTGTAATCAAAGAGAGTGCGGGGTGTCCTCCCGCGGGTTAACAGGTTTTAAGTGAACGCTGGTAATACGCATTTAGTCAACAAAACGAAACCATAAATGCTATAAAATGTGCGCACTCACACTGAGAGAAAAGAACAGCAGATACTGGCTTTTTCAGACAGTTCAAGTTAGCAAACTAGCCTCTTAACCGATCTCTAACTTCTTTAACTTAAGCAAGCGCTGTTATAATACACATTTTGTTAACAAAACAAAAAATTTTAATGCTATAAAAGTGTGCACACTGAGAGAAATAAAGAGCAGATGCTGCTATTTTCATGCAGTTCATCTTTTAACATTTAGTTAACAAAAAACAAAACTAAAACATGCACATATTAATGCTATGTGCGAGTACAACAAGGAAACGATCCACCTGCATGCCAAACCAAGATGTTCAGGGAGGCAGCTCTGATCAGTTCTCTTAAGGCCATCTTTCATCAGAGCAGCAGCCATATCACCCTGTAGCCCAAGACTGGTTTCCCACTGAAGCTAAGCAGGGTTGAGCCTGGTTAGTACCTGGATGGGAGACCTCTTGGGAAAACTAGGTAGCTGCTGGATGCGGTGTTAGTGAGGCCAGCAGGGGGTGCTCACCCTGTGGTCAGTGTGGGTCCTAACACCCCAGTATAGTGAAGGGAAACTATACTGTAACAAACACCGTCCTTCGGATGATATGTTAAACCAAGCACTCTCTGTGATCCCATGGCACTTCCCGTAAAGAGTAGGGGTGTAACCCCGGTGTCCTGGCCAAATTAACCAATCATGGCCTCCTAATAATCCCCGTCCATTGAATTGGCTCTCTCTCTCTCTCTCCTCTCCACCTACAGCTGGTGTGTGGTGAGCAAACTGGCACCGTTGTACTGTGACTGCCGTCGCATCATCCAAGCGGATGCTGCACACTGGTGGTGGTTAAAGAGAGACCCCCTGATATGATTGTAAAGCGCTTTGGGTGTACAGTTGTACATAGGAAAAGCACTAAATAAATATACCATTCATTCATTCATTCAGTAACTGTGGTTGCCATATGCTTATCTGTGAGCTCAGCTAATTACTCTTACAGGCTCTTATTGGTTGTTCAGAGGGCACTGGAATTCTTTCCCCTGCCTCTTGGAAAGAAATTGTGCACACTCGCCTTCCCTTGCGGATAGAGAGAGTACGGGAATTGGTTTTCATCCTGGTCCAGCTCAGCAGCTCTTCCAGCCTCTTGATGAGCTGTGCTGTGCATGCCGCTGTCTGGAGCAGGATTTTGACATCATCCATGAAGCACCGGAGAGGAGGCAACCTGAATCCTGCACTGTTCCTTTAATCCCCTCGCCATGGTCCTTGCTTCAGTCAGGATGACCTCAAAGGCTGCTGTGAATAAAATGGGAGAAATTGAGCACCCCATAGCTATTTCCCTGCCAAGTTTTTGCCAGCTAGTTGTAAAGTCATGTAGTGAGTGGCAGATTTTCAAATCCACAAAATAGCTTTGGATAATGGTATTGACACATGCAGGCACGTGGAAGAAGTCCAAGGCAAAGTCAATCAACCGATGTGAGAAAAGAGCCATTGGCTTTCTCCAAATCCAGCCAGACAACAGGAAGATCCTTCTCGTCCCTCTTAGCGAACTGGATCTGGTCCCAGATTAAAGGATTAGTTCACTTCAGAATTAAAATTTCCTGATAATGAACTCACCCCCATGTCATCCAAGATGTTCATGTCTTTCTTTCTTCAGTCGAAAAAAAAAAAAAAGGTTTTTGAGGAAAACATTCCAGGATATTCCTCCATATAATGGACTTCAACGGCTACCAACAGGTTGAAGGTCCAAATGTCAGTTTCAGTGCAGCTTCAAAGGACTCTACATGATCCCAGATGAGGAATAAGCGATAAGAGAATTATCTAGCGATTCTCCAACTTCAAAATCGTCCAATATCGTTGTTTTTCCCTTTTTTTTTTTTTTTTTTTTTTTTTTTGTAAAGGCCGTTTGACTTAGTCTTTGCACGTTCGCTTTGCAGACACTAAATCTGTACTTCTGTCATGCGTGGCGGATTTCAGAGCTAGTGCAAAACGAGCATTTGTGATTAAAAGGTATATACTTTTTTATTTTTTTTAGAAAATGACCGATCATTTGGCTAGACAAAACCCTTATTCCTCAGCTGGGATCATGTAGAGCCCTTCCACCCACTGAACCACACTGTCCACTATATGGAGAAAAATGTTTTCCTCAAAAACCTTAATTTCTTTTCGACTGAAGAAAGAAAGACATGAACATCTTGGATGATATGGGGGTGAGTAAATTATCAGGAAATTTTCATTCAGAAGTGAACTAATCCTTTAATGTTGCACCCTGAGAAACTCTTTTTACTTCTTCGTTCCTCGTCTTAGTGCAAATTAGTCATGTTATTCTTTCATCAATTTGGTCAAAATGTAATAACTTGTTCAGCTCTGAAATGACTTTCTGGTAACACTAAAACAAGTTAACATTACTTAATGCATTAATAATGAGCAATACATTTGTTACAGGGCTATTTCTTATTTGTTAATATTAGTTAAACTGTTCTTTGTTAGTTAATTTAGCTCAAGTTAACAGATATAACTTGATTTTTATAATGTAAATATTGAAATTAACATGAACTAAGATTAATAAATGCTTTAGAAGTATTTCTCATTGTTAGTTCATGTTAACTAATGTTAACCAATATAACCTTAATGTAAAATGTTTCTTGTTGAACATCTTATTCCTCTCTGAAACATCATGTTATGGATTATGAATGCCGTTTCTAATCTAACTTAAATTTCAGCCTGTAATGTGTACTGTAAAAAACATTAGCTCAATTAATTAAATTATTTACTGCAGTTTGCGTTGATTTAGTCAGAATTGTTCCTGTGACAGTTTGATGTGCTTGTATTTTTTTTTTTTTTTTTTTTTCTGTAGGCAGAACACCCCACCTGAGCCAAGCTGTTTTGGACAAGTTCACTGTGTTTTCTCGGAAGCAAGGCATTCTGCCGGAGAACATCGCCATCCTGCCTAAAAATGGTAAAACGGCCAACACAGGCTCATTGGAAAAACGTACCTGTGGCAACATTTTTGTACCAATACGTACATGTCACTGCAGTTTCCAACAGAAGTGAACACTAGATGCAGTAAAACAGCAAGCACTTTTAATCGTTTTCACACACAATTATGATTACAGGGGCAGATTATGGATCAATAAAGACTTGTTTTCACACAGCTCCTTGCACAATTATGTTATGACCTCAAAACACTATCATAGTGCATGATTTGTAAACAAACATATTTTGGAGTTTGCATCATTAACCACCTTAATATGTTCAGTTTTACTTACATACTAAGCTTGCTTAGTAGCTCAGCTGGTTAGTTATTTCAAAAATGAAATTGCTGTCATTTATTACTCACCCTCGTTCCACACCGGTAAGACCTTCGTTCATCTTCGGAACACAAATTAAAATATTTTGATGAAATCCGAAAGATTTTTTTTATCCTCCATTGAAAGCAACGTAATTACCAAGATCCAGAAAAGTAGTAAAACATTGTTAAAATAGTCAACGTGACTACAGTGATTCAACCTTAATCTCATAAATCGAAGAAAATACTTTCTGTGTGCAAAAACAAAACAAAAATAATGACTTCATTCAACAAATTCATCCTGTTATTCTGCTAAGCTTTTCACGTTGCAGAGCTTCTGTGTTTATGTCCAAACGCAGGCTCAGTATTGGCCGTATTGACCAATATTGTCAATATTGACACAGGAGCCAGCTAATACTGAGCCAGCGTTCTGACGTAGAACCTAGAAGCATTGCAATGCTCTAACTTCATAGTTTTGCATTAGATAACATAACATGCATGGTAACTGCAAACCAATTCCACGTTCTACACTTCCCCACCTCAGTCTGCAGAAAGACTGCATTTCTTGTTTGCACTGTGCGCGACAAGACTCTTAAACGCGGTGTAGTTAATGAGTATGAGTCACAAAAACAGAACTGATAATGTGTGAATATATAACAGTGCCACATTTACAGTGTTTAAAGCATGGGCACAACATAATGCCACACTTAGTGCTTTCAAAAACAAGTATAAAATTACCATTTGATGAATTCTCTCATCTGCGCAGAAAAGCACCCAAATGTGGCTGCTTCAGACCTCCTCATCAGCCTCAGTGTCAGACTCGCCGTAAAAAACAAGGCCTTGGTGTGACTGGAGGCAGAAATGCCAAAATTAAAGACGCTAAAAGTATACGTAACAAATTGTAAGGACATTCCAACAAATTTATTTTACATGTAAAATCACCTTCATCCAGGAAATCAAAACGGCATGAGAAGCTTTACATTATTCTGTACGTCTCTTCCTCTCATGAACTTAACTTTAACGAGCGTCCTTTACCTTGACAAAAAACACGTTTAGTTAATCATTTCTAAAATGTGTTCACCACCACTTATTTGACTAAAAATGTTTAAAGGAATGTATTTCCTATTTAATTTTAGGAAGAGAAAACCAATCAAACTTACCGTCTTGGTCGCATGAAGATAAAATAGCGGCGGCGGCATTTTGTGAGGCAGCAGTCATCGAAGGGTGGAGTCAAGACAATTTTTTTTTTTTTTTTTTGCACTTTCAGCGTAAAAATGAAATTACACTATGTAGCACCCTGTGACACTGAAAAAGAGTACTTTAACACCGTAGATTGTTAATTCAACTCCTATTCATTCAGCCACTTTGATGTGACCGCATGGAATTACAATGACGACTCATGTCGTGCGATTTTTGCAGCATAAATAGTGGAACAGAATAAATATGCGAGTCAGACTGCCTGATAATACAGTTTATTTCATCCAGGCTTTGATCACCAGCACACTGCAGAAATGTCAATACCTGGTGGCTTTACCCCAGAGAAGGTTGTCACTCCAGAAGTGGAGAAGATCTGCCTTGAGGTAGGAGACAGAAAATCACTCATGAAGTACATTATTTTTTTTTGTTAAAAACACAGCCTAGTAAAATTATCCATTTTCAATTGTGTTAGTACAATAATCACAAAGTATCCTTTTCACTCTGCAAAATAAGTGTTTCATCTATATAAATGTTTCATTCTCACTAACTGCCTTTCATAATGCTATTACTATCAAACTTTTGATTTGCATCTCTTTTCGTTCAGTTAAATACATTTGTTTTATTATTTAATCCAACTGAACTTAATGGTTAATCAATGAATCATTTGGTACACCTATATATATATATATATATATATATATATATATATATATATATATATATATAGATTCTATAGGCATAGTTTCTATAGAACTTATTTACCATTTCTGATATGGATAACCAAATTTAATGAATACTTTTTACATTATAAGCAATTTATCTTAGATGATAACCACAATTTTCAAAGTGTGTGTGTGTGTGGTCCTGGTAAACACTGTGTTGTGAACCAAATGTCCCAACAAGGATGGTAATAACAGTAATTTTAGACCTTGTTTTTTTTTTTTGATTTTGTTTTTTTTTTGGTCCCCATGAGGAAAACAGCTTATAAATCATACAAAATTATATTTTTATAAAATGTAAAAATGCAGAAAGTTTTCTGTGATGGGTAGGTTTAGGGGTAGGGGATAGAATATACCGTTTATACAGTATAAAAATCATTATGTCTATGGAAAGTCCCCATAAAACATGGAAAACCAACATGCGCCAAAACAATTAAGAAACACTGTAACTCTTCTGTTTTATAGATGAGCGCATCCACACTCCAGGAAAGGTAATCCTGCTCAGATTCCTGCAATTATTGAAGCAGTGCACTTACATAGAACTGCTGCAGTACCTTTTCTTTTTACATTTAAGTCTATAACAAAATGGACCATTCAGGGAATAACTCTCCAGAATGAACATTAGATTAAATTATATTCAAATCAGGAATATATGAAATCCAAATATATTAAATAGCAGTATGTGATGATGTTCATGGTCTGTCACCAACAGTGAGGTGAGGATCGCACACACTCTGAATAAGAATGAGGAGGAGTTTAGAATCAGAAGGAGAAACACTGTTCAACAATGCCTGCGGAGCCTTGGGATACACTGCAGTCTGGTAAAACATCTTATACTTCATATATCTGTCTGGCTATACCTTCTTGAAATAACCTACAAAATGGTTTTGTACCAGCTGAACATCAAATGTTTGTAAAATCAAACTATGTGTTTTTCAGAATGATGTGCCAAACATTGCATTACTGGGTTCTGGAGGAGGAGAAAGAGCGATGGTGGGTTTGCTGGGATCCCTGGTTCAGCTCCATAAAGTGGGACTTCTGGACTCCATCCTTTATCTGAGTGGAGTCTCTGGATCAACCTGGTACAAACCCTGAGAAACAACAAATAAACACACACATACACACGTCTGGCAGGAATGCACGATATTATCGGCACGACATCGGAAACGGCTGATAAAGGCTTAAAATATAATAACCGGCATCGGCCGATATGAAAAAAAAATATCCCAATATGTCTTGCAGATATGATAACATGCTGATATGCACCTGCAATAACTCACGTGTGCAAGGAGTGCTAGCGATAAGATCACGTCAGCAGTGTGGTCATTCTTAAAGGGGTGGTTTATAATGATCTCTCTTTTTTAACTTTAGTTAGTGTGTAATGTTGCTGTTTGAGCATAAACAACATCTGCAAAGTTACGACACTAAGTTCAATGCAAAGGGAGATATTTTCTTTTAAAGAATTCTCTGTTTAAGGGCTACAACAAATGGCTGGTAGGGACTACAATGAGCTTCTCCCAGGTTAGTGACATCACTAACCCTAAAATTTACATAAACCCTGCCCCCAAGAACACACAACAAAAAGGGTGAGGCCATTAACTAACTGTGCAGAAACGTCCTGTTACATTCTACATGTTGTCACTTCTTCTTGAGTCTCTCCATCATTGTCCGACTCCGGTTTAAACAAAAGGCTGAACAGTTTCTGACATTTTAAGTGAGACTAAGTGAAAATCCAATATCGTGCATCCCTAATGTCTGGTTCACCATCCTTGGGACTCTCCATAGACGTAATGGTTCAATCCATTTGGTCCCCACAATGTAATATAAACCTGTACACACACACACAAAGATGGGATGAATGTCAAAAATGAGAGCAGTGTGTTCTCTGAAGGTGCATGGCCTCCTTATATCAAGAACCAGACTGGTCCACCAAATTAGAGACTGTGAAAGACAAGATCATCCAGAGACTCACCGGCCCTAAAGTCAGCTGGACAGATGCATTTGCCAAACTGAAGAAATATTACAATGAGAACGACATCTTCAGCTTGACTGACTTCTGGGCAGCGATGGTCGTCACAACATATGTAAAAGAGGTCTGTAACTCTTCATAACACAGCCTCCATGACTTACATGATTTCTGAGGTGGTCACATTCAGGTCAAAGTTGTGTTGAATATTTTTAATAGATTGTAATAAAAATATTTAATAGTATGAATATTGTAACATTGTTCAGATTACAAAGTACAACAAACCTGCCATACTTTGGTAAAGGAATGTACATGCAAAAAAAAAAAAAAAAAAAAAAATGAAAATGGGGGATTCATAATCTAATTTTAACCTGGAAATAAACAAAGTTTTGTCATTTCAAATAAATATAAATATTTAAAATAATTAAATAAGTAATATAAGATTCTACATTTTAGATTGTGCACTTCTAGGTCGCTAATCAATGCAAATGCACTGTAAAAGTACAACAGTAATATACTAAAATATTATATAAGTAATTCTTAAGTAATTACAAGGAAATTCTCCCCCTTGCTGCTTTAATATTTATATGGCACTAATTCTTGGTGAAACTGACTCAACATGTTCTCAGTAAAAAGCTCTTTATAAAGTAAAGTTCATAGTACCATTTTGTTTCAGACAGAACCTCCAATATCCTGTTGTGAACTCAAGGAACTTCAGTATATTTCAAGTGTCTCAAAGTGTCTTTTTTTATGAAGAGATGTTCCCAAATGGGAATTTTTTTATTTTCCTTTTTACAGTGAGAGCCTTTACTTTTCTTAATAAAGATAACTTGTTGAGTAAGTTTTATCACTTGAAATTATTTGTGATTGAAGAAATTGTTCTGATTACCCCTGGTCTCCTCTACAATAACATACAAGTAATGCATTCTCTTTTAGATCGATGAACACACACTCACACAGCAGTGGAACCAGCACAGTAAAGACCCGTTTCCCATCTACACAGTGATCGACAAGCAAAACAAACAGAAAAAGGAAGGAGGTCTGTGTGTTTGTTTGAAAGAAAGAGACAGACAGTTAAAGTGCTTGTGTCAGCTGTTATATGGAGATGTTTCTGTCTGCAGACCCCTGGTTCGAGTTCACTCCACATGAAGCAGGTTATTCCCTCACTGGAGCATTCGTGGGACTCTCCAACTTTAGCAGTCAGTATAAAAACGGCTCTAGGTTGAAGGAGCAGCCTGAAATTGACATGCTGTACCTGCAAGGTAACAAACTAATAGATCAATAGTATCTGTGATTAATTGATCTGGTGATCAGGTCTGTAGTAGTTAGTCATTTCCAAGTCAAAACTGAAATGTAAACAATAACATTATGACCAGAAATGTTAAAAAATCATTTGACATCAGTTTCAACAGTACATTAAGTATTTGAAGAGGAGTTTAATATGTCCAATATATTATTAGGGGAAATAAATGAAAACATTTGGTAATTTAGCTAATTTAATAACTGCACAAAACTGAACTCAAAACGGGGCCATTTTGCCCCACAAATGGGGAAAACTAACATCCTGCCAAGGGCAAGAAACCACCTGGGGTAAACTTATCCCAGTTATTTTTATAGAATATGTAAAATACATATATGGTTTTAATGGCTTAGTTTTTTAAAAAAAATTTGTCTAATTAATGTAAAATAGTAAATCAAATATTCTATGTAAATGTATGTATGGCAGATCAATTCAATAACAGACCAATTCAATAACAGAATAGCCTCTGTGTAAGAGGATAAAAAATCAAAATAATATTTATTACCTTTGCGGGGGTGGCGCCAGGCCTCATTTCTTTGAACATAAAATAAACAAAGTTAAAAATAGGGGAGTAAAGCAGAAGTGGTGTTCTTGTGGTGAGGGCTCAGAGATGAAAGGCTTTGGTCCAATAGTCATGTGCCTCAACAAGTAAAGTCATTATATTATGATATCTTTGCAAATCATTAGCTAATGATTCATTAAAACAGACAGCTGGAACTTGAAATATGTGGCTATTTCAATCTATTAATCAGATTCAAACTCTTTTGTATTTGCTGATGCTGCAAATCATTATTGAATGGCTTAGTTCTTCATGAGTCATACATTAACTCAAGATTATCTATGCATTAGTTTAGCATGATTTAATGCATATTAGTGCACCCATATTGTGAAGTGTTTCTTAACGAGAACTATAAATGTATGAATCAAACACTAAGACTGACGACAGTTTCTGTTCCACGCATAATTTTATTATATCCATGTATGTGGTCAGAAACAAATCATATAGAACAGTGAAATTGCTCCAGAAATTCTCTGTACTGTCTTGCCTGCACTCAAGAAATGGTGTGAAGTGGGATTAAATGCGTTATGTATCCCTGATTAACAAACTGACGTAAAAACCTTTAATGTCCAACATAAAATCAATTTACAGATCAGTATTATCCAATGAAAAAAACAATTGATCATTTAAAATTTGATTAAATGTCACAAATGTTCAGATGAAAAGTCAAGCAGAATTATTAAATAAATGTGTTGAAATGTGATATATATAGATAGATAGACAAATGCAAGCATATACATATATACAGTATATTATTTATTTTAAAAAATGTTAGGCTTTTGTTCCTTTTATTTTAAACTTCCTGTTTGTTGATATTGTGTGTTTTCTGCAGCTCTGTGTGGCAGCGCTTTAGCTGATGAACAAGAGATTAGGAAATTCCTTTGGCAAAAGATAAAAGGTACTGTTGCATTTGTTCTAAAGATTCACTTCTGCCTAAAACTGTCAGTCAATTCATCAAGGGCATTGAGTTTAAAAGGGACGCTATAGGGACATGTCCCTATAAATATCCAGTGACTACTGAATTGTCCCTAGCAATAATTTTGTTCAAACAATTAAAATATATTTATTTGCAGCCACTGTTGTTGTAATTTTGGCCACATCTGAAATGGGTCTTACCTACATTACATGAGAAGTCAAAGTAAGCCTATGTTAGAAAACTGCATGCTCTCTTTCCAGGACATGCATTTAATGCATGAATTGAGAACATGAGGTAAGTTTAACTTAATGTCGTTAAACAATGTACAAACCAAACTGTTAGCTGAAATATCCACAAAAGTAAAAACAACATTGAAATAAGAGGGGGGGGGGGGGGGTGCAATTCATTGTCATATTAACATGTTTTTTTCTCTTCAGATTTCATTCATCATTTGTTTCCTACCATAAACAAAACACTTGAGGAAAAGGGGAAAGGTAATTAATTTCTTGTTGTTTTTATTTATTGATTACATGTAGTAAAATATTTGATAAAAACATTTTTCATTGTCTTTATGTTTGTTCAATGTGTTTTCTTGAGAAGATCCAGACAAGTTTTTCCAGGTGCTCTTGGACCTTGTGGACATGAATCTCTATGTTTTGGATGGCAAAGATCCTTCTGCTCTTAATGAATCCATAAGAACAACGCTGAAAGGTAAACCTTTTATTAAAGTGTGCTAGAAATTATGTATTTCTTGGGGTTCCATTTTTAAAAATCTATTTTTGAAGAGACACAAACAAGCATTGAACATTTCCACTGTTATTGCCCAACAAATATATTTAATATTGATGCCAATGAAAATGAGGCTGTTAGGGACAGACGTACAATCTGTTCAGTGGTTATACTGTCAGATTTTCAGAGTGCATGTTTTCTTGAGATTTTATTTATTGACACTGATTTAAGAAGAATACCTTTTATTTTGTGAAATATGAAATACTATTTCAATTCTAATAGGCCCGATTTCACATCTGTGAACACATATCTGTGTTTAAAATGTATTACATTTACTGTTTCTTCAGCAAAATTGAAACATGAAAAATATTATACAAAACAAAGAATTCATGCAACAGCAAAAATGCAAATGGCAAAATGCAAAACTATTAAAACTGTGATTGGTTTTAATTTAAACAATAAATAGATTTGTTGATTTGAACCCCTGCAGACAGAACTTTGTAAAGACATCAAGTTGAGGAAATTTACTCTGCAGACTCCAAAATTTCTTTCAATAAGTTTACTGATGATAATTCAAATGCAAATAAGTGTGGTTTTTACACATACACACACACACACACACACACACACACATTATATTACATCAGTAAGCTCAAGATGCTGCCAACAAACATGAGATGAAGCTGATTAATCTGGATACAGTTCACTTTCACTGCATCTGCTCAGCACCTCTGTTCCACTTCCTGAATCAGTGGTGACGTTGCATATTTTGATTGGTCAAACAGAAAATAGCCTTTTTCACAAAACCACTGTTTTGGCCAACAAAAAAATTTAATTATTTGTAAATGATGTTTGTAGTTACACAAACTGGAACTATATGTTGTCGGATAAGAAGAACTCAGTAATGTTCTCCTGTTTTTTACAGATCTCGCTGGAGGCAAAGGTCAGCTGATTTTTCCAGTAAGAGAACTGAATCTCACTGATAAAGAAGCTGCAAAACTGTATATGGAGCGTTACACCATGGATGTATCCAACAGTTTGAGTGTTTGGTTCAAATTCTGGCCATTCGGTAGGTTGAACTGATACATAGAATACACTGTACTTCACTTTTCATTTTTAAGCCAGATTAATGCATAAAGCACTTTACTTAAAAAAACATTTTCATCTTTTAAATAGCCATAACTGAGCTTCCAGTTTGAACCAGTGTGATTTAATTCCTAATGCCCAAACTTTCTCATACTAGGACCCTAGAGAGGTATAAACTATCTTGAGAACACATTTTAGTGAAATATGAGGAGAAAAACCTGCATTTGTTCTCTTTTAGTAAACATTTTTGTTTTCCTTGTCATATTATTAGATTGAGAATGGCTACTTGTTAATTTCATTGCATTAGCATAAGGATTGTCAGGGTTTTTCCTTGGTCAAAAATTGGTGGTGGCGGATGGACACGATCATCCACACACACACACACACACACACACACACAGACACACACACACACACACACACACACACAGTACAAAGTACCCTACAAACATTAACTTATTCTATTTATTCATTAAATACAAAGTAATCACTGTCAGGACAGATCATAGTAACAAAGAAACACATTACACATTAAAATTCTACAATTGATGACCATTTGCTCAGGATGTGATCAACCTGAATGGTGTAGAAACAATATAACTGTTGACTTTATTCTTCTCTATGATTTTTAAGCCATTTTAGGGATTAGTTACTTGGATGATACTTTGGAGTGGAATCTGGGTCGAGGAAGACTATAATTTCTTACAAAACCTTTGGTGTTCTTCACAGAATGCTTACACAAACACTCACTTGGGCATTTTAACGCATATTTCCTTTCTTTATGCTTTGCAATGTTCATCCGTAAAGGAATCATCAGACTTGATTCATTTTGCTAGTTCTTTAGAAAATCAGTTATATGTACTAGTTCTTTAAAGCTAAGACAAAAACAAAACACGGATCTGAAGAACCTATGAAACATCAGTAACTTTTTGAATCTCCAAAGAGACTTATAGTCAAGTCAAGAACCCTATATGGACAAAGACTGTCCTAAGAACCATTTAGGGAACCCAAGAACCACTGAAGAAACTTTATTTTGAAGATTTGAGTATTTGTTGTACAGATCTTTGCTTGAGCATTTGTAGATGCATGGCTCAGTGGATTTGGGGCAGGAAATATGATTTTCTCCACAACATGACAGGTGAGAAGAGACTTCCTCATAACTGGCAATTCAATGTGAATAATAAATGTGACTCAATGTGACTCATTTCACACTGATCTCTCACTCAAATACTGTCAGATGAAGCAGTGCCCGTCGCTCTACTGGAAAGTGAGATGAGAGACTTTGAAGATGCTGGACTGTTGCTCAACTCACCCTACTTCTCAGTGCTGAGAACAGAGAGAAACATTGACCTCATCATTTCCCTGGATTTCAGTGATGGTGATCCTTTCATGGTATTGTATATATAATTCTCTCGAATTTAATAATGCAAACTTACTCTCATATACAGGTGCATCTCAATCAATTAGAATCTTGTGGAAAAGTTCATTTATTTTAAGTAATTTAACTCAAATTGTGGAACTCGTGTATTAAATAAATTCAATGCACAGAGACAAATTAGAATACTTCATAAGACCAATAAAAAAAAAAAAAAAAACATTTTTAGTGAATTGTTGGCCTTCTGGAAAGTATGTTCATTTACTGTATATGTACTCAATACTTGGTAGGGGCTCCTTTTGCTTTACTTACTGCCTCAATTCGGTGTGGCATGGAGGCGATCTGTCTGTGGCACTGCTGAGGTGGTATGGAAGCCCAGGTTTCTTTGACAGTGGCCTTCAGCTCATCTGCATTTTTTGATCTCGTTTCTCATCTTCCTCTTGACAATGCCTCAGATTTTCTATGGGGTTCAGGTCTGGTGAGTTTGCTGGCCAGTCAAGCATACCAAAACCATTGTCATTTAACCAACTTTTGGTGCTTTTGGCAATGTGGGCAGGTGCGAAATCCTGCTGGAAAGTGAAATCAGCATCTTTAAAAAGCTGGTCAGCAGAAGGAAGCATGACGTGCTCTAATATTTCTTGGTAAACGGGTGCAGTCACTTTGGTTTTCAAAAAACACAGTGGACCAACACCAGCAGATGACACTGCACCCCAAATCATCACAGACTGTGAAAACTTCACACTGGACTTCAAGCAACTTGGGCTATGAGCTTCTCCACCCTTCCTCCAGACTCTGGGACCTTGATTTCCAAATGAAGTACAAAACTTGCTCTCATCTGAAAAGAGCACTTTGGACCACTGGGCAACAGTCCAGTTCTTCTCCTTAGCCCAGGTAAGACACTTCTGACGTTGTCTTTGGTTCAGAAGTGGCTTGGTATGTGGAATGTGACAGTTGTAGCCCATTTCCTGAAGACGTCTTGATGCACTGACTCCAGCTTCGGTCCACTCCTTTTGAAGCTCTCCTAAGTTCTTAAATCGGCTTCGCCTGACAATCTTCTCAAGCCTGCGGTCATTCCTTTCACTTGTACACCTTTTCCTACCACACTTTTTCCTTCCAGTCAACTTTCCATGAATATGCTTTGGCACAGCACTCTGCGACCAGCCAGCTCTTTCAGCAATGACCTTCTGTGGCTTACCCTCATTGTAGAGGGTCTTGATGATCGTCTTCTGGACAACTGTCAAGTCAGCAGAATTCCCCATGACTACTGTTGGGTTTACTGACTCCTTTAAGACAAGTCATTTCACTCGGCGGACATCTTTGAAACGCCTCTGGGGCATTCAAGTGCAGCTCCTATCTCTTTGAATGGGGAAACATCAAATTCTCCAAAGCTGTTTGCCAAGCTTTCAATTATATTTCATATTTGAAATCACCAATGAAATCTGACAACAACTGTCTAATAAATTGTTTCTGAACGCTCGAATTATGACAAAAAAAAAAAAAAAAAAAAAAAAAGTATTTTTCAGGCTGGATCAAGCTAATGCGCATGCGCAGTCCTAAATGCACGCCTTTTGTGTCTCATTTCAGTGGCATGCATCTGACTGTTTCTATAGGAACCAGAGTTTCTAACGGCCGCTGCAGTGATGCAATGACTTTACTAATCGGCGATTGGCTCTTATTTAGAAGGCGGGACTTATTCCGCCATATTTCGCATTGCAATTTCTCCCATTCAAAACAATACAAGTGACACATCTTGTGTTATTTTATCCACCTTATTCCTACGCCCCATGACGCTTTGCGCGAATTATGGGTGTAACTTCCGTTAAGTTGTAAACAGTCAGTGAAAGGGTCACTCTATGAACGCAATAATACGTTTTATTTTAAAACTGGGTACAATGAGATGACATTTATTCTACTCACTCTTCAACCAACGAACATTAAAAGGACATTTTAAAGTGTAAAAGCATCCATGAAAAAGCGCGATTCTTCCCAGCAATAACTGACGGGTTAAATATAACTGTAGTGATATATATCTGTATTATGTAATATATGTTGCCTTAATAAGCTATGTTCATGATACTATTTCAAAGTGATTTCCATCATTTTTACAGATAATAAATTGTATTTACCTGTGAAAACAAACCTGGAAAGAGACGTGAGGCTTTGAGGAGCATTCCAGTGAATTATTAATGGGATATATCGTAAATTATATCGGGAGAACAGACCACAAATGTGCAGTATATGTTGTCCTTTTTCATACTATTACAGAGGAATACAAAGAGACTAAAGAAAATAATCACGAGGATAGAAAGCAGTGACTGAAAAGAGCTCTTGCCATAGATATTCTTGTTATAACAGGTTACGTTAAAATACCAAGCGTTACATTATTCTCATGTCTGAAAATAAAACAAAGAAAAATTGACAGCTCATTCAGTCAAACTGACAGATAAGCTTTATTTGTAGGGCAACCTTATGATTTGAAACAATTCAGACAAGAGTCGCATAAAACTCGCATAAAACTCGCATAAAGTGACCAATACACAAAAATCCATTTGTATACTCAACTCAGAACACATTTCGTGTTATATTTCATGAACTTTGACCAAATAAATAACTTTAAACATACCAACAATGGCTGGAAGAAGAGAGGGGGGGAAAAAGTGCGTCATACCTCATTAGCGTCCACTCGCGGTCTGAGGCTGATGCAACTCACGCACTCCCAAAAAGAATAGTGTGCAACACAGACAAGCATCCCATTCGAACAAACAATACAATCAATGGTTCCCACTCACAACATTACAGGACCCATGCAGGAATCCAACACTCGGTGAAATTAAATGACTTAAAATAACTAGACAGATAGTTTTGGGAAGTTCACTACACAAAAATAAAATATGATAAAATAAAATAAACTAAACTCACTCTTCCCAACAGGCTACACACCTGTAAGCTCATTTAAAGAAATAATTCCCCAATAAATGGAAATTCAGTCATAATTTACTCACCCCCGTGTTGTTCCAAACCCTTCACAAAAGGAGATTTTTTTTAAGAATGTTTAAATTTAACCATCTTTACATGGTATATACGAAAATCTGATACATGGAGAAAGCTATCCGTTAGCATTCCCATTCATCTCAGTGGCAGTTTCTCGGCTGACACATCAGTACTTCCACTTTTAATTAACTGAGTGATGCTGCAATACTTTTAATAGATTGATGCTTCAATGCTTTTTCACTACAGACAGTGAAGGAAGCTGCTGAGATGTGCAAGGAACAAAACATCCCTTTCCCTGAGGTCAACATACCCAGTGAAGAAGAAAAGAAACCGAAAGACTTCTATGTTTTTAAAGGCCAAAATGTTCCAACTGTGATACACATCCCTCTCTTTAATGTGGTCAACTGTGGAGGCAAGTTAAAATCTTACAATGTCCTGAATAAAACTGAAATATCAACTGTGTTCTGATTTAAATGTGTTACTGTTCCATCAGATAAAATTGAGGAGTGGAGGAGCAAATATAAGACTTTTCAAGGTCCTTACAGTGCTGAGAATATCACTGATCTTATGGACGTAGCTGGGAAAAACATTGCAAACAATAAAGAAAATTTGGAGAAAGTGATTCGTGAGATCATTGAGAAAAAGAAAGTTTAACACTGTGTTAACACAACAAATTACAGTGATGTATCTAAATACAGACTAATCTGATCTTCATTTAGTTGATTTAACAATAAATGGTGTTTTGTTTCTTTTTCTATCTTTAATAATAAATGTTCAATTTAACATTGAACAGCATTATTACCTTTTCTGCAAAATGTGATTTGTGTGCCATTATAACAGCATCAGAGATTGATCAAGTTTGCGCTTCATTTCTGTTTAATGTTAAAAATGTTTCTGCATGTTTCAATCTGTTTCTTCATGATCGACCTTCATTAAGCAATAAATATCTGATTATTAATAATCAAATCAGTAATAACAGTCTGGATTGCATATATGATAACAGTAATTGCAGATTAAAAATATATGTATTTTACTTTAACAAATATTGCACTCTTGCCTATTATTGGTTCTGTTCCAATGAATTAATAAAGGGCTCTTGATAAATAAGGTTTTGTCCTGGTCATTTGATATATAGCAAACAGCGCAAATGCTCATTATTACAAAACTGATCCTGGATGCTGATTGGTCTATCCAGAGCTCCAGTTATTATTTTTTTTTATAGGATTTTGGACACATTTGAAAAGGGTGGTCAATTAGAAATGTCTGACACACCCTAAGCAGAGTTTAGTAATATTGGGTACAGGAAGCAGGATCAAGCACGGTGTAATAATACAGAATTTAATGTTTAATTAATAAGTTAGACTTAAAATAAAAATCCTGTCAATGTAAATGTAATATTTTTATTTCAATGCCTCCAAATTGCCACAGATTGTATTGTTTACACTTACATTTGTCACTGCAGAAGATGAAGATCATTTTTAAAGTGATCACATGATGTCTATTTTGTCAACAGAATATCTTTCAAGTCATAATCTTATTGATGCCAAATGTGCTTTAGAGCTGGATGACTGGACTGATACTGACTGCACTTTACATTTAATAATTTAGCAGACACTTCTCTCCAAAGCGATTGACAAATGGTAACACTGGAAAGAGTTTCAGGTTTATTTGTATAGCGTGTTTCACAGTACACATTGTTTCAAAGTGATTGACTTTCATGCACTATGATACATTGTAAAGATTGCATGGAAGGCTGAGGGCAAATGAATTTAAATAATGTTAAATGTGCACATTTAAAATGAGCATGAAATACACAAATACATCAGATTAGTATCAAGTCATGCATGTCAAACATACCTGATTACAATCCATTTTAATCCCAATAACTCTCAAATACTGACCAGTTTTATTACTGGCACCTAGTAAATATACTCTCACATTATGATGTGAAAATATTAAAATTAAGGACATTTTTGATTTTCAGAACTCCAGTTCTGCTTCCCTGTCACTTCATGTCAAACCTGAGTGTGTATGTGGGTCTGCAGCGCTTCATTTCTCCCTTATGAAGGTCTGTTATACCATTATCATTCCCGTTCATCTCAATGACAGGTGCTCAGCTAGAGGTGTGTGACCTGAATCCTGCCATCTTCAGTCATGAGCAACTCTGTTCAGTGAACATTCTGATACAATCACCTGAGCTGGAACTCAAAAATAGCTGTGTATAGATGTTTTGCAAGTGTTGTTGTTGTTGTTGTTGTTATTGTTTTTTGTCACAGCAAGAGTTCTTGAGAATAATTTGACATGAATATAGAACATACTTCTTATTTTTAAATTTAAATATTTTATTCTTTGCATTTTAGGTTTCATAGGGAAATGATCAAACGGACAGTAAAAATGGCAACACCAAGGAAAGTTCAGTAACACTTTATAATAACCTTCATGAATAAATCATTAACAAATATTATGTAATGCTTAACAAATCATTAGTTACATACATATACATATTAATATAGCTAGAAACATGAGATAATGTGCTTGTTAATGTTTACTAATGAACTTATTACCTAATGATTAACAGATCATCTCATTTAAATTAAAATACTTACAAATGTCAGTAAAGTTTCAATTCATAGGATCATGAAAATCTACAAATGATTTTAACAGATGTTATTGTTACAATACAGACTGGGCAGAGGCAGAGGTAACGGTTAACAGACTTTATTATCACACACAGCAGAGCAGACGGTAGTGCAGGTAAGTGAAGATGAATATAATAAGTTGTGAAGATGGTGATAAATTGTGATACTGTCCTTTGTGGGTTTGCAGGAGTGATGAACGATGATGAGGTGAGGAGATGGCTGACGAGGTTGACTGGAGACACTCACACACAAACTGGAACAACACGAGGAGACTTGGAGACGAAGGAGACAGGTAGGTATCTTCAATGGAGTCCAAGAGGTAAGCATATAGCATTCTATGTGTGAACGAGACCGGACAGTGAGTGAATGTGTGTGAGTGTGTTTTATGCTGGTGGTGATGAGTGAGAAGATGAGGTGCAGGTGCAGATGATTAGTACTCCGGGGATTGAGTGCGCTGTGATTGGGTGATGCTGGAACCTGGCGTGTCTGTGACAGTACCCCCCCTCCACGGCCCGCTCCTGAGGGCCGAGGACCCCGACGTCGTGGTGGTCGACCTCTTCCACGGGGGGCTGGTCTGTCAGGGTGGTTTGAATGGAAGGTTTGAAGGAGGTTGGGGTCCAAGATGTCGTCCCTGGGGACCCATGAGCGTTCTTCTGGGCCGTAGCCTTCCCAGTCGACCAGATATTCCAGGATACCACCACGGCGTCGGGAGTCCAAGATCTCCTGGCTGCCACGCCAGGTCCTGTGGAGAGAGGAACAGAAGGGTGGTGAGGTTTGAGTAGTGAAACATGGAATGTGGGGTGAATTCTATAGTGAGGAGGTAGCTGGAGTTGGTACGTGACTGGGTTGATCTGCTTGGTGATGGTAAATGGACCAATGAACCTGGGACTCAGCTTCCGGCAGGGCAGACGCAGGCGGATGTCCCTGGTTGACAGCCAGACCTTCTGACCGGGCTGGTAGGAGGGAGCTTCGGACCGGCGAAGGTCTGCTGTCATCCTGCGTCTGCGCAGGGCTCGCTGCAGTTGGTGATGTGCTGAGTCCCAGACCCTCTCGCTCTCTCGGAACCAGTAATCCACAGATGGTACATCAGAGGGTTCCCCAGACCAGGGGAACAGTGGGGGTTGGTAGCCGAGTACGCATTGGAATGGTGTGAGGCCGGTGGAAGGCTGACGGAGAGAGTTCTGGGCGTACTCGGCCCAACCCAGGTACTGGTTCCAAGAGTCCTGGTGGTCATGACAGAAGGTACGGAGGAAGCGACCGATCTCCTGGATCTTCCGTTCCGTCTGCCCGTTCGACTGTGGATGGTATCCGGATGTCAGGCTGACGGTCACACCTAGGAGCGAGAAGAAGGCCCTCCATACCTTTGAGATGAATTGCGGACCCCTGTCGGAGACGATATCTTCTGGGATACCGAAGTATCGGAAAACATGGTTGAATAGAGCCTCTGCCGTCTCCATAGCAGTGGGTAGGCCTCTTAGGGGTATTAGGCGGCAGGACTTCGAGAACCGGTCCACTACTACTAGGACACAGGTGTTGTTATTGGAGGCAGGCAGGTCGGTAATAAAGTCGACTCCTAGGTGTGACCAGGGTCAGTTGGTTGAACGGGCAGAGGTAAGAGCTTGCCGGATGGTAAATGGCGTGGGCTCTTAGAGATGGCGCATTCCTTACAGGAATCACGTACCTTCTGACATCAGCTGCCATGTTGGGCCACCAGAAGCGTTCCCTCAGCAACGAGAGGGTTTCATTGGCCCCCGGGTGACCAGTGCCAAGTGACGTGTGGGCTGAGTGGATGAGAGGAGTGCGTCGTGATCTTGGGAGGTAGCACAAGCCTGGTGGGCAACCCGGCGGAGCGTTGGTGGAGGCATTGGAGGAGGGCACGGATTCCTCGGACCAGGAGATGGGGCTGATGATGAGTTCTTTGATCTTCTGGAGTTTCCTCTGGAGCATGGAGTCGGGAGAGAGCATCTGCTTTAACATTTTTTGGGCCGGGACGGTAGGAGATGGTGAAATTAAATCTGGTGAAGAATAAGGCCCAGCGGGCTTGTCTGGGGTTGAGTCTTTTTGCAGATCGTAAGTATTCAAGGTTTTTATGGTCTGTGAGGACTTGAAAGGGGTGTTTGGCTCCCTCCAGCCAATGCCTCCACTCCTCCAGGGCGAGCTTAACAGCTAGGAGTTCACGGTTGCCGATGTCGTAGTTTCTCTCCGCCGGGTTGAGCTTGCGGGAGAAGAAGGCACATGGATGGAGTCGGCTGGGATTCCCCTGCTGCTGGGACAACACCGCTCCTACTCCAGTGGTGGAGGCATCCACCTCGACAACGAAGGGCAGCTCTGGGTTGGGGTGGATGAGGAGAGGAGCGGTGGTGAAGGCTGTCTTGAGCTGGTCGAATGCCTTCGTGGCCTCTGGAGTCCAGGACAGAGACTTGGGCTTGTGTCTGAGCAGGTTGGTGAGTGGACTGGCAAGGGAGCTGTAATTGTGGATGAAATGGCGGTAGAAGTTAGAGAATCCGAGAAATTTTTGCAGTTCTTTGATGGATGAGGGAGTTGGCCAGTTTTTGGTGGCTTCCACCTTCCCCTCGTCCATCCGGATGCCACTGCTGTCAATGATGTAACCGAGGAAATGTACTGAAGACTGATGAAATGAACATTTTTCTGCCTTGAGGAATAGATGGAACTTGCGGAGTTGTTGGAGGACCTCCGCAACGTGGTGGCGATGTTCGGCCAGGCTCCGGGAGTAGATCAAGATGTCATCAATGTAGACCAGGACAAACCGATGGAGATACTCCCGGAGCACCTCATGAATGAAATCCTGGAATACGGAGGGGGGCGTTGACCAGGCCATACGGCATAACGAGGTACTCGTAGTGGCCGGTAGGTGTCACAAAGGCGGTCTTCCACTCGTCCCCCTCGCGTATCCGGATGAGGTTGTACGCGCTGCGGAGGTCCAGTTTTGTGAAGACAGTGGCACCACGGAGATGTTCTAGGGCTGAAGGGACGAGAGGAAGGGGATAACGGAACTTGACTGTGATATTATTTAAGGCGCGGTAGTCAATGCAGGGGCCTCAAGCCTCCGTCCTTCTTGGCCACGAAGAAGAAGCTTGAAGCAGCAGGGGAAGTGGATGGTCGGATGTAACCTTGTGAGAGAGCCTCCTTTATATACTCCCTCCATGGCCTTCTCCTCCGGGATGGATAGAGGGTATATCCTTCCCCTAGGCACTGGTTCACCCGGAAGCAAATCGATGGCACAGTCCCATGGCCGGTGTGGAGGCAGCTTGGAGGCTCGTTGAGGGCAGAATACGTCGCTGAAGGGGGCGTAACACTCTGGGGTGTCGATAGAGCGTTGTTCCACTGGGCTCTCGATGGTCGTGGCACAGACAGGAAGAGCTTCGGAGCGTGGAGTACGTGGGATTGGGAGCCCAGGGAAGCAGTCATGGAAACAGGTTTCGCCCCACTTCAGGACCTCGCCAGTTCTCCAGGAGAGTGTTGGGTTGTGCTGCTCCAACCAGGGGCGCCCTAGGATCACGTCAGCGGTGGATCCCTCCAGAACCAGCAGATGGAGGTGTTCGACGTGAAGCAGGCCGACTTGAATCTGGATGGCATCGGTGCAGCGACGAATGTGTTTACGGCTTAAGGATTCTCCAGTCACTGATCGTATCTGGTAGGTGGTCGGCGTGGCCGTGGTCTTGATGTGGAGCTGGCGACAGAGGGTCCCGGAGATGAAGTTGCCGGCTGACCCAGAATCGAGGAGGGCAACAACTGGAAGGGAAGTGTCAGAAGCAGTAAGTGTTACAGTTGTGGTGAGTGGTTTCATCTTTTTGATAGATGGTATGATGGCACTCACCATGGGTCGTGGAGGACGAATTGGGCATGTGGAGAGGATATGCCCAGGAGAACCGCAGTATAAACAAAGATTCTGGGTCAGCCGCCTCTGTCGCTCAGCCGGGGAGAGCCGAGTGCCTTCCAGTGACATGGGTTCGCTGGCTGGTTCTGGGGGGCTGACGGATTCTGGTCGGCGGGCTGAGATGGCGAACAGCGGCTGGTCCTGGTGTTCTTCAAGACACGACTGCATACGAGTGGCGAAACGAATGGAGAGTTGAATGAATCGTTCCAGGCCGATGGAATCCTCGTATGCAGCGAGATGCAACCGCACGCGAGGATCCAGTCCTTGACGATATGTTGTAATCAAAGCCTGCTCATTCCAGCCGCTGGATGCTGCGAGAGTCCGAAACTGCAAGGCATAGTCATTCACAGAAAGAGATCCTTGTTTTAAATTGTAGAGTTTCTCACCAACAGAAGAATCAGAGATGGGCTTCCCGAACACCTCGCGGAAATGAGCCACAAAACCGGAGTATGATTGAGTGATGGGATGGTTTTGAGACCAGATTGAGTCAGCCCAACGGAGCGCTTTGCCTTGCAGTTGGGAGATGATGAACGCCACTTTCGATGTTTCAGTGGGGAAATTGTGCGGTTGCATCTCCAGGACCAGCGAGCACTGCAGAAGGAATCCGCTGCAGTCCTCCGCCGAACCAGAGTAGGGCGCCGGTTTAGCCATGGGACTGGCGTGCACAGGTGGTGAAGGAGAGGTTGCGGTGTTTGCGGAAGTGATCGCTGGAATGGGTGATGCTGGAGTGGTGGAAAGAGCTCGCCGAAGGACATCGACAAGCTCTTGAATGGGATCCGGTTGGCTCATGCTGTGTGTGAAGACGATGTTTTCAGGTCCGGTCTTCTGTTACAATACAGACTGGGCAGAGGCAGAGGTAACGGTTAACAGACTTTATTATCACACACAGCAGAGCAGACGGTAGTGCAGGTAAGTGAAGATGAATATAATAAGTTGTGAAGATGGTGATAAATTGTGATACTGTCCTTTGTGGGTTTGCAGGAGTGATGAACGATGATGAGGTGAGGAGATGGCTGACGAGGTTGACTGGAGACACTCACACACAAACTGGAACAACACGAGGAGACTTGGAGACGAAGGAGACAGGTAGGTATCTTCAATGGAGTCCAAGAGGTAAGCATATAGCATTCTATGTGCGAACGAGACCGGACAGTGAGTGAATGTGTGTGAGTGTGTTTTATGCTGGTGGTGATGAGTGAGAAGATGAGGTGCAGGTGCAGATGATTAGTACTCCGGGGATTGAGTGCGCTGTGATTGGGTGATGCTGGAACCTGGCGTGTCTGTGACAGTTATACAATGATTAAAACACATTTGCTGCCAGTGAGGTATGATGTGGGTAAGGTTAGGGACAGGTTTGGTGGTATGGGTAGGTTTAGGGTATTATTATAAGGCAACACGGTTTAATCTGTTTATATTACACTGTTTTGATAAAGTATTTTCTTGAAAATTTGATTTGTTTTCTCTTGTTAATATTCAAGAAATATCAGGTTTAATGATATACAATAGTATACTTAGCAAGCATTTATAAGTATTTAGCTAAACTTAAAAAAAGTCGAATGGCCATAACCATACTAAATGATTAGTAAATGTTCATGAACATTTACAAATGATGAATAGTTTTAACTTTAGATTGGGTATTGCAAAAACATGAACGAATTCAGAGCATTTGGGACATTTTTTTGTCATCGATATGGCTGTTCATGAAGGTACTAACGATTAGTAAATGTTTATAAACATTTACAGATGATGACTAGTTTCCAATTTAGATTGGGTCTTGCAAAAACATGAACAAATAATTAATAAATGATTTGTTAAGATGTGTAAATAGTAGAAGTCTGCAAAACAAACAAAGACCAAATATGTCACCATTACAGACTGTGGTTATGAGTTAATTAATGTTAACATGAATAGTTTGTGCTTAAAATTACTTAAGCTGTTTTTTTTTTGTTGGTTTTTTTTGACAGTTTGCTATTTTATTGACATTTGTTAGCATTCAAAAGTACATTAACAAATAAGCTTTTAATCATTTCATAATTTCTGTTAAAATCAAAAAAAAAAAAAAAAAAAGCATGGTCATATGAATGGAAACTTTACTGACATTTGTAAGCATTTCAATTTAAATTAAATAACGATATGTTAATCATTAGGTAATGTTTAAGTTCATTAGTGTCACAGATTGGTGTCTGTAGTTAAGCACACGACGAAGGAGATCTATTCAGGAGACAATGTAACAATATAGCAATCAAAACAATAAACAGGAGAATCAACCAGTGGCCTGTTGCATGAAGTTAGTTGAACAAACTCTGAGTTTCAGAGTAGGTTTGGAGTTGACAAATCCAGATAAATCCAACCTGGTTTAGATCAGGATCAACTGTTGCACAACGCTCAGTATAAACATTCTCTGTCAACTCAGGTTTAATCCAGAGTTTGCAAAGCACGTGCACCTGAAAGTGTGACACGGGCGGCAAACAGCCAATCACACGGAACAAGGAGAACGTCAGTTTGATTCACTTCTCGCGAGAGACCCGAGCAATTCATGTCTCTTCCGAAGAATAAGAGATCGTTATGAAAAATATGAAATTAAACGCATTTACAAAGCAGAATAAACTGATGCAGTGAAAGTTTGAGAAGGCAGCTGAAAGAAAATATCTGACTATATCAATGCATGTGAATCAAACAAAGTTTGATTGTGAGATCCATATTCTCACTATATCATACTATATGAGTGTAAGAGCCATATGTTATTTGTTTTTATTTAGATGTGGAGTAAATAATTATGTGTGTTAAGCAATTGTAAAATAATTATAAAAGTAAATAATTTAATATGTGTATTTCATTTTGTATTGACAATGATGTCATTTCCGGTAAAGACCGCTAGTGTTTTGTGAAGCAATAGTGGAGCAAAACTCCACTTTTTTGACCATGTAACATTTTTCCAGTTAATTTTGTTATTAAACTTTATCTAAAGAAAGTTTCTGGACTACGGAATGTTATTCCAGTTCAAATCAAGCTCACACGAGAAGAAGAAAACTTAGATGGATTGCTATCACAATGAGTGTTACATGCCCCCAGTTTCACAGACAAGGCTTAAGCTAGTCCTAGACTAAAATGCATGTTTGAGCTGTTTTACCTGAAAGCAACTTGTACTGACATATCTTTCAAGATGACATCAAGATGCCCACCAGTAATGTTTATAAAAGTTACTTAAATGTCCTAATTAAACTAAGCCATAATCCTGGCTTAGGCTAAGCCCTGTCTGTGAAACCGGCCATGGAGTGTTTGTATATGTGTTTTGTTATATCTCTGTTGTTTTGGGAGTGTCTGTGTCTGTCCTGGAACGTTATCTGATTGGCTTCTGCAGGCTGATTGATGCTATGTCCTGATTGGTGCACGTACTTTAAAAAGCATGTCATCACTTGTACAGAGTTTGTATGTGTTAAGAGAGTGTTAGAGACTGTGAGTACTGATTGTAGTGCTGCCAATTTAGCAATTTTGTCGTTAGATTAGCGACTTTCCTGCCCCTTTTGAGACTTTTTTTTTAAAAGCCTAGTGACAAATCTAGCAACTTCTTGGACAAACCTTATCTAGATGCTGTGATTCTCCCACTGATCTATATTTATATTAATATAGATCAGTGGACTCGCAAGTATGAAAGCAATTGGCAACACTGACTGACTGTATTTGAGGAACTGTGTTTGGTGTATTTGAACTTTTTCCTGATTTCTCACAGAGTTGTCAGCAGACTCTCCTGGAGCGCATTCTGTTTTACAGTGAAAAATCCCGGTTCGGGGGTGCAAATCAGGCCCAAAATCTGGTTTAAAATCTTCAAGTGTGTGGCCAGCTTTAGCCAGTCATCTGATGTGGAAATTCTTTAAAACTTTCTTCCTTTTTACAACATCAATAATATAATGTAGTAACAATTAACAATTTGTTAACATTAGATAATGGCTAATGAATTAACATTTTTACATCAGACTTTTTAAATCTAATAATTAGATGTGAAAATTTTATGTAGGCCTACATTATGTTCCGGATCTTGTCAAAAGATATCCGTTTGTCTGGTGTGTGCAACTCTGCAAACCTGTCAACAGAAAGTCTTGTTTGATACTTCAAGACTCACTCATATTAACAGCCTTCTAGAGTTTGAGTGAGAAAGCCAGAGAAGAGCCGTAAAGGAGTGATGATAATAAAAGAGCAGGGTTTATTGAATAATCTTAGTTGCGTATGTCTCAATGCTCAGACTTCATCTGGCCAGTACAATTCCAACAAGTGTTATTATACCAAGGGAAAACAATCCCTTCCCTTCTACATGCTCTTTAAAAGAACAGTTCTTCTCTGTCAAACCGTATTCCAGCGTCAGTTGAGTTGGTGCGTCTAACATTGGCATTACATGTGACAAGTGTCACAAAACAAATCAACACACTTATGGTAATGCACAAGAGTGTATACATGACTAATGACTATAAATGATTATAAAATTAAATAATTTAAAAACTATATGTTCAGATCTTTCAGTATGATTGTTTTACAACATCACAACACATTCATATCTGATGGCCTGCTTAAGAGGGATGGATCTAAAAACGTATGGCTTGTGCTTTTTGTTTTAAGAGGTCAAATAAAGCTTTTTAATGTTTTCCCTTTAGTGTGTAATGTATCTGTGCATGTATACGACCTGCAAAGTTCTAACTAATTCTGACAGCTGGATTTTTGCTGTCAGATTCTATTCCCCTTATGGATCTTACACAATGAGGTTCTAATATTTATCAAACTGAGCCTGGCTAGTTGATGCCAATAACCTAGTGGGCAGCACGCTGACCTATAGCACCCTTGTGCTTTGGGCAAACTGAGATCAAATCCTTGTGGCTATTTCCTGATCCCGTCCCCCTCTCTCTCTCCCACTTTGCTTCCTGTCTACATACTGTCCTATCACAATAAAAGGCAAAATTGTCAAAAAAAAAAAAAAAAAAAATTCTTTAAACTAACGCTGGTTAAGCTCCATCCACACACTGAATAGAATCAGCATCTTTTTAGCCACTACATCAGCATCTGTCATCATGGGAATGGCGAACGGTTTCTGACAGCTGGATTGTTTTCTGGCAGATTTTATTTTTCCCACCCTGTTTCTCACACAGTGAGGTTCTAATATTATCAATCTGATGCTGGTTAAACTCCATCCACACAGTGAATAGAATCAGCATCGTTTTAGCCACTACATTGACATCTCTCATCATGGGAGTGGGGAACAGATTCTGACAGCTGGATTGTTTTCTGGCAGATTTTTTTCCCACCATGTTTTAACAGACACACAGGATGGCCACAGGTGATGACAAACAGGATTTCAGTGGTAAGCCTGGAGAACCTGATTCAACAGGAATTGAGTTATGATTTGTGTAAGCAAGCAGATAAATAGGAAATGTCTATAGAGGATAGGCAGTTTATGTATGTATAAACTGCCTATCCTAATCACAGTCTGTATCACAGTCCATAGAACTTGTTGATGGACATCACTGCATTGACCTTCCATTGAAGAAAAAGGATGTAGCGTTTGTTGTTACTTCTCTGCGTGCTCAATTTCTGAACAGAAAATTCAAAAGAAATTAAGCTTTCCACTAAGACTACTGTAGTTTCATGGAGGACATGTTACTCAAAGGTCATGCTGAAAAAATTCCTGCAAATGAAATTGAAGCAAACCCTGGCAGAATCTGGTACATCCCACACCACGGGGTATATCACCCACAAAAACACAAACTTCAAGTTGGGTTTGACTAAGCAGCTACCTACCAAGGAAAATCAGTCAACTTTCAACTATTATAAGGATGCAATTTAAATAATTCTCTCACTGGTGTGCTGATGAGATTCAGACATAAGCCAATAGCCCTTGCAGCAGATGTGTAAGGTATGTCTCATCAGATCAGAGTTCCTGCTAAAGACAAAGACCTGTTGAGATTCCTTTGGTGGCCTATAGGGGACACTGCTCAGGAAATGGAGGAATGCAGAATGACTGTTCACTTATTTGGTGCTATATCCTCCCCAAGTTGTGCAATCTACGCTTTGCAAAGCTGTGCAAAAGACAGCAGTGCACAGCACAGATCAGAGGTAATTCAGACAGTCCTTGGGAATTTCTATGTGGATGACTGTTTGACGTCTGTGGCTGCCTGACATGAAGAGCTGTTCGCATTGAGATTTCTAGCTCTTTGGATACTGACTCGTGCATTCATGCACTGAGGAGATTCATTTCTAGAAGGGGTCAGGTTCAAACAATCAGATCTGACAATGGAACAAATTTCATTTTCAGAGATTCAGTCAAGACTATACGTTATCTTTAAGAAATTTGTTTAGCTCTTTGGTATAAATAGGTTGGTAATTGTTTTTTTGAACAAAGACAATTAGGGGCTGGTATGTAAGAGCCAATTTAATATGTCAATAATTTGTATATTATTATTGTTTGCTTAAAGTGTTGATTTGCAAGTAATAACTTAAAGTATAATTTTGGTAACTTTCTTTGAGAGCCAATTCTAATATTTATTACTATTTCGTTCCCTCGATTTATAAATCATGCGCATGATTTATAAATCGAGGGAACAAAATAGTAAATCGTGCGCACATTTTAGTAAATCGAGGGAACAAATTAATAAATTGTGCGCACAATTTAGCATACTGTTTTTTTCCTGCATGTCATGTCCGGGGCTCTGTATATTTCAGTATTATTTCCTATGTTTTCTGATGTATAATTTCTGTACTGTTTCTTTAGCGGCCACGCCCACTTGTTGTTACGCAAGATTGAACAGGTTCGGGCAGGGTAATAAGGGAGAAACTTTTCTTACCATTTTGCTGTCATTTATGGACAAAACTTGTGTTTAAACGTTTAAGGAAACACAAGATAAATGTTTAACAAGTGTAATATCATAGGATACAAGAACCAACAGGATTTTTGTATATTTTTGTGTTTTGATTAAACTCATACTTGTTTACAGATTTTTGACTGACTTCTGTGATGAGTAAGAACCCATTTTTTCCTGCCACTGTAATACCAGTGAAGTTAATCTAGGACTTTGCATCTATACGTTGAATAATGTTTATTTGTTTAATTGATTTCTTTCTCAAATTGCACAGACTGCTCTAAAATATGAGACACCAATGTTTCAGGAGTTTAGGACACAGAATAGGACACATGCTTATTCAATAACGGATGTATTTTCTATTTGAGGTTATGCATATGCTTTATTTTTTTAAGATGAACTGTTTTTCCAAGGCATTGTTAGATTCCAGTATAAATAGGGTAAATTGTAAATCTGTAGGGTAAATCTGTAATCTATTACATTTCCAAAGTAACCTTCCCAACACTGGTTAAGTATTATGTTGAAGTGCGTTGGGAGTGGGAGTGTTTTTCTGTGTAAGGGGTGTGTGTGTTTATGTAATGGGGGGCTGCACTATATAAGAGCGTGTCGTGGGACTCAGAATTCACCCCTCGAGGCCCAGATTCCCACACAGTCCGGACTGAGCTCTGCAGTAGTCATGCCAACCACCGTGCTGGGATTGCTGGGAGTTTTGCTCTGTGCCCTTGCCGTTAGTTTTGAGGTCACGCCACAGCCCGACTTCGACATCAAGAGGGTAAGACTGCAAGATGCTGATGAGAGGAGGAATATATATATATATATATATGTGTGTGTGTGTGTGTGTGTATCCCACAGATTTGTAATGATGCAGGGACATTAACTATATTTAGAGACCAGAATATCCTTTGGAAAATGTTGATGTGTGTGTCCTTCATATAGGTGGCTGGGAAATGGTACCTGACTGGTATTGCCACTAATGCTGAGAGGTTTGTCGCCCGTAAGGCGGACCTGAAGATGGGAGTCGCCATGCTGACACCGACTGATGAAGGCGATCTGGAGATGGCATATTCCAGTCTCAAGTAAGATAAACTGATCACTAAAAATAATAAACTATGAATGAAACTTTCCCATGTTGGATAATGCAAAGATCTGACCCATTTGTCCTCTGTCTTTCCAGTCCTAATGGCACATGCTGGAGGATGAACCAACTCGCTAATAAGACTGATGTTCCTGGAAAATTCAGCTACCGCAGTGAACGTAATAAAAATATGATCACCTAGATATGAAATACAGTATAGTGGTTTATACAGGACTCAAATGAAAAATGTTTGTTCCACAGGCTGGGAGACTGACAATAGCATAAGTTTTGTTGATGTTAAGTATGATGAATATGCTTTGATCCACACTGTCAAGACCAAGGACGGCTCCACTACAGTGGTCAGCAAACTCTACGGTAACAACACCAGCATAAACACACCTTAAAATTAACTTGAATTTATAGCAGTTTGTAATCAAAGAGAGTGCGGGGTGTCCTCCCGCGGGTTAACAGGTTTTAAGCGAACGCTGGTAATACGCATTTAGTCAACAAAACGAAACCATAAATGCTATAAAATGTGCGCACTCACACTGAGAGAAAAGAACAGCAGATACTGGCTTTTTCAGACAGTTCAAGTTAGCAAACTAGCCTCTTAACCGATCTCTAACTTCTTTAACTTAAGCAAGCGCTGTTATAATACACATTTTGTTAACAAAACAAAAAATGTTAATGCTATAAAAGTGTGCACACTGAGAGAAATAAAGAGCAGATGCTGCTATTTTCATGCAGTTCATCTTTTAACATTTAGTTAACAAAAAACAAAACTAAAACATGCACATATTAATGCTATGTGCGAGTACAACAAGGAAACAATCCACCTGCATGCCAAACCAAGATGTTCAGGGAGGCAGCTCTGATCAGTTCTCTTAAGGCCATCTTTCATCAGAGCAGCAGCCATATCACCCTGTAGCCCAAGACTGGTTTCCCACTGAAGCTAAGCAGGGTTGAGCCTGGTTAGTACCTGGATGGGAGACCTCTTGGGAGAACTAGGTAGCTGCTGGATGCGGTGTTAGTGAGGCCAGCAGGGGGTGCTCACCCTGTGGTCAGTGTGGGTCCTAACACCCCAGTATAGTGACGGGGACACTATACTGTAACATACACCGTCCTTCGGATGAGATATTAAACCAAGCACTCTCTGTGATCCCATGGCACTTCCCGTAAAGAGTAGGGGTGTAACCCCGGTGTCCTGGCCAAATTAACCAATCATGGCCTCCTAATAATCCCCGTCCATTGAATTGGCTCGATCTCTCTCTCCTCTCCACCTACAGCTGGTGTGTGGTGAGCAAACTGGCACCGTTGTACTGTGACTGCCGTCGCATCATCCAAGCGGATGCTGCACACTGGTGGTGGTTAAGGAGAGACCCCCTGATATGATTGTAAAGCGCTTTGGGTGTACAGTTGTACATAGGAAAAGCACTAAATAAATATACCATTCATTCATTCATTCATTCATTCAGTAACTGTGGTTGCCATATGCTTATCTGTGAGCTCAGCTAATTACTCTTACAGGCTCTTATTGGTTGTTCAGAGGGCACTGGAATTCTTTCCCCTGCCTCTTGGAAAGAAATTGTGCACACTCGCCTTCCCTTGCGGATAGAGAGAGTACGGGAATTGGTTTTCATCCTGGTCCAGCTCAGCAGTTCTTCCAGCCTCTTGATGAGCTGTGCTGTGCATGCCGCTGTCTGGAGCAGGATTTTGACATCATCCATGAAGCACCGGAGAGGAGGCAACCTGAATCCTGCACTGTTCCTTTAATCCCCTCGCCATGGTCCTTGCTTCAGTCAGGATGACCTCAAAGGCTGCTGTGAATAAAATGGGAGAAATTGAGCACCCCATAGCTATTTCCCTGCCAAGTTTTTGCCAGCTAGTTGTAAAGTCATGTAGTGAGTGGCAGATTTTCAAATCCACAAAATAGCTTTGGATAATGGTATTGACACATGCAGGCACGTGGAAGAAGTCCAAGGCAAAGTCAATCAACCGATGTGAGAAAAGAGCCATTGGCTTTCTCCAAATCCAGCCAGACAACAGGAAGATCCTTCTCGTCCCTCTTAGCGAACTGGATCTGGTCCCAGATTAAAGGATTAGTTCACTTCAGAATTAAAATTTCCTGATAATGAACTCACCCCCATGTCATCCAAGATGTTCATGTCTTTCTTTCTTCAGTCGAAAAAAAAAAAAAAGGTTTTTGAGGAAAACATTCCAGGATATTCCTCCATATAATGGACTTCAACGGCTACCAACAGGTTGAAGGTCCAAATGTCAGTTTCAGTGCAGCTTCAAAGGACTCTACATGATCCCAGATGAGGAATAAGCGATAAGAGAATTATCTAGCGATTCTCCAACTTCAAAATCGTCCAATATCGTTGTTTTTCCCTTTTTTTTTTTTTTTTTTGTAAAGGCCGTTTGACTTAGTCTTTGCACGTTCGCTTTGCAGACACTAAATCTGTACTTCTGTCATGCGTGGCGGATTTCAGAGCTAGTGCAAAACGAGCATTTGTGATTAAAAGGTATATACTTTTTTATTTTTTTTAGAAAATGACCGATCATTTTGCTAGACAAAACCCTTATTCCTCAGCTGGGATCATGTAGAGCCCTTCCACCCACTGAACCACACTGTCCACTATATGGAGAAAAATGTTTTCCTCAAAAACCTTAATTTCTTTTCGACTGAAGAAAGAAAGACATGAACATCTTGGATGATATGGGGGTGAGTAAATTATCAGGAAATTTTCATTCAGAAGTGAACTAATCCTTTAATGTTGCACCCTGAGAAACTCTTTTTACTTCTTCGTTCCTCGTCTTAGTACAAATTAGTCATGTTATTCTTTCATCAATTTGGTCAAAATGTAATAACTTGTTCAGCTCTGAAATGACTTTCTGGTAACACTAAAACAAGTTAACATTACTTAATGCATTAATAATGAGCAATACATTTGTTACAGGGCTATTTCTTATTTGTTAATATTAGTTAAACTGTTCTTTGTTAGTTAATTTAGCTCAAGTTAACAGATATAACTTGATTTTAATAATGTAAATATTGAAATTAACATGAACTAAGATTAATAAATGCTTTAGAAGTATTTCTCATTGTTAGTTCATGTTAACTAATGTTAACCAATATAACCTTAATGTAAAATGTTTCTTGTTGAACATCTTATTCCTCTCTGAAACATCATGTTATGGATTATGAATGCCGTTTCTAATCTAACTTAAATTTCAGCCTGTAATGTGTACTGTAAAAAACATTAGCTCAATTAATTAAATTATTTACTGCAGTTTGCATTGATTTAGTCATAATTGTTCCTGTGACAGTTTGATGTGCTTGTATTTTTTTTTTTTTTTTTTTTTTTTCTGTAGGCAGAACACCCCACCTGAGCCAAGCTGTTTTGGACAAGTTCACTGTGTTTTCTCGGAAGCAAGGCATTCTGCCGGAGAACATCGCCATCCTGCCTAAAAATGGTAAAACGGCCAACACAGGCTCATTGGAAAAACGTACCTGTGGCAACATTTTTGTACCAATACTTACATATCACTGCAGTTTCCAACAGAAGTAAACACTAGATGCAGTAAAACAGCAAGCACTTTTAATCGTTTTCACACACAATTATGATTACAGGGGCAGATTATGGATCAATAAAGACTTGTTTTCACACAGCTCCTTGCACAATTATGTTATGACCTCAAAACACTATCATAGTGCATGATTTGTAAACAAACATATTTTGGAGTTTGCATCATTAACCAGCTTAATATGTTCAGTTTTACTTACATACTAAGCTTGCTTAGTAGCTCAGCTGGTTAGGTATTTCAAAAATGAAATTGCTGTCATTTATTACTCACCCTCGTTCCACACCGGTAAGACCTTCGTTCATCTTCGGAACACAAATTAAAATATTTTGATGAAATCCGAAAGATTTTTTTTATCCTCCATTGAAAGCAACGTAATTACCAAGGTCCAGAAAAGTAGTAAAACATTGTTAAAATAGTCAACGTGACTACAGTGATTCAACCTTAATCTCATAAATCGAAGAAAATACTTTCTGTGTGCAAAAACAAAACAAAAATTATGACTTTATTCAACAAATTCGTCTCTCCCCTGTTATTCTGCTAAGCTTTTCACATTGCAGAGCTTCTGTGTTTATGTCCAAACGCAGGCTCAGTATTGGCCGTATTGACCAATATTGTCAATATTGACACAGGAGCCAGCTAATACTGAGCCAGCGTTCTGACGTAGAACCTAGAAGCATTGCAATGCTCTAACTTCATAGTTTTGCATTAGATAACGTAACATGCATGGTAACTGCAAACCAATTCCACGTTCTACACTTCCCCACCTCAGTCTGCAGAATGACTGCATTTCTTGTTTGCACTGTGCGCGACAAGACTCTTAAACACGGTGTAGTTAATGAGTATGAGTCACAAAAACAGAACTGATAATGTGTGAATATATAACAGTGCCACATTTACAGTGTTTAAAGCATGGGCAATCAATCAAACTTACTGTCTTGGTCGCATGAAGATAAAATAGCGGCGGCGGCATTTTGTGAGGCAGCAGTCATCGAAGGGTGGAGTCAAGACATTTTTTTTTTTTTTTTTTGCACTTTCAGTGTAAAAATGAAATTACACTATGTAGCACCCTGTGACACTGAAAAGGAGTACTTTAACACCGTAGATTGTTAATTCAACTCCTATTCATTCAGCCACTTTGATGTGGCCGCATGGAATTACAATGACGACTCATGTCGTGCGATTTTGGCAGCATAAATAGTGGAACAGAATAAATATGTGAGTCAGACTGCCTGATAATACAGTTTATTTCATCCAGGCTTTGATCACCAGCACACTGCAGAAATGTCAAAACTTGGTGGCTTTACCCCAGAGAAGGTTGTCACTCCAGAAGTGGAGAAGATCTGCCTTGAGGTAGGAGACAGAAAATCACTCATGAAGTAAATTATTTTATTTTTTTTTGTTAAAAACACAGCCTAGTAAAATTATCCATTTTCAATTGTGTTAGTACAATAATCACAAAGTATCCTTTTCACTCTGCAAAATAAGTGTTTCATCTATATAAATGTTTCATTCACAGTAACTGCCTTTCATAATGCTATTACTATCAAACTTTTGATTTGCATCTCTTTTCGTTCAGTTAAATACATTTGTTTTATTATTTAATCCAACTGAACTTAATGGTTAATCAATGAATCATTTGGTACACCTATATATATATATATATATATATATATATATATATATATATATATATAGATTCTATAGGCATAGTTTCTATAGAACTTATTTACCATTTCTGATATGGATAACCAAATTTAATGAATACTTTTTACATTATAAGCAATTTATCTTAGATGATAACCACAATTTTCAAAGTGTGTGTGTGTGTGTGGTCCTGGTAAACACTGTGTTGTGAACCAAATGTCCCAACAAGGATGGTAATAACAGTAATTTTAGACCTTGTTTGTTTTTTTTTGTTTGTTTTTTTTTGGTCCCCATGAGGAAAACAGCTTATAAATCATACGAAATTATATTTTTATAAAATGTAAAAATGCAGAAAGTTTTCTGTGATGGGTAGGTTTAGGGGTAGGGGATAGAATATACCGTTTATACAGTATAAAAATCATTATGTCTATGGAAAGTCCCCATAAAACATGGAAAACCAACATGCGCCAAAACAATTAAGAAACACTGTAACTCTTCTGTTTTATAGATGAGCGCATCCACACTCCAGGAAAGGTAATCCTGCTCAGATTCCTGCAATTATTGAAGCAGTGCACTTACATAGTACTGCTGCATTACTTTTTTTTTTTACATTTAAGTCTATAACAAAATGGACCGTTCAGGGAATAACTCTCCAGAATGAACATTAGATTAAATTATATTCAAATCAGGAATATATGAAATCCAAATATATTAAATAGCAGTATGTGATGATGTTCATGGTCTGTCACCAACAGTGAGGTGAGAATCAAACACTCTCTGAATAAGAATGAGGAGGAGTTTAGAATCAGAAGGAGAAACACTGTTCAACAATGCCTGCGGAGCCTTGGGATACACTGCAGTCTGGTAAAACATCTTATACTTCATATATCTGACTATACATCCTTGAAATAACCTACAAAATGGTTTTGTAGCAGCTGGACATCAAATGTTTGTAAAATCAAACTATGTGTTTTTCAGAATGATGTGCCAAACATTGCATTACTGGGTTCTGGAGGAGGAGAAAGAGCCATGGTGGGTTTGCTGGGATCCCTGGTTCAGCTCCATAAAGTGGGACTTCTGGACTCCATCCTTTATCTGAGTGGAGTCTCTGGATCAACCTGGTACAAACCCTGAGAAACAACAAATAAACACACACATACACACGTCTGGCAGGAATGCACGATATTACTGGCACGACATCGGAAATGGCCGATAAAGGCTTAAAATATAATTGGCCGATATGAAAAAAATATGCTGATATGTCTTGCAGGTATGATAACGTTGATATGCACCTGCAATAACTCACGTGTGCAAGGAGTGAGGGTTGAGGCCATGTTATTGCAAAACAGTATGTAACATAAATGCAATAGCATGTCATAAAAGCAAAATGACAACATAAGTTATAACCGTAATTAAACTATACCTGTTCTATCTTCATGCAGCATTTATTCTCTGAATCTGTAGGCATCTTACAACAGTTCCTACAAAAGAGATTTATAGATTATCTTGACAGAATATGCTAATCAATGACTTTAAGATAGTTAACCCCACATCAGCTACATAAATTAATCAACTAACCATTCAGAAACGTTCTGTTGCATTCTACATGTTGTCACTTCTTCTTGAGTCTCTCCATCATTATCCGACTCCGGTTTAAACATAAAAGGCAGTGGCATGTTTACGTTATTGGGGGCCCTAAGCAAATCTCCGGGAGGGGGCCCGAGTGAGGGGGGGTATTTATTATTATTTATTATAATAATTATTTATTATAATAATATAATTTATTACAATTTATTATAAGCAACACAAGACAGCTAATGACATTTACAGCTGGAGAGACTGGACTGATTTACTACTGTTTATTGTCAATCTTAAATTGGCATTAAAGAGTGCCAAATCCGCAATCTTGCGCTTTTTTAAGTGGGTATACAGAAATCCTTGACCTTTCCTAGTGGGTATAAGGCATATACCTGTGTATCACGTAGACTACACCACTGAGCAATCCCCCTAGGGAGAACTCGCCGGGGCCCCACGCAGTTGCGTGCTTTGCTTAGTGGGTAAACATGCTGCTGAACAGTTTCTGACATTTTAAGCGAGTCTGGGTGAGGTAATCGGCGCTGCTAACAGGAGCTCTTGAAACTCTGCCCTCTTCTTGAAAGCAGCAGCTCTTAAAAAGTGACACACAAAAACGGAGTGTTCCCTTTCGATACTTCACTCGTACTGCGTATGGGGAAAGGTCTCCTTTTTCCCCGTTACTGAAGCCTTTTTCAATAACGCAGTGTAACTGCATCGTCATTGGTTCACTCATGGAAAGTTGTTGAACCAATGACGGCGCGGCATAGCTGCGCGGCCTATGGCGACAAAGCGTGTGAAGAAGCCCGCCAAAAGGGGCGGGGCTTACGGCTATATAAGCAGGCATTTCGCCATAGGATTTCAGTTCTATCTCCTTCAGCGACGACAACGCATCTCTTCGCTGATCTCCGAGCTGAAGCCTTCGCCACGTGGAACAAGCTCTCGCCGCCGTCGAAGAGGCTCCTGCAGCGGATTGAGCTGAGCTCGCCAGACGAAGACAGCGCCAGCGCCCTCGCAGATTGCCGCCTCGAGCGCTGCCCACTTCCTGCTTCCAGACGCCTCTCAGCATGTCTCCTGCCGCCATCCGGCGCGTCTATTTAAGAGCAGTTTTCCGCGTTTTTTCACTGCTCTAAAAGAGCTTTTTCCCGCGGCTCTCGCCGCTCTAAAAGAGCTTTCAGCGGCCCTCGCCGCTCTAAAAGAGCACCCCAAACGCCGTTTTCACGGCGGCGGCGTTGCTGCAAATGTCGCGCCACTCTTGTGGCACATGCAGAGCCCCTCTGTATGATGATGACGATGACGACGATGACGACGACGACGACGACGACGACGACGACGACGACGATGACGATGACGACGACGACGACGGGCACGGTGAGTGCGTCGGCTGCCTGGGAAAGTCCCATGCGGAGGCCGCGCTCACCGGGACCTCATGCTCTCACTGCGAGAGCATGAGTCTAGCCTCTCTGCGCTCGCGGATCGCTTTCTTCACTGAAAGCGGTCCCGCCGCTTGCGCCCTCCCGTTTTCTTCCTCCCGCGAGCCAGCTAGGAAGAGGCAGCGGGGCAAAGTGGATCAGCGCCCGGCGTTGTGCGAGCTCACATCGGCTCAGCCCCCGCGTGCCTCGCCCTCTCCCACTAGAGAGCAGTCCCCCGTCCCATTCTTCCGCCCTGAGCTGCGTCCCTCTGCAGATGAGAGCGACCTCGTCTCATTCGGCGGATCGGACGAAGAGCCGCTCGATGACTATGTCTCTCGCGGCCTCCGAAACGGAAGGATGGGCCGGTGACTTGCAAGACCCCGCCCACTTACCCTCGCTGGAGCCCACTGACTGCAAGCCGGGTATGGACGCCGAGCTTTTCCGCATCCTCTCGAAGGCAGTAGAGGAACTGGACCTCGAATGGGCCCCACCAGAAGAGCCATCGCGGAGCGATGGAAGAGGGCCCTTCCATCCAAGCCCTGCAGGACCACCTCTGCCCTGGCTGGCAGAGCCTACTCGTCCGCAGGCCAGGCTGCCTCAGCGCTGCACACCATGGCAATCTTCCAGGTGTTCCAAGCGAAGCTCCTCCGCTCTCTGGACGAGTCCGGCATTGATGCACCTGCCTTTCGTGACCTCCGCAGCGCCACCGACTTAGCCCTGCGTGCCACAAAGGCCACAGCCCAGGCCATTGGATGATCTATGGCCAGCCTGGTCATGCTCGAGCGCCATTTGTGGCTCAACCTGACCGAGATAAAGGACCTGGACAAGACGGCCTTCTTGGACGCCCCGGTCTCTCCCTCCGGTCTCTTCGGGCCAGCGGTAGAGGGCTTCACGGAATGCTTCACCGTAGCACAGAAGTCGTCCCAAGCCATGCAACACTCCCTGCCCAAGTGCTCCAGTTCTGCTTCTGCTTCCAGCCCCCGCAGGCCTGAGCCGGCTCAGCAGAGCAAGCCTGCACCCTCTACCTCTCAGGCAGCGCCTCCCAAGGAACAAACCCACAAAGCGCTCCTCCTTCCCGAGACGTCAGGGACCCCGGCCAAAGATTTCGCTGGACCCGACACCTCCTAAGTCTTCCTGATCTGCCAGGAAGGAAGAGGATGGGGCAAAGTCTCGCCGAGGCTGGACCACACCAAAAGCTCCTTCGTTCAGTCTCCCCTCCGCCCCGTTTAGTTCCGGGCGTGGGAGATATGTTCAGTGTTGTGCTAACTGGGCCCACAAATGTTGCATCCATGCAAAACGCCGTTCTCACGGCGAACACTATGAATATTTTTCCTCCTCAAAGAAAGAGCAAACTTCCTCTTCCACTCTCTCCGGTGTACGGGCCCCCGACCGGCGGTCCGTCATCCGATGCCATTCAACCCCTTGTCACACGGGCCGAGGCCTAGCAGGCCATCCCCGGGGTGTCAAGCTGGGTCCTGAGGACCATAAGTCGGGGCTGACTTTCCTCAGCTTCAGCGGGGTGCTTCAGACTTCAGTAAACACGGACGACGTTTATGTCCTCCGAGCCGAAGTCAAGACTCTACTGAGGAAAGGAGCTATAGAAATAGTCTCCCCCTCAGAGAGCGAGTCGGGGTTCTACAGCCGTTATTTCCTGGTCCCCAAGAAAGATGGCGGTCTCAGACCCATCCTAGATCTCAGACTCTTGAACCTCTCCCTCATGAGACGGAAGTTCAAGATGTTAACGCTGAAGCAGATCCTCGCGCAGATTTGCCCCGAGGACTGGTTTTGCTCTCTGGACCTGAAAGATGCTTACTTTCACATCCAGATAGCCCCCCATCACAGGCGATTCTTGAGATTCACATTCGAGGGTGTGGCTTACCAATATACAGTCCCTCCCTTCGGGCTGTCTCTAGCTCCTCGCACTTTTACCAAGTGCATGAACGCGGCACTTTCCCCACTGAGACAGATGGGAATCCGGGTTCTGAATTATCTCGACGACTGGCTCATTCTGGCCCAGTCGCGAGCCGAGCTAGAACATCACAGATCCGTGCTCCTCAGCCACTTGGAATGCCTGGGACTCACATACCCGGGAGATCGAACTTGGGAGCAGATATGCTATCTCGGAGCAACATCCCCTCAGACGAGTGGATGCTCCACCCCCAGATGGTTCTCACGATCTGGGAGCTCTTCGGGAGGGCAGAGATAGACCTCTTCGCCTCAGAAGACAACTCTCACTGCCCAATTTATTTCTCAAAGGAGGAAGATGCTCTGGCCCACAACTGGCCCTGCACCCTCCTTTACGTTTTTCCCTCGATAGCCCTGATCCCTCAGGTCATCAGGCGACTCAGGGAAGACAAACAAGTCCTCCTAGTGGCCCCACTCTGGAGGAGCCAAGTCTGGTCCTCAGAGATGTTCAGGCTTTCCACGGAAGCCCCGTGGCCGATTCCCCTGAGACAGGATCTCCTCTCTCAGGCAAACGGGACGATCTGGCATCCCCAGCCAGAACTCTGAGCTCTGCACCTCTGGTCCCTCGATGGGAGCCTGAAAACCACCCAGGGGATGTGCTAAATACCATCTCTCAGGCGAGAGCCCCGTCCACGAGACGCCTCTACACCCAGAAATGGTCGGTCTTTGTTGACTGGTGCTCTGCACGCAACATAGACCCTGTGGAGTGTGACGTATCACCGATACTGTCTTTCCTCCAGGGGCGTTTAGATATGGGTCGCACCCCTGCAACGCTCAAGGTTTACGTAGCAGCCATTGCAGCGTTTCACGCTCCTATCGCTGGCCAGTCAGTGGGACGAAACAGCCTTGTGGCGCGTTTCTTGAGAGGTTCTAGGCGATTGAATCCACCTCAACCTCTCACTGTTCCCACCTGGGACCTCTCTTTGGTCCTCAGAGCTCTCAAAGGGCCCCCCTTTGAGCCACTGCGTTCAGCTGACCTCAGGCCCCTGACGCTCAAAACCGCTCTGCTACTTGCACTAGCATCGGTCAAGCGTGTTGGCGACTTGCAGGCCCTCTCTGTGAGCCCTGCATGCCTTGAGTTCGGGCCTAACGACTCCAAAGTCGTTCCGAAACCTAGGCATGAGAGCACCTTAGGAATGTAGTCGACTCCATTCAGAGCACAGGGCATTTCCCTCTCAGCGCTTCCTCCCTCGTCGGACGAGCGAGAGCTGGAATTACTCTGCCCTGTCAGGGCATTGAGGACCTATGTCGAGCGATCACAGCCTTTCCAGCAATCCGATCAGCTCTTTATCTGCTTTGGCGGCCGCACCAAAGGGTCTTCGGTCTCAAAGCAACGTCTTTCGCGTTGGATAGTTGATGCTATTGCTCTTTGCTACTCCTCTATGGGCCTGAACTGCCCCATAGGAGTTAGAGCCCACTCCACTAGAGGAATGGCTTCCTCTTGGGCATGGTCCAGTGGAGTTTCTATTAAAGACATCTGTGAGGGGGCCGGCTGGTCCTCGCCGTCCACTTTTGTCAGATTTTATAACTTGGATATCTCGACCTTACAAGCTCGGGTCCTCTCGGTATGACTCAGCGGCCTCTATCGAGCTCCGCCTCATGCCACTTCGGGAGTTAGCTCCCCTTTTGCAAGTGTAACACTTGGGTTCAACGGCTCCGGCCCTCTCACTTGTCCGCTGGTTCCCTCGCGGTGACCATGACAAGTTCAGTCTTTCCCTGCCGTGACACGGCGCAGTTGAATTTGTTCCCCATACGCAGTACGAGTGAAGTATTGAAAGGGAATGTACTCGGTTACTAACGTAACCTCAGTTCCCTGAGATACGGAACGAGTACTGCGTTACATGCTGTGCCACGAGGCTGCGGCTTCAGTGTCGTCGCTTCAGTCGTATGACCTGAAATCCTATGCCGAAATGCCTGCTTATATAGCCGTAAGCCCCGCCCCTTTTGGCGGGCTTCTTCACAGTTTTCGATTGCTGCCTTGAATTTGTGAATGGGAGTACAGAAAGGTGGATCTGTTGTGCGATAACCATGAGCAGTCACTCTCTAGCACTTGCAGCAGCCTCCAAAGCAGCAGAGCCCCCTCCAGGTCCTAGTCCCCGCCCATGTTATATTTATGTGGTGGGGGCGCTGTTGTTATACTAATAAAATGAAAAGATGAATACAAAAATAACTTGAAGTTACTACTGATTCTGAATAATGCACTAATTGATGTCAAAAATCACAAGCATGACACTTGTAAATTAACTAATTTTATATACAGTTTATTAATCTGTAATAAAATGTAATCAAATGGATGATGAAAATAACTTGAATCCAAGGAGCTCTAAAATAAATTGTAGAATTTTTATTTGAAGCTAAAGAGCATCAACTGAAGTCATGCCACCCGCACTTCATGTGTTGACTACTCTATTACTCTAAATCATCTACAAATGTTAAATCCAACAATAAAATATTTAGGTTACAAATGCATCTGTCTGAGGGAAAAATGTGGCTGACTTTATTATTGCTATTTTCAGAGCTTTTAATGTACACTTAATATAAAAATAATTGTATTAACATTTATTTATCTTTAGTAACGAGTAACATTTTCGTAAGGAGACCTCAGAAATAATGCATTTATAATTATTGCTCAGGAGAGACTTGGTGTTGTTTCCAAACAAAGAGAAAAAAATAAATCTGTATCGGCATCAGCTATCGGTCAAAATTAGTTGAAAAATATCGGCATATCGGATATCGGCAAAAATCCAATATCGTGCATCCCTAATTCTAGTTCACCATCCTTGGGACTCTCCATAGACATAATGGTTTAATCCATTTGGTCCCCACAATGTAATATAAACCTGTACACACACACACACACAAAGATGGGATGAATGTCAAAAATGAGAGCAGTGTCTTCTCTGAAGGTGCATGGCCTCCTTATATCAAGAACCAGACTGGTCCACCAAACTAGAGACTGTGAAAGACAAGATCATCCAGAGACTCAGCGGCCCTAAAGTCAGCTGGACAGATGCATTTGCCAAACTGAAGAAATATTACTATGAGAAAGACATCTTCAGCTTGACTGACTTCTGGGCAGCGATGGTCGTCACGACATATGTAAAAGAGGTCTGTAACTCTTCATAACACAGCCTCCATGCCTTACATGATTTCTGAGGTGGTCACATTCAGGTCAAAGTTGTGTTGAATATTTTTAATAGATTGTAATAAAAATGTTTAATAGTATGAATAACATACTTGTAACAATGTTCAAATTACAAAGTACAACAAACCTGCCATACTTTGGTAAAGGAAATATAAATGCAAAAAAAAGAAAAGAAATGTAGGATTCATAATCTAATTTTAACCTGGAAATAAACAAAGTTTTGTCATTTCAAATAAATATAAATATGTAAAATAACATAAGTAATATAAGATTATATATTTTAGATTGATTAGCGACCTAGTGCACAAAGCAAATGCACTGTAAAAGTACAACAGTAATACACTAAAATACTATAAATAATTTTTAAGTAATTACAAGAAAAATCTCCCTCTTACTGCTTTAATATTTAGATGGCACCAATTCTTGGTGAAATTGACTCAACATGTTCTCAGTAAAAAGCTCTTTATAAAGTAAAGTCCTCCATAGTAGCATTTTCTTGGAGACAGAACCCCCAGTTTCCTTTTATGAACTCAAGGACCTTCAGTATATTTCAACTGTCTCAAATCCTTTTTCTTTATGATGAGGTCACTGCAGGAACTGTTGACATATGGACATTTTATAAGAGATGTTTCCAAATGAGATTTTTTTTTTAACAGTTCTTATCTTTTTACAGCGAGAGCCTTTACTTTAAATACTTTTCTTAATAAAAGATAACTTGAGTAAGTTTCTTGAAATAATTTGTGATTGAAGAAACTGTTCTGATTACCCCTGGTCTCCTCTACAATGACATACAAGAAATGCATTCTCTTTTAGATCGATGAACACACACTCACAGAGCAGTGGAACCAGCACAGTAAAGACCCGTTTCCCATCTACACAGTGATCGACAAGCAAAGCAAACAGAAAAAGGAAACAGGTCTGTGTGTTTGTGTGAAAGAAAGAGACAGACAGTTAAAGTGCTTGTGTCAGCTGTTATATGGAGATGTTTCTGTCTGCAGACCCCTGGTTCGAGTTCACTCCACATGAAGCAGGTTATTCCCTCATTGGAGCATTTTTGAGAGTCTTCAACTTTGGCAGTCAGTTTAAAAAAGGCTCTATGAAGAAGAAGGAGCCTGAAATTGACATGCTGTACCTGCAAGGTAACAAATTAATAGATCAATAGTTTTTGTTATGTATTGATCTGGTGATCAGGTCTGTAGTAGTTACTCATTTCCAAGTAAAAACTGAAATGTAAACAATAACATTATGACTAAAAATGTTAAAAAAAATCATTTGACATCAGTTTCAACAGCACATTAATTATTTGGAGAGGAGTTTAGTATGTCCAATATATTATTAGGGGAAATAAATGAAAACATTTGGTAATTTAGCTAATTTAGTAATTACACAAAATTGAACTCAAAACGGGCCATTTTGCCCCAATAATGGGGAAAACTAACATCCTACCTAGGGCAAGAAACCACCTGGGGTAAACTTATCCCAGTTATTTTTATAGAATATGTAAAATACATATATGCTTTTAATGGCTTTTTTTTTAAATTAATGTAAAATAGTAAATCAAATATTCTATGTAAATGTATGTATTTTGACAAAATAGTTAAATATTCAAATAATGGCAGACCAATTCAATAACAGAATAGCCTCTACACCAAAGATCAAAATCAAAATAATATTTCAGAGATGAAAGGCTTTGGTCCAATAGTCATGTGCCTCAACAAGTAGTCTTAATATAATTATATCTTTGCAAATCATTAGCTAATGATCCTCATAAAAAATCCTCAGACCCCAGAGGGTTAAAACAGATAGCTGGAACTTGAAATATGTGGCTATTTCAATCTATTAATCAGATTCAAACTCTTTTGCATTTGCTGATGCTGCAAATCATTATTGAATGGCTTAGTTCTTCATGAGTCATACTGTAACAATGTATGCAGGGGATCCGAAGAAGGCAGAGGAATAAGGTTATCCAAAACTCAAAAGCTTTAATTCAACTCAAAGGCAGGCCAACTAACATCTAAAGATAACCGAGACAGGACAAAGAGTGCAGGGAAGAGTGAAAGTTAAATCATTGGCAGAAACAAGATTATTAATGACAAACAGCTGAAACAACTAAACTAATGATGATGGTAACAGTGGAGACAAAGTAGTGGCGGGAAACTGAACAAAGGAGCACAGGAACGAATCAAACTACAAAATGAAAGTCCAAACATGTGACACATACATTAACTAAAGATTATCTATGCATTAGTGCAGCATGAATTAATGCATATTAGTGCACGCGTACTGTAAAGTGTTTCCTTAATGAGAACTATGAATGTATGAATCAAACACTAAGACTGAGGACAGTTTCTGTTCCACGCATCATTTTATTAAATCCATGTATGTGGTCAGAAACAAATCATATAGAACAGTGAATCCTGTCAGGACCACTATTGTCAAATATGATTGATAACTGCATAGAGTTTGTATTGGCGGTATGGTTCTGTTCTGGGCAAGAACTCCCTGCGCATCCATGCAGCCTAGCATAGATAAGAGCAGGGAGAGCAGCAATAACCCCCCGAAACAAAACCATATGCTGAAATCCCCCAACACAAACTGAGTGCGAAAAACTGAATGCCATGTTTCCTCAATGCAGTTACCTGAATGAGCCCAGGCCTGTAAAAACCAAGATTTTTTTTTTTTTTTTTTTTTTTTAAATGGGGGAAGCTTACACCCCTGGCGGCAGCAAATCTGATACAACAAGCATGTTGTACATCACAGACTAGTATTAAACTAGTGGTAGTCTGGTTGGGGAAGCATACACCTGCAGCAATAGCTCTGGCTTAGATGCAGCGCGCAGCCAAGCAATGAAATACATTGCTTTCTCATCATGAACATGATTTCTATAAAGGTTTTCCATTAACACTTTCATGTCTACTACATTCCAGCCCCTAATTATTATCAAATAATAATTACATTTCTATTAATTACAGACATGAATATCAAATTAATGATTCAGTAATAACATCATATAAATTTACATTTCTTCTTCCAAAAAAAAGGCAAAAAATTTTGAAAAGTGATGCAAAATAATAATAATAATAATAATAATAATAATAATAGGTATGTAAAGTATTTTTTCCAGTTTGTCTTTGTCAAGTTCATAGATCAATGTCACTGTCAAAGTCAAAGAAAAAGCCATCTTCTGCTTCTAGTAGAAGACAGACCTTGGCTTTTTTTTTTATTTGTCTTAACTTGCACATGATGCATAAATCCTCTTCTGTCTGGAAAGGTTTGTACTATGCGTCCCATAAGCCAAGACTTTCGAGGTGCTGTGTTATGCACTATAAGCACTATGTCTCCTGGTTTAAAATTGCGTTTGACTCTTGACCATTTCTGACGTTCTTGAATCTGTGGTAGGTACTCCTGAACCCATCTCTTCCAGAACAAGTTTGACATGTACTTGACCTGTTTCCATCGTTTACGAGCAACATTATCCTTTTTGAATTCTCCAGGTGGTAACGATGGTGAAGTCCTCATACTTCTAAGTCACTTGGGTCTGTGGATGCCTTGGTGATTGGACGACCATTAATAATAGCTTCCACTTCGCAAAGAACAGTGTGCAGCCCTTCTTCATCCAGATTCTGCATCTTTAAGGTAGAATTCAGAACTTTCCGCACAGATCTAATTAACCTCTCCCATGCCCCTCCATAATCTGATCCAGTTGGGGGGTTAAACGTCCATTTAATTCCTTTCTGAAAAAGGACATCATTGATTTTACACTGATTCCTTTATGGCAACTCTAAGTTCACATTCTGCTCCAACAAAGTTCTTTCCATTATCAGATCAAAGCTCCTTGACTTGTCCATGTCTTGCAGTGAAGCGTCAGAATGCATTTATGAAAGAATCTGTGTCCAAGGAAGGTGCCACTTCAATATTTATGGCTCGTGTGGCTAAACAGGTGAAAATTACTCCATACCTTTTTTTCTAAAATAATCTACCCCAACCTCCTGGTGTATGTGTTTCAGGATGATGTCTGAGATGTGAGAATTCTTGGCCAAAATAACTGGATGTTTGGATTCTTCAGGCATTGATGCCCTACTTTATCGTCCACCAACCCTCATAACATCTTCAAGAACAGGACAAAGTCCATGAATGTGGCTACTTTTCTTTACGCTTTCACCTCTTTTCAGGCTAGATCACTCAAGTTGACCTTTAAAAAATCTCCATCTCTCTTTCCACAGAACTTTGCTGATTCTGATTTGAACGGACAGCAACAAAGACAAGTCTCAGTTGTTTCTTCTTTTGACTCAAAAACAAAAGCAGATTCTTAAATCTCAAAATCCAAGCCACTGCTTTCTTTGGAACAAAGAAGAATAGTGATTGATAAAACCTGAAAGCACATCATCCTCTTCTTTGAGCTGAACAGAGTTAATCTCAATGCCTTTCTTGACCTCAGGGTCATCCACTTCAAGCTTTTCAAGTTCACTGAGAGTAGCAGGCCACTCACTTTCTGGAAGAAGAAGAAAGGCAGGACCTGATGCCCATGTCTTGTTTTTAAGGAATATGTTGACAGTTGATCCTCTGGAAGCAACATCAGCTGGACTGCTTGCTGTGTCTCCACTGTGTAGCTTGTGAGGCCTTGAGGATTTCAGTCACCCGATTGGCTACAAATATTCGAAATCGTGAGGTCTTGTTCTTGATATATTTGAGAACAGAAGCACTGTCCGTCCAAAAGACTTGTCTTGAAGCTGCAGATGCAGTTCTTTCTTTCATAAGACATCCATACGGCTTGCCATTGTAGCAGCAATGAGCTCCATACGAGGGATGGTAACAGATTTCATTGGAGCTACTCTTGATTTTCCCATGATAAAAGCACACTGTACTTGAGAATGCATATTACGTACAGTGGGGATCGAAAGTTTGGGCACCCCAGGTAAAAATTTGTATTAATGTGCATAAAGAAGCCAAGAAAAGATGGAAAAATCTCCAAAAGGCATCAAATTACAGATTAGACATTCTTATAATATGTCAAAAAAGTTAGATTTTATTTCCATCATTTACACTTTCAAAATAACAGAAAACAAAAAAATGGCATCTGCAAAAGTTTGGGCACCCTGCAGAGTTAATACCTTGTACTGCCCCCTTTGGCAAGTGTCACAGCTTGTAAATGCTTTTTGTAGCCAGCCAAGAGTCTTTCAATTCTTGTTTGAGGTATCTTCGCCCATTCTTCCTTACAAAAGTCTTCCAGTTCTTTGAGATTTCTGGGCTGTCTGTCACACACTGTTCTTTTAAGGTCTATCCATAGATTTTCAATTATGTTGAGGTCAGGAGATTGTGAAGGCCATGGCAAAAACTTCAGTTTACGCCTCTTGATGTAATCCACTGTGGATTTTGAGGTGTGTTTAGGATCATTGTCCATTTGTAGAAGCCATCCTCTCTTTAACTTCAGCTTTTTCACAGATGGCATCAAGTTAGCGTCCAAAATTTGCTGAAATTTTATTGAATCCATTTTTCCTTCTACTCGTGAAATGTTCCCTGTGCCACTGGCTGCAATACAACCCCAAAGCATGACTGATCCACCCCCATGCTTAACAGTTGGACAGAGGTTCTTTTCATTAAATTCTGTGCCCTTTCTTCTCCAAATGTACCTTTGCTCATTCCGGCCAAAAAGTTCTATTTTAACCTCATCGGTCCACAGAACTTGTTTCCAAAATGCATCAGGCTTGTCTATATGTTCATTTGCAAATTTCAAACGCTGATTTTTGTGGTGAGGACGTAGAAGAGGTTTTCTTCTGATGACTCTTCCATGAAGACCATATTTGTACAAGTATCTCTTTATAGTGGAATAGTGTACCACAACTCCAGTGTCTGCCAGATCTTTCTGGAGGGATCGTGCAGTCAAACGTGGGTTTTGACTTGCTTTTCTCACAATCCTGCGAGCTGTTCTGTCTGACTGAAGATCTTCCAGATCTTGCTTTAACTTCCACTGTTCCTGATAACTGCCATTTCGTAATTACATTCCGAACAAAGGATATTGGCATCTGAAAACGCTTTGCTATCTTCTTATAGACTTCTCCTGCTTTGTGAGCGTCAACTATTTTCAGTTTCAGTTTTCTAGACAACTGCTTAGAAGAACCCATGGTGCTGATTGTTGGGGCAAGGTCAGATGAGTCTGGGCATTTAAAACCTTTGAGATTGACATCACCTGGTCTTTCCAGACGATGATTGAGAACAATCCATGACACTGTCAGATCTCAGCTTTCCAAAGGGGGCGGTGGATGCTATAAACTCTGCAGGGTGCCCAAGCTTTTGCAGACGCCATTTTTTTTGTTTTCTGTTATTTTGAAAGTGTAAATGATGGAAATAAAATCTAACTTTTTTTGACATATTATAAGAATGTCTAATCTGTAATTTGATGCCTTTTGGAGATTTTTCCATTTTCTTGGCTTCTTTATGCACATTAATACAAATTTTTACCTGGGGTGCCCAAACTTTCGATCCCCACTGTAACAACAAGTATGTCACGGCTCCATATCCATCCTTGCTCGCATCTGAAAAATGATGCAACTGTGCAGCAGAGATTTCACCAAAGTCTGGAGGTTTTAAACATCTTGTAAGCTCAAAGCTTTCCAGATGGTGAAGTTCTCGCAGCCATCTGGTCCATTTTTGAACAACCAATTCGGGCAAGACATCATCCCATCCCAAATCTCCTATGCAAATATCTTGCAAGATCTTTTTTGCAGACAACACAACAGGACTCACAATTCCCAATGGATCATAGATGGAACTAATCATGGATAAGATTCCTCTTCTTGTCAGAGGTCTGTCTCTTATTATAAACTTGAACTTGAATACGTCAGACTGAATGCACCACTGCACACCCAACACTCTCTCAGTTGATGGAGAATCCCAATCCATACTCAAGTTTGTCAGTGACTTTGCTCTTTGGTCCAGAGGTATTACATCCAGAACTTGAGATCTGTTGCTCATCCATTTTGTGAGCTTAAATCCACCATTGGCACATATGGCTACAAGCTCCTTGTACAATGTTATCGCTTGTTCAACTGAAGCCATTGATACCAAACCATCGTCAAAGTAACTGCTCTTTATGATTTCCTAAGAGCGAAGTTTGCGCAGCTTGGAGATGATGTTGCTCCAAAGAGGTGTACCCGCATCCTAAAGTCAACTGGATCTTGACTCAAGTCCCCATCAGGCAACCAAAGAAACCTTAACAAATCAACTTCATCTGCTGGTACTCTTACTTGATGGAACATTGATTCCACATCTACCATGATCACCACTGGTTCTTTTCTAAATCTTGTCACCACTCCAATGAGTGAGCTGGTAAGGTCTGGTCCTTGCTGGAGTTGAGCATTAAGTGATGTTCACTGAAAACTTGCTCCACAATCAAATACCACACAGATTTTCTTCTTTGTGGGATGGCAGACACCATGATGTGGGATGTACCAGATCTTTCCATAACTACGTATCATATCCTCTGCAGGCACTCGCTCTGCATAACCTTTGGTTACCATATCCTTCATGAAGGTTTTATAGTCAGCAAGAAAGACAGAATCTTTTTGAAGCCTCCTCTTCAGATGCACTCAACAAGATCAACAAGTTTGACAGAGTTTGTCACCAGTTCCATGAATTTTTGGTCTTCTTTTGAATAGCCAGTTTGTTCATCTTGACTACATTCTGGGAAGTCCAGAGTTGGCCATTCACAGTCCATCCCAACATTGCCCTGATTGCGTAGGGTCCATCATTCCTGTTGCAGATTGCCTCCAACGGTTCCAGTGCTTTAGGAACATTTGTCCCTGTCAGCAGCTCAATCCCCGCCTCAATCTCAGGTAAATAAACTCTCTTTAAATGGGGCCATCTTTGAAGATCTCTTTCATGAGGTATATTCTCTTGAACAGGCATACTTTCCTGTGTATAAACTCGATGTAATTCACAAAAGTCATTTCCGTTCAAGCCAGCTACCTCCATTCCAGATATAACACGACTACTCACAACCTTTTCTTGTTCCATAGTTCTTAGAAGTATCCACACTTTGGTTCCTGTGAGATTGAGTCTTCTCATTAAGCTCTCCGTACAAAACACAGCGGTGCTCCTTTGATCTAAAAAGGCATAAGTAGTGACAATTTTGCTGCCTTTATTGGCCTCGATCTGTACAGGAACAATCTAGAGTTTACAATCATAATCACCAGCCCCAGTAAGACCACTAGATACTAAAACATCATCCACTGCCATCTTTGATTTCTTCTCAGTTGTATCTGTTCCTTTTTCTTTAGGAAAGATATGCAGCAAAGTTGGATGTCTAAAACCACAAACATCACAAGAAAGACTCTTTGCTGATGTGCCCAATGCACAAACAGCCAAAACAAACTCCACTCTTTCAAGAAGCTAATCTTCTCTTTGTGGGGTTGTTTTCCCAACTGAGAACACATACCTAATGTGTGCACACCTCTACAGCAGAGACATTCTTTCTTATCAAATCCAATCTTTTTCTTTCCTGTATTTTCAAATTCACTTTCTTTGCTTGCAGTGACCACAGTGGTAGCAAAGCTGGTTCCTTTAATTCCAGGACGAGAATGTGGTTTAGGTCTCTTCACATCTTTATTCGTTGCTACAGAAACATCCTGAATATTTCCAAACACTGGGTCAGTTGAATTCAACATGTGAATTTAATGCATTTCCTTGTGATCTCTGTTCCACCGAATTGCATCTAGAAGGCTGTTGTGCTACTGGATGAGGCTGTGAGAGTATCCGTTGTTGTACACTTTTCTCTTTAGGTCTTGCTCCTGCTTGCAAACGTTCATGAACTGATCCTTTTTCTCTTGCAGACACTTGAGGAACAAATGATTTAGCACTGGCGTTAAGACTTTGTATTTTCTTTTGTTCCTTTACTAAATTGTGATGTTTTCCTCCTGAACGGTCAGAATTACTGCTTGACACACTCTGAGATTTCAAAACATTCAGTTTGGCCATTTGAATTGCAATTTCTCCCTCCAAATTAAGTCGTTCTTTTCTTTTTCACAACTGTTCCTCTTCCAGTTCATGTTTATCTTTCAACAATTTTTGTTGTGCCATTAATGCAGCCAACTCAGCCTCTGCTTTGAGACGTACAGAAGAAGTGGATGATGCCACAGATCTTTTTTCCACAGATGAGCTGTTAATTTTAGATGTTCTACTCCCCACATTTGATACACTGTCACTTGGTTTAATTTCGTCTTGTAAGTTATCTGTTGAAACGCTGGATGAAGCATGGACTAGCACTTGAGGATTGGGAAACTCTTCCTGCATAGCACCAACACCAGACTGAACAGAAATAACATTCTGCAGTGATCCCTCTGGTTCACTCAAGCAATGTTGAACTGCATCTTTAAATGTGTTACTGTATTTCATAATACTCAAGAACCAATCATTTTGTTTTTCCTGTTCATCTTCAGGAAGTAAAGGAATCACCATGTCATGCAACTTACTGGCATCTTCACAAAGCTGAGCAAGAGTTTTAAACAGGATTTGCACTTGAGAGGCATTTTCTTTTCTTTTCATCAGACTTTTCATCTCTGGTATCAGCCCTTTAATTTTATTTACATTTGTTTTTCGTTACTTTTGCAAACTTTCAATTTTGTTCGCCAAGGCCTTTGCAGTGAGTTTAGTTTCTCTTTTACCGCGATCCATTTCAAAGCCAGTGACATCATCAACACTCACTTGTTTGTGTGTTTTTAAACAAGTCAACAATATTCTATCAAATTCTCCAACAACATCACAGCGACACATAATCAAACGCTGGATAAACAACGTTCACAATTCAAACTGCGCCCTATCCAAAACTACACAGCTGATTAGTACAAAGCCCAGCAGGCTTACCTATGTGGTGATTATTTGCTTGCTTCTCTTCGGAGCTTTGCTGATCAATTTTCGTTGGCGTTTCAACTTCTGCGGCTGTAGAATTATTTTAATTTTAGTTGAGCAGAATCCTATACTCCTTGAAGCGATCATGTAGACTTAATCCATTTGGCGCGTCGGCTGAGAATGTTCTTTGTTGACAATATAGCGGCTACTAGCGGTCCTTTCTAAAAGCCACTGAGAGACTCAGACAGGGACTGCACTGGTGACGCATAAATAAAATATTGGTGAGGCAAAAAGTACTTATGGTTGCTTTTCTTTTTATTGCACAGACTGATATTTCTTGATGGTATTGTGGTCAACAAAGAAATACATTGTCCCTCCTCAAACTTCCATTCAAAAAGACTGAAAACAATCATTTCAAATCATTAGGTTGCCCTACAAATAAAGCTTATCCGTCAGTTTGACTGAATGAGTTGTCGTTATTCCTTCATGTTTTATTTTCAGATATCATAAGAATAACGTAACGCCTGGTATTTTAATGTGACATGTTACAAAAAGAATATCAATGGCAAGAGCTCTTTTGAGTCGTTGTCGTTTTTCCTCACGTTTGTGGTCTGTTCTCCCGATTTAATTTACGATAAATACCATTAATAATACACTGGATTGCACGAAGAATCTCTCGTTTTTCTCCTCAAATTCTCACGTCACTTTCCAGGTTTTGTTTTGACAAGTAAATACAATTTATTATCTGTCAAAATGACTGGAATCACTTTGAAATATATTACACAATGCTGAAGTAAATTAACATTTTTGATTAAAGTAACGTATGTTACATAATACAGATATATTACTAGTGATACCCGTTCGTTATTGCTGTGGAAAGAATCACGCTTTTGGGGTTATTCATGGTCTGTTGAAAGTACCTTGTTGATGCTTTTACACTTTTAAATGTCCTTTTAACGTTCGATGGTTGAAAGGTGAGTAAAATAACTGTCATCTCGTTGTACCATGAATCGTTGTTTTCCTATCTCTGCTGCAAAGTTGCTTGAATCAGCGATGTAACTTATAGCGCTAAGCACAAGGCGACCCGACCAGCGTGTACAGCGATCTAGCCGGTTGCCAATGACAACAGATAAGTAACGCATATTGCCACATACGATCGCAATTCTTTATACAAACATTTTTTACTGAGAATGACTAGAAGCCTAAGCAGCACTGATAGCGTTAGCAACAGCTTGTTGCCAATACCTGGTAGCTTTAAAACAATGCGCATTAAAAGGAACTTATCTTCTGAACACATTCAGAGATGAAGGAGAGTGAAATAGCCGGCTGTGACGTGGATGCTTCATCTTCTCTTGAAACCTTCTTCATGCGGAGAGTGCAGATCCATCTGCACTTGTTCTTGAGTCAGTCAACTTCGAGTCCAGTTGCAGCGATGCGAGAAGCAATGCTAACTCAGTCACTTCCAAATCAGGTGGCTTATGATCAATGCGGCAAATTCGCGTGTACAAGAGGTGAAATGCATGTGGGGAACGAATCCCTATGGAAGTAAATTAATGCCAAATGTTTTTGAAATAAAAAGCTTGTTGAATTGCACTAATTGAAAAAAAAAAAATGCATTACATTAACTGTGCTTGCATTTTGATACAATGTATTTTTAAGGCTTGCATTTTTATGGGCTGAAATTCAACATGGTCGCATATTTAAGCTGTGAATATTTCAATTAAAAATATTTTACACACATTTTCATTATTAAAAATTCAATAATGTAGATTTCACTTCCAAAATCATTCTGTTTAAAAATACAACCTATAATATTCAACTGGCAATTTTCGGTCCATTTTATTTCGCTTTACAAATTCAGTGGTTCAAATTCGGCAGAAAATTCAACATTTCACATCCGGGAACTGCAGGAAAAGCAGTAGAGTGCCGATGCATAATCTCCATCTGCTGTTATTAGATATCACCAGCAGGTGCCGCTAGCGCGTGTTGACGAAGACCAAAGCAACAGTTAGAAACAGGTCATTCATTCATTAAAATGGATTTTCAGAAATGGAGCAAGTGGTAAGTGAATGTGGGCTGATTATCAGGACCAGTATACATGCAGAAAAGCTGATAAAGACACAAAACATGGATTTGCAGTTATCATTTTGTGTTAAAATGATGGATTTGCGGTAAAATCATACCGTATATATCAATTAACTATTTACCATCTTATATTCTGCATAATTGGGTGTTTTTAAATAAACACTGACAAAAACTATACAAGTTTTAGGACTGGACGAGATGATGATATATATAACATTGACATAAGTCATCACTCCAATTTAGGCCTACCTATAGTTATATAAGGCTTTCATTGGCAAATTTGCTTTATGCATTTCCCCGGTGTCGAAACCAGGCACATATAAATGTCAGGAAACACGATCCCTTGCTGCATGTCAGTATCCATGGATTAGGTTTATTTGACATGATATAAGGAACACTTTCGTGCCCAAGGTTTAGAGTAATCATTTGTTTTACTCACGTTTTCGCAGTTTCCCCTATTAAATCCAGTCATGCAGCAGGTTCTTTTACCACTCAGTCCAGCTGAGGGAGCGTGTTCCGGCAGGAAAGTGACGTTGATGCATTCCCTCTATACTGAGGAGCTTATATATGGATGCTGTGATAGGCGCCGTATTACTATAGGTAGACGTGAGTCACCTGGGAGTCAGCTGATGCGAGCTTGACTGACGTGACCTGCCAGAACTGACGCTACGCTAGATATTGCTCTAGAAATTCTCTGTACTGTCTTGCCTGCACTCAAGAAATGGTGTGAACTGATTAAATGCATTATGTATCACCGATTAACAAACTGACATAAAAACCTTTAATGTCCAACATAAAATCAATTTACAGATCAGTATTATCCAATGACAAAAACAATTGATCATTTAAAATTTGATTAAATGTCACAAATGTTCTGATGAAAAGTCAAGCAGAATTATTAAATAAATGTGTTGAAACTTTATAAATGCAAGCATATACATATATACAGTATATTATTTATTTTTAAAAATGTTAGGCTTTTGTTCCTTTTATTTTAAACTTCCTGTTTGTTGATATTGTGTGTTTTCTGCAGCTCTGTGTGGCAGCGCTTTAGCTGATGGAGAAGAGATTGTGAAATTCATCTGGCAAAAGATAAAAGGTGCAGTCGCTTCTGCCTAAAACTGTCGGTCAATTCATCAAGGGCATTGAGTTTAAAAGGGACGCTATAGGGACATGTCCCTATAAATATCCAGTGACTACTGAATTGTCCCTAGCAATAATTTTGTTCAAACAATTAAAATATATTTATTTGCAGCCACTGTTGTTGTAATTTTGGCTACATCTGAAATGGGTCTTACCTTTGACATTACATGAGAAGCCAAAGTAGGCCTACGTTAGAAAAATGCATGCTCTCTTTTAAGGACATGCATTTAATGCATAAATTGAGAACATGAGGTAAGTTTAACTTAATGTCGTTAAACAATGTACAAATCAAACTGTTAGCTGAAATATCCACAAACGTAAAAACAACATTGAAATAAGAGGGAGGGAGGGAGCTGGGGTTGTCATTGTCATGTTATGAATTCTGTTTTTTTCTCTTCAGATTTCTTTCATCGTTTGTTTACTCAAATAAAAAAAATGCTTCAGGAAATGGGGAAAGGTAATGCATTTCTTGTTGCTTTTATTTATTGATTACATGTAGTAAAATATTTGATAAAACATTTTTAATTGTGTTCATGTTTGCTCAATGTGTGTTTTCTTCAAAAGATCCAGACTCTCCACCTGCAGACAAGTTTTGCCAGGTGGTTTCGGACCTTGTGGACATGAATCTCTATGTTTTGGATGGCAAAGATCCTTCTGCTCTTGATGAATCCATCAGAAAAACACTGACTGGTAAACCTTTTATTAAAGTGTGCTAGAACAAATATATTTAATACTGATGCCAATGAAAATGAGGCTGTTAGGGACAGACGTACAATCTGTTCAGTGGTTATACTGTCAGATTTTCAGAGTGCATGTTTTCTTGAGATTTTATTTATTGACACTGATTTAAGAAGAATACCTTTTATTTTTTGAAATATGAAATACTATTTCAATTCAAATTGGCCCTATTTCACATCATATCTGTGTTTAAAATGTATTACATTTACTGTTTCTTTAACAAAATTGAAACATTAAAAATATTACACAAAACAAAGAATTCATGCAACAGCAGATATGGCAAATGCAAAAATATCAAAACTGTGATTGAGGTTTTAATTTAAGCAGTAGATTGATTTGTTGATTTGAACCCCTGCAGACAGAACTTTGTAAAGACATCAAGTTGAGGAAATTTACTCTGCAGACTCCAGAATTTCTTTCAATCAGTTTACTGATGATAATTCAAATGCAAATAGGTGTGGTTTTTATATGCACGCACATTATATTACATCAGTAAGCTCAAGATGCTGCCAACAAACATGAGATGAAGCTGATTAATCTGGATACAGTTCAATTTCACTGCATCTGCTCTGCACCTCTGCTCCACTTCCTGAATCAGTGGTGACGTTGCATATTTTGATTGGTCAAACAGAAAGTAGCCTTTTTCACAAAACCACTGTTTTGGCCAACAAAAAAATTAATTGTTTGTAAATGATGTTTGTAGTTACACAAACTGGAACTATATGTTGTCAGATAAGAAGAACTCATTAATGTCCTATTTTTTACAGATCTCGCTGGAGGCGAAGGTCAGCTGATTTTTCCAGTGGGAGAACTGAATCTTACTGATAAAGAAGCTGCAAAACTGTATATGGAGCGTTACACCATGGATGTATCCAACAATTTGAGTGTTTGGTTCAAATTCTGGCCATTCGGTAGGTTGAACTGATATATAGCCTAGCCTACAATGTAGTTCACTTTTAATTTTTAAGCCAGATTAATGCATAAAGCACTTCACACAACCATAACTGATCTTCTAGTTTGAACCAGTGTGATTTAATTCCTAATGCCCAAACTTTCTCATACTAGGACCCTAGAGAGGTATAAACTATCTTGAGAACACATTTTAGTGAAATATGAGAAAAACCTGCATTTGTTCTCTTTTAGTAAACATTTTTGTTTTCCTTGTCATATTATTAGATTGAGAATGGCTACTTGTTAATTTCATTGCATTAGCATAAGGATTGTCAGGTTTTTCCTGGGTCAGAAATAGTCTTCGGTGGTGGTGGACGGACACGATCATCCACACACACACAGTACAAAGTACCCTACCTATGTGAACTGCGAGCCAAGTACTGACAATAAATCCAAAATGAATGCAAAAAAAAAAAAAAAAAAACTGTTTAAAACATTAACTTATCCCATTTATTAATTAAATAAAAAATAATCTTAGTAACAAAAAACAAAGTAACACATTACACATTAAAATTTCAGGGTGTAATCTATCCAAATGGTGCAGAATCAATATAACTGTTGACTTTATTCTTCTCTATGATTTTTAAGCCATTTCAGGGATGAGTTAGTTGGATGATACTTTGGAGTGGAATCTGGGTCGAGGAAAACTATAATTTCTTACAGAACCTTTGGTGTTCTTCACAGAACGCTTACACAAACACTCACTTGGGCATTTTAACGCATATTTCCTTTCTTTATGCTTTGCAATGTACATAAGTAAAGGAACCATAGACTTGATTCATGTCCTTTAGAACATCAGCTATGTAGTTCTTTAAAGCTAAGACAAAAACAAAACACGGATCTGAAGAACCTATAATGAAACATCAGTAACTTTTTGAATTTCCAAAGAGCCTTATAGTCAAGTCAAGAACCCTGTATGACTGTCCTAAGAACCATTTAGGGAACCCAAGAACCTCTGAAGAAACTTTATTTTGAAGAGTGTATTTGTTGTACAGATCTTTGCTTGAGCATTATTAGATGCATGGCTCAGTGGATTTGGGGCAGGAAATATGACTTTCTCCACATCATGACAGGTGAGAAGAGACTTGCTGATAACTTGCACTTCAATGTGAATAATAAACGTGTCTCAATGTGACTCATTTCACACTGATCTCTCACTCAAATACTGTCAGATGAAGCAGTGCCCGTCGCTCTACTGGAAAGTGAGATGAGGGACTATATAGACGCTGGACTGTTGCTCAACTCACCCTACTTCTCAGTGCTGAGAAAAGAGAGAAACATTGACCTCATCATTTCCCTGGATTTCAGTGATGGTGATCCTTTCATGGTATTATATATAATTTTCTCTAATTTAATAATATGCACATACTCTCATATAAGCTCATTTAAAGAAATAATTCCCCAATAAATGGAAATTCAGTCATAATTTACTCACCCTCGTGTTGTTCCAAACCCTTCACAAAAGGAGATTTTTTTTTAAGAATCTTGCTGAAAACCATTTAAATATGTTTAAATTTAACCATCTTTACATGGCATATACGAAAATCTAATACATGGAGAAAGCTATCCGTTAGCATTCCCATTCATCTCAGTGGCAGTTTCTCGGCTGACACATCAGTACTTCCACTTTTAATTAACTGAGTGATGCTGCAATACTTTTAATAGATTGGTGCTTCAATGCTTTTTCACTAAAGACAGTGAAGAAAGCTGCTGAGATGTGCAAAGAACAAAACATCCCTTTCCCTGAGGTCAACATACCCCCTGGGGACTTGAAGGACTTCTATGTGTTCAAAGGCCAAAATGTTCCAACTGTGATACACATCCCTCTCTTTAATGTGGTCAACTGTGGAGGCAAGTTAAAATTGTACAATGTCCTGAATAAAACTGAAATATCAACTGTGTTCTGATTTAAACGTGTTACTGTTCCATCAGATAAAATTGAGGAGTGGAGGAGGAAATATCACCTTCTTCAAGGTCCTTACAGTGCTGAGATGATCACTGATCTTATGGATGTAGCTGGGAAAAACATTGCAAACAATAAAGAAAATTTGGAGAAAGTGATTCGTGCAATCGTTCAGCAAAAAAAGAGAAAAGCTTACACACAACATGACAGTGGTGTATCTAAATACAGAATAAACTGATCTGCATATAGTTGATTTAACAAAAAATGGTGTTTTGTTTCTTTTTCTATCTCTTAATATTGAACAGCATTATTACCTTTTCTGCAAAATGTGATTTGTGTGCCATTATAAGAGCATCAGAGATTGATCAAGTTTGCACTTCATTTCTGTTTAATGTTGAAAATGTTTCAATCTGTTTCTCCATGATCGACCTTCATTAAGCAATAAATAATCAAATCAGTAATAACAGACTGGATTGCATATATGATAACAGTAATTGCAGATTAAAAATATATGTATTTTACTTTAACAAATATTGCACTCTTGCCTATTATTGGTTCTGTTCCGATGAATTAATAAAGGGCTCTTGATAAATAAGGTTTTGTCCTGGTCATTTGATATATAGCAAACAGCGCAAATGCTAATTATTACAAAACTGATAGTTGTGTTCCTGGATGCTGATTGGTCAATCTAGAGCTCTAGTCTTTTTTTTTTTGGGTGGTCAATTAGAAATGTCTGACACACGGTGTAATCGAATTAAAAATCCTTTCAATGTAAGTGTAATATTTTTATTGCAATGCTTCCAAACTACCATGGATTGTATTGTTTACACTTAAATTTGGCACTGCAGAAGATGAAGATCATTTTTAAAGTGATCACAAGATGTCTGTTTTGTCAACAGTATATCCATACATCATTTTTTAAGAAAAAATCATGTTCGAATCTGAGTATCAAATATGATCATCAGGCTTTTGATGAGCGTTTATTGTTCATCTCTCAATCATCATTGTATTGCATTATATGTTTTAAAACTACAGAGCTTTGATCATAAATCTAAATGTCATCTTACTATATTATTCACAGATATAGAGTGATGACTGATATTTATATGCATTTTATGTAAGTGCTATACTGCTATACTGTTATAAAGATCTCAATGATTTACATTAGAAGCATCAGAATTTTATCTTACTTTTTAGCCATATAAATATCAGCATCTGCACCAAATTGCATCAATTTCTAAATTGAGGTGATTTTTTCCTCCTTGAGTGTGAAATCTATATCATACTATATGAGTGTTACATGCCCCCGGTTACACAGACAAGGCTTAAGCTACAGTAGTCCTAGACTAAAATGCATGTTTGAGCTGTTTTAACTGAAAGCAACTTGTACTGACATATCTTATCAAGATGACATATCAAGATGCCCACCAGTAATGTTTTTTTTCAAGTGTACTTAAATGTCCTAATTAAACTAAGCCATAATCCTGGCTTAGGCTAAGCCCTGTCTGTGAAACCTGAGGGCTGTTTTATAAAAGACGCTAAGGAAAACGAGGATTAAACTCCAAAACCTGACTTGAATGAACCTAACAAATGAGTTGGGGCTAAAGCTGTTTCATAAAAGGTAATTGAAGTTCACGCAGTCCCGCTAATTCGATCCAGGTTTACCTAGTCAAGATAATTGCGCGTGCACGCTTTTCTTAAGCAGCCCTAGAGGTCGATCATGATCAAATCGATCCACCATAGGAAACAGCATACATTTTGTGCTTTTTTATGCGTTTGAGACATGGTGTTTTCCTCAGTGCATAACTTACATTTCACACGTTTATTCTCCATCTGTAAATGTTAGAAAGTCATGCAAATATTTCCATTTTGCTGCTAAACTTCACAGTGAACGAGCACTGCTGCGTGCATGCGCGCTAAAGACGGAACGCAATAGAAGCGCAATAATTTTGACTAAAATATACATTTTGCTAAAATATTTAATGTTGGACATTAAATGTGCCTTATGTACAATTTTAAACCTAAAAGTAAGTGTATTCTAATGATAGTAACTGTAAATGGACTATTGTAATGGGGTAAATCAATATAGGCTACTTTAGGCCAACTACTGAGTTTAGATTCATCTTACCAATTAAAATTTAGTCTGTGCATATTTATTTTAATTTTTAATTTCTGCTCTTCTAATAACCATAAAAGGTACTACAGCTGCCAAACAAAACCAGAGAGAAATGTATTCATATATTTTAAAACAATCTAATTAAATCTTCGGCACAAAACATTTGGCCAGTAAGAAAAGAAAACCTGTAGGTTACAGGTATACAGATTCCCAGAGGTCTATATTTTAGTAAATATGGGCCTTGGAAAAGGCTAGCTGACTTCATTGTGCTTTGACTACAGTAGGCAGGCCTATTTCTAGTGTGAACAACAACCATGCATGTCACTCTTTTCATAGCTTTTGCTGGCTCTGAAACACTTGCTTGGTATTTCTTCTGCTCTTTGCTGAGCAAAAAAAATCACTCATCACTAAATAAAAGCTTAAAATGAAGGCCTGATTGTTTTAGGGGCCTTGTCACAGGTCCATTGATTTTGAATTTCTGTTACTTTTGCTATATTTTCACACTTAAAACAATGATTTGGTAATCCTCTTTTACCACTGTCCTCTTTTGTCCTGAGAAATAAGTTTTCCTGACAGTTCTGTCCCAAGTGCTTCCATTTTTGTCAGCATTAAGTCTGAGAATGATTCAGTGGGATATATAACACTTAATTTTTAAGAAATTACATTTACTTTTAATTACTCTTTAAATGTTTTGGTTCATCATACTTACCTTTTAATAAAAAATTGCCTTAAACTTACACCAATTTTTTTTATTTAGCTCTATTTAGTAAATGGGTGCTCAATTTTGCAACACAACATTTTATTACTTTGCTAAGAAAATCTTATTTATATTTATTTATTTTTGGACTGATAGTGGTTAATAAACTCAAATAATTGTATGTGAGAGAGTCAGCTGTAATATTGCGTTCCTATTGGTCGTTGTTAGAGGAGCTCAGCTTAGCCTGACAGTTAGCCTGCCCCGGACCAGACTAGTTTCCCAGCATAAGTTGCCAGAGTAACTGAGTTTGAACTAATTTAAGTTTGCTTTATGAAACAGAATTTACTGACAATAAGTCTGACTAACTAAAATAAGCCTGGCTTGTTTTCTAATCTTGTTTTATGAAACAGCCCTCAGGTCATGGAGTGTTTGTATATGTGTTTTGTTATATTTCTGTTGTTGGGAGTGTCTGTGTCTGTCCCTACAGCTTTCTCGCCCCTTTTGAAACTTTCTTCAAAAGCCTAGTGACAAATCTAGCAACTTCTTGGACAAACCTTATCTAGATGCTGTGACTCTCCCACTGATCTATATTTATATTAATATAGATCAGTGGACTCGCAAGTATGAAAGCAATTGGCAACACTGACTGATTGTATTTGAGGAACTGTGTTTGGTGTATTTGAACTTTTTCCTGATTTCTCACACCGAGTTGTCAGCAGACTCTCCTGGAGCGCATTCTGTTTTACAGTGAAAAACCCCGGTTCGGGGGTGCAAATCAGGCCCAAAATCTGGTTTAAAATCTTCAAGTGTGTGGCCAACTTTAGCCAGTCATCTGATGTGGAAATTCTTTAAAACTTTCTTCCTTTTTACAACATCAATAATATAATGTAGTAACAATTAACAATTTGTTAACATTAGATAATGGCTAATGAATTAACATTTTTACATCAGACTTTTTAAATCTAATAATTATATGTGAAAATTTTATGTAGGCCTACATTATGTTCCGGATCTTGTCAAAAGATATCCGTTTGTCTGGTGTGTGCAACTCTGCAAACCTGTCAACAGAAAGTCTTGTTTGATACTTCAAGACTCACTCATATTAACAGCCTTCTAGAGTTTGACTGAGAAAGCCAGAGAAGAGCCGTAAAGGAGTGATGATAATAAAAGAGCAGGGTTTATTGAATAATCTTAGTTGCGTATGTCTCAATGCTCAGACTTCATCTGGCCAGTACAATTCCAACAAGTGTTATTATACCAAGGGAAAACAATGGAAAATTAATGCTTCACAACATCGGTCTGTGACGTTAAAAACCTTGAAATGGAGACATTATATTATCTCCTAGAACATCCCTTTAGATGACTAATTATTATAAACAAATATAAAATTAAATCATATATAAACTGTATGTATGATTGATTTATTGAAAAGATATTTCATTCCCCCCTCTTAATCATATATGAAAACATTTGATAACATAGATTGATTAAAAGCAAGCAAACCTTCATGATCAAAACTTGAAAAGCTTCCCTTCTACATGGTCTTTAAAAGAACAGGTCTTCTCTGTCAAACCGTATTCCAGCGTCAGTTGAGTTGGTGTGTCTAACATTGGCATTGGATGATGGCCGTACAGCAGTCAAGTGTCACAAAACAAATCAACACACTTATGGTAATGCACAAGAGTGTATACATGACTAATGACTATAAATGATTATAAAATTAAATCATTTAAAAACTATATGTTCAGATCTTTCAGCATGATTGTTTTACAACATCACAACACATTCATATCTGATGGCCTGTTTAAGAGGGACGGATCTAAAAACATATGGCTTGTGCTCTTTGTTTTAAGAGGTCAAATTATGCTTTTTACTGTTTTCCCTTTAGTGTGTAATGTATCTGTGCATGTATACGACCTGCAAACTTATAAAGCAAATATTCTCCCACAAAGAGATTTATTTCTTGCTTTTTATTGAATCTGACTCGGGCCTGAACTGATAAGGTAAAGCTGACAACATTATTATTAACTGTGTGTTTATAAATGCTTTAGAAGCCTTGGAATCTGAAGCTTGCAATTATGGTGAGAGGCGTTACATTTCCAACACACGCTTGAGGTGTTTGGCCAATCACAAAGCACTAGGCCAATCAGAGCACAGAGGGGCTTTGTAGAAATGAGTGATTTCAGACAGACTGGGAATAGAGTAGCTGCAAAATGTGAGAAATAATGTGTTTTTTGAACATTAAAGCATATTAACCTATTCTATTACACCCAATAATCAAAATAATGAACTTTTAAAATAGCCCTATATGACCCCTTTAAGAGTATAATTGTCTAAGTAAGAAAAATCTACTGTACGTCTGCTAAAAATAAGAAAGCGGATGCATGATAAGGGCAGCTAGCAGGACGGCCTCCTCAAGGTCTTGGAGAAGCAGTTAACTTGATAAACTCGCCATTCTAGAGGACAGAAAAGAGAATAAATGCAAGTATTACATGATTTCTGCACTTCAACTGCAACAATTTTAAATATGCAAAGTTTAAGTATTTTTATATAATGTTAAGGGTTTAAAATATTAATATATTTAAAATAATAATCATTTAAAAGTATAGTGAACTCTTTGAGGACTTGCACAACATGACACTTTACATGAAATGTTGCATTTTTAATGTAATTTACTATTTCTGAATATACTGTATGTGTGTATATATATATTAGTTTTTGTTTCCTACCTGAGTTTGATACTGAGCTGCCTGCTGTAAGAACTCAACAGCCTACTCACATCCAGTGGCACTTGCCTAAATGTGAGAGAAGCCCATTAATAAAAGTTTACAGCATGGGTGTCCAATCCTTCTCCTGGAGGGCCACTGTCCCACAAAGTTTAGCTCCAACCCCAATCAAGCACACCTGAACCAGGTAATCAAGGGCTGTGTTCGAAATCGACCCCAACCCCCCTAAATAGGGCACTGTTTGAGGGGACAGCCATTTGTAGTGGAGTCCGAAACCACAGTGGATGTTATCGAGTGCACTTATTCAATCCCATAATGCACCGCAATAACGAGTGTACAACAGACGTACACTCAACCACCAGAGAATACCATTAATGCACTGTGAGGGTCATGCCGAATTAATTCCCGCGTCTCCCTTCTGGTGCAGTCAGTGTCCGAATTTGCTCACTTGTTTTCATTCACTTCTTCAAGTAGACTAGAAAACAAGTAATGTTGTGAACAGTGAATGAGATAAAGCTCTGCTAGTTGGAGCTAAACTCTGCAGGACAGTGGCCCTCCAGGACTGACTTTGGACACCCCTGGTTTACAGGAAGCATCTTTAAAACATATCGCCATTTTTGTCATTGCTTTGTCAATGCAGAACTAATTTTAAGCCAATGCAACACATAATGTCTAGTATCTTCATTCAAACAGTTATAAGAATAAAATGTCACTGAAGGCATCAAATGTTTGGTTATAATTCTGTATATTCCACACAGATCTTTATCATTAACTCACCACTTCAACCCCAGCTAGCTGCAAAATCTCCAATCCTTCCAAGTCGCCACTCTCCGCAAGACTGTAAAACACACATTAAAATCTCTAAATGAGCAATCATCGACCTTAACACAGGAAGTTCATAAACTGAAGACAAACAGTTCTGTGCTCAATACACAAAACTGTACATAAATTCTAAATTGAAAAAACAAAACAAAACAAAAAAAACAGATATGCTCATTTTTGTGACTGCACTTCCATTGAACTTTAATGTGCCATTTAAAAAATCCACCTCAAACTTAATTATATTACTTAATGGAAGAACTGTAATGAAATAAATCAGTACTACAAAAAAGTACTACTACTGCTACTACTACTAATAATAAAACCAACATGTGTCATTTATCAAATTAATGTGTCCACAAGTTTATAAAAGCAAGAAGAGAAGGATTGATCGAGAAGAAATGTGTGTATGTAAATGAGACCTGCGCAACTTCATTCCAGCATCAACCATTTCATCCCGGGAAAAATGAGCTCCAGTCTTCCTCAGCAACTTCACAACATCCTTGTGCCTACAGAAAAACGATATATACAGCCACATGTGTTTAACTGACTTTGCCAGTTGTACTGGTGCTCATCAACGGCAGCTGTCACAGTTGCTAGGCCATCCCATTTAACAATGCTCATTTCGACCTTCGTGGACTTCGAAGTAGAGTTGTCAGAAGTACCGACTTCGGTACTGAAATTTTAAAAATGTGACGCTTTGAGCGGATTCGTAAACACCTCTGATTGGCCTCTGTGTTGACGCGCTCATCGGATATGTCTGTGATTGGCTACAATGATCAACGCATGGGAGCGTTCTAAAGCACACGGAAGTGTTTGATTTTTAAGCGGGAGCAGGAGCGGGAGCAGGAGCGGGAGCGTTCGAAAGCAGGCGTCTATCAGTGGACTGGTCCGCGATTGGCGCCTGCTTTCAAATGCTCCCGTGTGTATCTGTGTAAGCGCTCTGTGAAAAGCGTTATTGACGACTATTTACAACGTTTTTGAAGTGTTGATCATTGAAGCCAATCACAGACATATCTAATGAGCATGTCAACACAATGGCCAATCAGAGGTGTTAACGACTCACCTCAAAGCGTCACATTTTTTAAATTTCAGTACCGACTAGGTACCGAAGTCAGTACTTTTAAAAACTCTACTTTGAAGGTGTGGCCTTTGAACTTTGTGCTCCTCTAAGGATGCAGCCTCTGAATTGGGACACAGCTATTGTTTTCGAATGAGGGTGAGTCAATTCTATGCTAACTATAAATGATTAAATGGTGAGTTGCATCAGAGCAGACTTGTGACTAGCAATGCACAATATATCGGCCACCATATCGGTATCGGCCGATATATATTCATTTTCAATGTTATCGTTATTGCCCAATAAGAAAATTTGGCCGATAAATAATGGATTATTTCCTTCAGCTGAGACACTTCAGATGCACACTGTTCACTATGATGGTTTTGAAATACTTCAAATATGACTGAAGTACAACATGCAGCACAAGTTTGTCATCTTGGCTACATAAAATTATAATAAGAACATTATAATTGGGTGCTTGGGACATGGCTTTTAATGGTGAGATTTTGTTTTTGTAATCAGGCTCTCAAAAATTGCATAAAAATTTGGATGTAAGTTTATTGGAAAATTGAATCAGTTATCAGCTGTCAAAAATAAAGAATTATTGGTTATCAATATCGGCCGAAATTTTCATATCAGTGCATCTCTTTATGGGTCGCAACTACCAGTTTAAAACCAGTGGTCTTGTCTAGTTCACCTTAAAGACTGTCTGTATAAATTACGTGGCAAATAGTTAACTGAAAACTTTTTGTGGCCCTAAAAAGTATTTGGACACTTAAATCAGTACTACCTGAAGGAAACAGCACTGCGAAGTGGTGTATCACCAAAGCGATCTCTGGCGTAGACTGTGGCCCCTTTACTCAGCAGATACTCCACCACTTTCAGATGCCCCTCACATGCAGCGACGTGGAGAGGAGTGCGGCCATCATAGTCTGCCATGCTCAAGTCAGAGCCCTATATAGAAAGATATGAATCATAACCCGTATCCTGATTTGCTAGACTGCATTTAATACTGCAAACAAGCACAGCTGACTTGTTTGCATGCTCCTGGACCATTTTTAATATAATAAAATATATTCAAATACAAAAAGTTGCAGGCTTACACTACAGCAAACTGCAAAAAGTTTGGAATAGGCTGCATTTATTTGATTCAGCTTTTTACAGGTAGTGTTTGCCCTTCTAAATGGGTGTCCAAACAGGTATCAATATCTTACCATTTCCCTTATGGTCTCCAAAGCTTCAATGTCTCCAACCTTAGCAGCAGCACAGGCCAGAGTGGGAGTTAGTGCATGTCCTATGGCATCAAGCTCCTGTGAACATCAGTAATATTATAGTTGATCTGTACATCTATTATCAATAAATAATTTAAATAATAGTTTAAAGGTGACCTATTATGCCCCTTTTTACAAGATGTAATATAAGTCTCAGGTGTCCCCAGAATGTGAAGTTTCAGCTCAAAATACCCCATGGATTTTTTATTATACCACGTTTTAACTGCCTATTTTTAGTCGGGGAAAAAAAATGTGCTGATTTGGTGTGTGTACCTTTAAATGCAAATGAGCTCATGCTCCCCGCCCCCAAGCTCATGATTCCAATACACTGAGGCATAAATAATACAGGAGAAGCTCACACAGCAAATATAACTCTCAAAATGAATCATTACAAACTGTTCGTGATGCAGCATATCAGATCATGTAGGTATTGCTTGTATTTTGTGGATGTTTGCTAACATTTGATTCTGAAGGAGTTTGATATTGCTCCACGGCTAACATGGCTAAAGCTACACACTGTTGGAGAGACTCAATAAGAATGGAGTTGCATTTATGAATTATACATACTGCAAGCATTTTCAGGTTAAAAATGAAAATAACAACATGGCTCTGGTCTCCGTGAATACAATAAGAAACAAATGGTAACTTTAACAGTACATTATGCAACGTGCTAACGAAACACATTCAGTAAGACAATTTACATACATCATGAAATAAATATGAAATTGGATCATGAACATTTGGTATCGATCCATGTTTAAGAATCAACTTCTGTGCAAATCCTGTGTTTTACTGACCCTCATGTGCAAAGCAGTCTGGTGTAAAATGACTTGCAAATACTGGTATATGAATTTATTTGGACACATTCCCTTCATAAATAAATTTACACCACTGCGTCCTTAGTGGCTCAGATGCCAGGAGTTTATGGAGACTTTTATGTTTACTATTTAGATGTCTAAGAGACAAAAACTCTTACAAAAACTTGCAGTGCTACATATCATCAAGGCTGAGAAAAGAACACAACGCTGACAGGTAAATTACTTTAACATTAGCTTCCTTTTCTTCCATCTTAAAAATATATCTAAATTATGGCATATGCACTCCTTGACAAATGCAGAACAGGTAGTTCATGCGTTCATGACCTCAAGGCTAGATTACTGTAACGCTGTACTGGGTGGTTGCCCTGCATGCCTAATAAACAAACTCCAGCTGGTCCAAAACGCACCAGCTAGAGTTTTTACTAGAACCAGGAAGTATGACCATATTAGCCCGGTTCTGTCATCACTGCATTGGCTCCCTATTAAACATCATATACATTTTAAAATCTTCCTAATTACTTACAAAGCAATAAATGGTTTAGCTCCTCAGTACTTGAAGGAGCTCTTAACACATTATAGTCCTTCACGTCTATTGCAATCTCAAAATTCTGTTAGTTCCTATTGTGCAGGGTTAGACCCTACTCTGAAGTAAAAGCCAATTTAGTTCCCCAAAAGGCGTTCCTATTGCTAAAATCGTTCCCAGTTCCTGCGGTGCAAAGATGCCAAAAGCCTGTACTTCTGCCAAAAGTTATAACACTATGTATGAAATACAGCAGTTTTGTTACAAAATGATTCAGTGTTTTTGAACGAAACGTTAGAGTGAATGACTCAATGACCCATTTATAAAGACACTGCATCTGAAATCGAATAGGCCTACTTCCCTACTATAGTATGCAAAAATTGGTAAGCCAACAGAGTAGCAAGTCCAAATACATAGTATTCGGAAAACAAGGCGACCCGAATGACCTACTACTTCCATTGAGATTCTGTAAAGCGCATTCGATGGACACTTTACTATCCCATGATGCCACGGGAGATTTGTAAATGGCAGTGAAGCGATGAAACTGACACCTTAGGTTAGGACAGTGAAAATATGGTTAACGTAGTACATCCGAATTTCATTCATATTACACACATACTATACAAAACATATTAAAAGTACATTTCTAATTAAATGTGGCGAGTGACTTGCTCAGTTTCTGAACAAATCAGTCATTTTGAACCTATTGACAGATTTAGTTTCAAATTTTAAAATAACATTTAAATTTTTTAATTATTTAATATTTTCAATATTCAAAATTCTGTTTTTAAAACACCATAGCATCTTATTATTCTAATTTAATTTATTGAATAAATGTAAGAATTTGACATAAAAGATCATGTATATGTCTAATAAGGTTAGAAAAAAATTGCATGTATAAAAGGTAAAAGTCCATTTAAAATGGAAATCTTTCCTGTAGCTCAGTGGTTAGAGCATGGCACTAGCAATGCCAAGGTCATGGGTTCGATCCCAGGGATTGCACATACTCAGATACAAATGTATAGTATAATGCAATGTAAGTCGCTTTGGATAAAAGCGTCTGCCAAATGCATAAATTTAAATGTAAATCAGTTTAAATTTAAAAATTAATTTTGGTTACTGCTCTGAGCTTACCACTGCACAGAATATGAATAATATTTCTGAATATTTTCAGAAGTTAGCAGTCCACGACAGACCTAAACCAACCAAGTTACCAGCACAAATAAACACTCAGCTAAATATCATCCAGTTACTGTTATCAGCAGAATCCCCAGAAAAATTGGGGACAAAGATAGAAAGAGAGAAAGTGCAGGTTACATTACCTCTTTACAGCTGCTGCTGAGGGACTTAGCGATGACCTGAATAAAGCGACTGTTGCTGAGAGAAAGCTTTGGACCGACTAGTTCACCTGTCATCTCACCACGCAGAATTTGAATCATCATCTTATGAATAAACAACATGTTTAATTAATAAGTGATCTAAAGCAAGTAATAAGTATTATCTTATTATAATTATTGACAATAAAACTACTGCTTATTATTATTATTATTATTTGAATTAAACTCAAATTTAAAGCTGCTGTCTGTAAGTTTTGCCTCTTTGTCGCCATCTCTGTTTGAAACCAGCAATTGCAGTTATTTGCGGAATTATCATCTTTACGGAGGTTGTTGATCGGCACGGCTCCTCAGCGCGGATGAATCTAATGTTTGCTGTCAGTCACCACATCGGTGTGGATACTGTACTTCAGAATCACAGATTGTAGTCTTGAAGTATGACCAAAATAAGGAATTTTAAACGGAAAATGTCATCTGAACATGTAATTAACAAATCTGCCACTTTTGTTCTGACCAACTGAGAAAAAAAAAGCATTACAATAAATCGCGCTGCCAATGGTAATTAAATCTAACGATCGCTTAGCTCATATCACATCAAACCGTGCAAATTATTATTATTGTTATATTTTGTTCTCAAATTGTTAATGTTAACAACATCAGCATTGCGTTACTATGTGTATTTTGCGTGTATTAGTGTTACCTGTAGATTTCAATTTCTGTATCCACTCCGCAGTCAGAAGTCTTTTGCTTTTGACTACGGGTCAATCTCCAGTTGTCACTAATGATTGTCATTTGGACCTTTCTGGATTACGCTTCTGGATCAAGCTTGAATTTCTCGCGAAAACCCACCAGTACCAATTTTATTAGAAAACATTATTACAAGCTTACCGTTGTGAATTGGGTTAGGAGATAGTTTTGAACCCTGGCTGGTTATGTACTTGCTCAAATTGATTTCGGATCATTTCTAACCAAAAAAAGTTACGGACTGCAGCTTTAAATCAAATTCATGTGGTACAACTAACAAACTACTAACAAAAATAATTAAAGAAAAGACTGTATCAAGGTCAATAATTTTCTTAAAACATCAACAACAAAAAAAATATTTATTATTCAAAGCAAGGTTAGTTCATTTTTTAAAATGCCATGTAGTGGTACTTCCCCATGAATTCATGTAATTTGGGGGGAAAAAAAACTTATTAGCTTGAAAAATATATTGAAAACATTTTAATTTTAATACTTGGCATCTGCATTTTATATTTGATTGTCAAAAATTGTTTTTTACAAATACACTACCGTTCAAAAGTTTGGGGTCGGTAAGATTTTTTCAATGAAAGAAGTCTCTCCTGCTCACCAAGGCTGCATTTAAATTGCTCAAAAAATACATTAAAACAGTAATATTATGAAATATTATTATATTAAAAAGTAAAATTTAAAATTTTTAAATATCACGGTTTTCAACTGTGATATATTTTAAAATGTAATTTATTCCTGTGATGGCAAAGCAGATTTTCAGCTCCAGTCTTCAGTCACATGATCCTTCAGAAATCATTCTAATATGCCGATTTGGTGCTCAAGAAACATTATTATTATTAATAATGTTGAAAACAGTTGTGCTGCTTCATATTATGTGGAAAACGTGATACAAGATTGATTACTGACCCAAAACTTTTGAATCCTAGTGTATATGTTATTGACCCAAATGTGGTTTAAATGTATTTTTCCATACCTCCTTCCTCTCTTCTGTACTGGGTTTTTTTGCCAGCACATAGGAGAGTTTTGTAAGAGCAGCTTCTGGGGTCATATCACCTCCAGCGATCACACCGGCTTTATACAGAGCCTGCGAGGGAAAATTAAATTACACACTCCTGGAATCCACCCACATAAGGCCTTTTTTAAGCAAACTCCCATACCTGGCCAGTTTCGTATGTGCCTTTGACCGTGCCCCGGAGGCACTGGGTGCAGTTGATGATGATGACTCCTCTATCGGTCGCTTCTTTGATCTCATCCAGCAGGTCCTTGCGGTCGGGAGCGTTACCGCTGCCGTAAGTCTCCAATACGATCCCGTCCATAGGAGGCTGCAAGAAGGCCTTGACCTGATGAGATAATGAATGTCATTTTAAACATCTGAAACTTCCAAATGTTCGGCTGAAAATTAAACTTCTGTCAGTATTTACTAAACACTGTAAAAATAATGAACATGTTCATGGACGAAATGAAGAGATTTGGGAAGAATGTGTGGCAAATAAAGGCAGACTTAACCACACAGCCTTACTGTATCAGTAGTGATTCCTGGGAAGAATCGCAGGACACCCACATTACTGTTCAATTCTGTGCTGACAGTGAATTTGTCCAGTGTACCGGGTCGTAACACAATGTCCCAGTCAACTAAAGAGTAAGAAATTAAGCATAATCCTCAAAATAACACGTCTGAATGAAATAAATAACACTGCTTGAAATTTAATGTCAACTCCCTTATTAGTGATGCTGCAGTGTCCTGTAATGTAACATAATATACTTATCTAAAAATTTAACTTTTTTCTTAATCATTTGTGTATAGTAGTTAGTATTACATATGCGGTTTTTATGAACTACTATTAAATACACGAGACTAATATTTGTGCTTTGTAATTTATTCTTCTCCACACAGGATTATTAAAGTGAACAGCAAATGATTAAAAATAGTTAAAAAAAAAAATTAATTAATTAAACCATTAATTAAAATAAAATAAACATTAACTGAAATAAAAATAAAAAAATTATATAATAAAAAAATCAATAAATAAAATAAAATATAAAAAAATCTTGCCAAGTCAAGATTTCTCATTTTCATTTAGTTTACCTTGGTGTACTAAAATAACTAAAACTGAAATTATTAAACACTACATAGACATTTTTATAAAAAAAAAAAAATAAAAATAAAAAAAATCACAAACTAAGAAAAATGACAAAAACAAACAACAAAGTACTAAAAATTGAACTGATATATATATATATATATATATATATATATATATATATATATATATATATATAACAGTAATAGTATCTCAGTGATACTAAAACAGCATTGCCAGTCAATCTTCCTCTATAAATGCACATTCAAGATTCAAGATATAAATTTAATTAATAAATTATTGTCAACTACCAATGGTGAATTTTTGAAGTTTTATGCCAAATATGGATACCATCTACTCAACATTTGTTACACCACATATTTGTGACTGCTTCTAAAAAGAGAAAAAAATTTAAAGTGTAATCACTTGCTCAATTCACTGTTGTTCCAAACCATGCAATTAGGCTTTCACATTTCACATTCACACCATAAAGTACCATAAAAGTAGCCTATATGACTTATGATTCCAGCCTATTCCAAATCTTCTGAAATCATATAACATATAGCATTCATTTAAGTGATAAACAGAAATCACATGGACCACTTTCACAATACTTTGATGATCTTATTGCATCCTTTTTGGAGCTTAAAGGGATAGTTCACCCAAAAATTCTGTCATAATTTTCTTTCTTCTGCTGGAAAAAAAAAAAAAAGATATTTGGAAGAATGTCTGTAACCAACCAATTGATGGGCCCCATTGACTTCCATAGTATGGGGAAAAATACTATCGAAGTCAGTGGGGACAATGGGGGCAGAAAGAAATTCATACAGGTTTGGAACAACTTGAGGGCGAGTAAGTGATGACAGAATTTTCATTTTTGGGTGAACTATCCCTTAAAAGCCTCAGTTCCAAATCATTGTAATTGCATAGAAAAGAGCAACCAGTACATATTGAATTTCTATGGCAGAAAACTTTTGTGTAAATTTTCATTTTTTAGGAAAACTAATCTATAAATAGACTTATATGGCACTATAGATGTTGGCAGAACTGTAATTACTTTTGATGTCGGTTTGAAGATCAGCTAATGGCCGCAGGTTTGGTGATGTAAATGCGTTAAAGCTTCCAGAGTCCACTTTGGTGACACGATTGCCCCTGTACAGCTTTTGATGAAAATACAGGCAAACCTGTGAAGAAAGACACAAAGGGCTTTTTTCTGGTCCTTTACTTAATTTAATTAATTTAATTTAATAAATTATTATAAATTTATTACAACAATTTTATAATAAAGTATCTTAATCGTGCTTCATTGGTATGGCAGAAACAAAATGTACTGCATAACATATAATCATCTCAAAGGACACTTAAAACCACATTTCATCAAATATTATTTCTGGTATTTTATTACAAACTATCTTCCATATTTTAAAATAATTATTTAAATGCTTAAACTAATTAAAGGGATAGTTCACCCAAAAATGAAAATTCTGTCATAATTTACTCAACCTTAAGTTGTTCCAAAACTGAATTGATTTTCTTTCTTCTGCTTAACACAGAAGAAGATATTTTGAAGAATATGGTTTGTTGTGGGGCACCATTAACTTATATAGTATGGAACTATGGAAGTCAATAAGGCCCATCAACTGTTTGCTTACAAACATTCTTCAAAATATCTTCTTTTGTATTCAGTAGAACAAAGAAAATCAATTCAGGTTTGGAACAACTTGAAGGCGAGTAAATGATGACTAAATTTTCATTTTTGGGTGAACCATCCCTTTAATAATGAAATTTTGAATGAAAACTATTTAATAGCCAACTTCCTCCAAAACATCACAAGTATTGGATGGTATCTTGCACATACTGCATTTGTAATGACTACAAAGGGTCAGTCTCACAGAGAATAAAAAGACTCACCTCAGGGATGATATACTGTCCTGCTAACAACAGCGCCCCCAAGAGGTTATCCCTCCCATCATTCCTCAACTCATAGATGGGCACCTGCAACATATATGATGGTTGTGAAGCTAATAGGGAAGTTAACATGTGTTTTTGATGACCACTAGTTAAATGTTAATATTGGAGGTAACTTTAAAAGGGGTCCTATTATGCATTTTCAACTTTCTTTAGCGTGTAATGTTGCTTTTTGAGCTTGAAAATGTCTGCAAAGTAACAAAGTACAGAGTCACTCCAAAGGGAGTTATTCTCTGTATCAGTAAGCACTGATTCTGAACTCCCTGAAATGCCTCCTTTGTATTCTTGAGTTTTCTTTCGAGAACAAGCATGTCATAATATCACTCATTTAAAGTTCCTCAGTCCCTTAAAACTAATATTTGATCACCAAAATGACATATTTAAAGTTTTTTTTTTCCTGTGAAAACATTTCTTCATGCTTTAAAATAGCTTGAATGTAACTCTACACCCTTGCTTCATTTAGTATACCATGAATACGCTAATTATCCCTGCCTCCACTCACGCGCACGAGCTCAGAGATCCAACTGGTCAACTTACTGAGGTAAACACTGCACACTGGTATCGGACACATAATGGTAATTAATATGATTAGCCTTTTGCTTGACTACATTCTCAAACAGCTACTAATGTGTGGCTAATGTTAAAGTATACCAGGATAACCTGGCTTCTTGAGACTCTCCTGCTTCACAGCACAGTTCATGATACGCCCACCCACACGTTGATGTGATTGGTTACAAGGTAGTTTGTGACATAAACACCAGCGATTTCAAACCATGTTTTTGAGACTGTCTTCAGATCACTGCAGTTTTAAAAAGCATATTAAAAACACCACATAGACATATAAACAACATTAAAAATTTGATTTTCACCACAGGGGGAAATAATTCCCTCCCAAGATATACTCAAAATAAAGAGACCAGGCCCTGCCTGGTTGAGTTAGTTAGTAGTGTGTTGAAACTCACGGTTATGGCAAGGGGTGGGACATTTCCCAAGCACACTCAAAGCAGTTGACCAATTACAACACACTGGTCCAGTCTGAAATGCTCAATATGTGCAACACAAAGGTGAGTAAATGATCAATTTAAAACGTCACGTTACCTGTGAGCCAGTAAGGATGACAGGCTTTCCCAGATTCTCACACATGAAGGATAAGGCAGAAGAGGTGTAAGCCATGGTGTCTGTGCCGTGCAGGACGACAAAACCATTGTATTGCTTGTAGTATTTCTGTGAACATGGAGAACAAACTTTGAAAATCTCAGTAGTAATTTTGACATGCCAACTAAAGAATTGTTGAACTGTTCACTGATCTACCTTCAAGAAATTCAAAGATTATCTACAATTACAAATTTACAAAAAGTCCATTTTTTGTAAAAAAAACAAACAAAAAAATAATTTATCAGATCAGTTCTGTTCACAAATCAGTATATTCAGTCATGTCTCAGTACTCGACAGTGCGAGTTTTATATCAGTTTAAACATAAAGATGGTTAAAAGTGAAGCACCTCAATGTCTTTTCCAATTTTAGCCCAGTCATCTGGGGTCATATTAGAGGAGTCGAGGAGGGGAGAGTACTCTAAAATGGTATATACAACCCTCAGTTCCTGTTTGGAGAGTCTGGGGTGAAAAAAGAAAGAACATGTTTAAAATACAGCAAAATCTTTAAATTTATTCTAAAATAAAAACACCCAAACATTGAAAAAGCTCTAAAAGTAAAGCAAAACTTCTTATTTAAACCAGCAAAGACCATTAAGCACACATGGGTTAGTTTAGCTAAATCAACTAAAACAAAACAAACAAACAAAAAGATATATTATTGATTGACAGTGAGATTCTGTTTGATTTCAGGGGCGTCTCCTCTATTTAAAAGTAAAACTATTTGTGCATCAACGGATGAGTAAATGTTGTGAAGCAGCAGATTTCAGACTTCGCTCATCGCTCTGGGGAAACATGGTGTAGTTATTGTAAGGAAGAGGAAATAAAAAAAGTTAATAAATAAATAAGTTAAATAAGTAATAAGTTAATAAATAATAAAGCTACTTACATATAGAACTAAGGCACCAAACATAAAATTTACTTTCTTGCTCCTTTTTATGACAATATTTTAACCCATCCACTTGTAAAATTTAGGCTGGTATATATGCAACATTTCAAATTCAGTTTGCTTATATAATATACACTGATCAGGCATAACATTATGAACAGTGAATAACACTGATTATCTGTTCATCACGGCACCTGTTAGTGGGTGGATATATTAGGCAACAAGTGAACATTTTGTCCTCAAAGTTGATGTGTTAGAAGCAGGAAAAATGGGCAAGCGTAAGGATTTGAGTGAATTTGACAAGGGACAAATTGTGATGGCTAGACGACTGGGTCAGAGCATCTCCAAAACTGCAGCTCTTGTGGGGTGTTCCCGGTCTGCAGTGGTCAGTATCTATCAAAAGTGGTCCAAGGAAGGAACAGTGGTGAACCGGTGACAGGGTCACAGGCGGCTAAGGTTCATTGATGGGGAGCGAAGCCTGGCCTGATCCAACAGACGAGATACTGTAGCTCAAATTGCTCAAGAAGTTAATGCTGGTTCTGATAGAAAGGTGTCAGAATACACACATGCCCGTAGGCAGGGGGGGTTCGGGTGGTTCGAACGAACCCCCCCTCACTGCCAAAGGTCCAGAATTTAAGTCGTTTTTTTTTTTTATGTGATTATTGTCATCATTGTTTTAATCAATGCTTGTGACAAATATTCTGGGTTGCTGTTTCAAATTAATATGATACATTATTGTAGCTGGACGTGTGTGTGTGCCGCGCGTGCAGTTCACAGAGAGTTCTCGCAATACACTTTTCAAAGCAACGGTGAAGAAGCATCGCCTCTGAATGATGGGGGGGAGGGGTTTTATATATATATATATATATATATATATATATATATAGATATATATATATATATATATATATTTTATTCACTCAATAGTCTACAATATAATAACCATATAAACGTAGCGTAATTATAATAATAAAACATAGTGGGATATTCAGTGATATTGGCTGTGCAATATCGACTTTTGTGATTGGCCAGTACCGGCAGACTGGAGCCAGAGCCGTTAAATATGTTTTTCAACGGCTCTGACTGGAGCCAATGGAAATGCTTCTCCTTCGGTGCGCGTCTTATTCCTCTGAGAACTTCAAAGCAGACCGCTTGAGGTAAATTATCTGGAATTATTAGTATATTAATTGATTTACGATGGTATTTCAGTAAATTCATTAAATCTGTTCTGTTGTTAGTGTGGTCTTTAAACTTATGAACTGTGTATGGACTGACAAAGGTGTTACATGAGGAAGCAATTTGACAACAATGCAGTAAATATTTTAGGTGCATCAAAAAGCGTGCTCGTTAAGATACCAGCAGACAGGCTAATCCAGCACAAATTAGTGCATAAAAGGTCACCAAAATGAAGTATTTGAACCTCATAATTAAATACAAAAGGTCCTAAACTGCAAAAAGGTCCACTTTTTGAAAAAAAGAACCCCCCCCCCCCCCCCCCCCCTTTCAATAGGCTGGCTACGGACCTGACACAGTGCACCTCAATTTGTTTTGATGGGGATGCATTGCCGCAGACCAGTCAGGGTGCCCATGCTGACCCCTGTCCACCGCCCAAAGCGCCAACAGTGGGCACATGAGCATCAGAACTGGACCACGGAGCAATGGAAGAAGGTGGTCATAATGTTATGCCTGATCAGTGTATAAGGTTTTAAAATAAAGTTCTAAAATCTGTGGATATATATATACAGTCAAAAGTTTGGAATCGGTAAGATTTTTAATGTTTTTAAAAGAAGTTTCGTCTGCTCACCAAGGCTGCATTTATTTAATTAAAAATACAGTAAAAACAGTAATAATGTTTAATATTATTACAATTTAAAATAACTGTTTTCTGCTTTTGAATATTGCAAAAGGCGTGGGCATTGTCAACATGGCTTCGAGATATGAAATTAAATTCTTCCGACCAGCTGTTCTTAAATTTACATGTATATTTTATAAATACTTGCCAACTTTCATTTTTGGGAGAACTATTCCATGAAAACTGTAATAAAATTAGAAACCAACAATTCAAACCTTTTTTTATTTTTATTTTATTTTTACAAATAGATGAATTCCAATATTGTCTGGATCTATAAATAGGACAAACGTCTGACTTGATCGCATATGTGTGTGCATCTGCGTGGAAACTTACGGCAGCACCAGCGTGAACTCCGGATAGCGCTTATACAGTTTTGTTTCTTGCGCGTACTGCTCATCATGCAGAATAGGGAGTGTGCGAAGAAAATTATAAAGAGCATTAGGTTCTGGAGCCAGACCTGCAAATATAGAAGAAAAGCGTGTAAAAAGTTGCACCAAATTCATATGCATGCCACCATACAAACTTATGGATTTTCATGTTTGCATCCCTCAGGTTCTGTTGACCAGAATTCAGCACAGCAATGAAGCCAAAAAGACCATCTTGAATATTTGATACTGCATATACTGAGCTAATATTGTATCATTTTGCACATTTTGATCAACATTCCCTTTTACAGTGTAGAATAAAAAAATATTTCGTTTTCCTAATTATATATTATTTATGCTGGGAGTTGAAAAAACTGTTTACATAGGCCTATAAAATATAAATATGCTAGACCTTTCGTGATTATTGATTAATCGTAATAGTGGTTATTCAATGTAATCTGTCTAATAATTAATAAACACAATAATTGTGCAATTTAAATTTTAATCATATTTTTAAAAAAAAAGTACATAAAGACAGTTAAAGGTCTTCCTTCATACAAAATGAAGGTTTGTGGGTTTAATCAGACTGTATTATTATATTACATTATATTTCCAAGTAAAAAAGAAATCTGTTTCTAGTGTTGTGCATGACTGTATTCAACAAGCCAAAACTGTTGAACACAAAATTTTCACAGTGCCTTTGTTTGTGGCAGAATGGAAGATAAAATCAAGTTTGTGGTGTTTTTTGTATTTCTGTTATGCAAGTACACTCTAGGGCTTTTCTGCGCTTAACCCCGGGTTATCGTCGTTCTAAACACCGCTTTTAACCTCGGGTAAAGGAGTGTTTTACACTTGACGCTTTTTATCAGCTTTTGATAAGATACTTTTTAAAGATAAAGAGCCATGTTTGTGAGTCAATTTAAGCATGTAGCCTAGAATATTGGGCAGGAAATGGTACTAAAACCCACTGTCGGAAAAGGCTAATTCGTATGAATTTGTACGACCTCACTTATACGAATTCCTACGTTTTTTGCCAAATTCGTATGAATTCATACAAATGACCTAAGTCATAAATTAAGTCAAAACAAGATCAGCATCACCTTCAAGCACTCTTCCCATTCCCATTTATTACTTTACATAATCAAGTCACAATGTGTGCATTATTCAGAGTTTCAGCTGTGTAATCCATTCCTGTTTTTAATATTCATCCATAACCCGATAATGCTTAATAAGCCGACATTGCACGTGATCATGTAAACGTGTTAACCCATTTTGCTTTATTGGAGTAAGGTCATAAACGGCTTAAGCATAAACCGATCATCACAGCTAGATTTTTGCCCCTTTCGCCGATTTCGCCCAGCATGTAGGCTAAAGACTTTAACTTGCTTTCTTTCGGTTTAGTGAAGTGCGCATGTGTGATATGTGACAGGAACGTGTCTCCAGTGTGGATTTAAGCACATACAGACAGAGCGAGTGTTTTGCAGTAAGAGAGGAGGAAATATATCACAAACTCAGACCATTTCTTCACCCCCCAAAAAGGTAGACCTATAAAAGTGTTCTCATTTTGTGCAGCTTTTTCGGTTTTTAATTTAACAGCACAACCAACATAAATTAAATACTCGGTGTCAGATACGCAAATTATTACGTTTTGACGTCACTACAGGGATAAAAAAAAAAAAACTGGTTTATTAATAAAGTCATATAAATGCAGTAAACCATTTACTGCAAGCGTTGTTGGGTTATTAGTTTGCATGTAAACCCGGACAACAGATATTTTCAATAAGCTGATTTTTTGGGAGTTACTGGTACTGGTGTGCATTTAAACATGCTCATTGATATACATCCTTCTACACTGTTAAAAATAAATGTAATTTGACAGGTAATGATCTGTCATTATACAATAAAATACCTGTTGTTTTACAGATATTTGTTGTAATTGAAATAAACAGTAATATACCGTACAACACAATGTATTCTGGGTAATATTTGTTGTTTTCAAGAAAGTAGCCTACAGCAGTATAACTTGAATTAGCAGCACTCATAGTCGACACTCAGAGGTTGTGTCCCAAATCACACCCTAAACCCTCATTCACTATTCCCTACATTAGCTTACTAATAAAGTCCACTTGAGACAGTGAATTACACTGATGAACACCTGCTGTTAACAAGCAGAATCAGTGAAGGGAAGAGAAGAAACACAAGGGGCAAATTCCAAACAGAAGTGAGCATCCCTATGCCATACCTGGGTATGTTTAAGAGTAAGTAAGCGGATAACCTCAACTTTTGGTTCCAAAAATGGAGGTAACTTTCAGGGTATGTAAGTAGCCATAGCAACTTGATCTCTTGCACTCTGGAGCAGGTTATGTTCCAGGGTTAGTTTGCTTAAGAGGTATTCAGATGCGTGTTATATAATCAATATGGTTATATTAATGTAACTAAATTTGTTATATAGTTACAGTTATATACACAATGTTACATTATACAATATATAAATGTTTATTTAATTCTAATATATGTATTTATTTTATTGTCATCTCACACATAGATCTGCTTTTTATCCTTTATAGCAGGACATTTTCTATGCTATAATTTCTATAATGAAATACATATGTGATATCTTATTAAATAATTAGCATCAAACAAACAATATAAAGATAAAAAAATGATTGTATATATGTGACGGTAAGTTAACCTTGCTTTCCGGCTATGAAGTGACCATAGCATGTACCCTTCTCTAACGGCCTTGTGGAAGGGCCCTTCATTAAGGGATTCAGTTACTCACTTTAGTTTGGAACGCCCCTACAAATGGCGTTCCCTTACCAAAGTGCCCTTCAAGGGTGCAAAAATGCCCTTTGGAATTTGCCCAAGAACTACAGCTGACTTCAGCCACAGCCCTGGATGAAATCAACTGAAGAGGAAAGAATAAATTAAAAGTTTCAAAATCTGATTTAACAACTCCACAAACAGCGTTACCAGCTTCACTTATTATTAACCAGACTGAATTTATTTTTTCAAACATCTACAGAAGTTCTCATTAAGATTTAACAGAGGTTTAGATATTGATGTTTTATCTGATGTTACCATTGTGGTGGTCAGTGTTTGCTTTGGTTGGGCTTTGGTTTGGTTAGTTTTTCCTTGTCTGTTGTAACTGTGTGTTTAAGGTACATGTGTTATAGCAAAAAAGCACAAAGCAAATGTGATCAGATGACATTGGCTGTTTATTAACGGTCACAGTCATCTAATGGCCTGGTACACTTATCTCTTTCTAATCTGTAATTATGTGGGTGATGTTTTATATTTTGATTATGATATTCCTGTGATTCTACAGCATGACATACATCAGTGTCATGACAATCAGATAATATGAAGCATTTTAAAAACAGTTTGTACTCAAAATGTTTGAACATCTGTATCATTCAGACACACACAGACATCAAGAATCAGCATATAAATCCTAACAATGATGACAAGCCATGCTGGGTACCAGCATAATACAAGACTCATTCATGACTCCCAGCATGCATTGCAGCATGAATAAATTATGCCGCTGGGTTGTCCTGTTATTTTCTCTTAATCCTTACTATTTGCTTTTGTTTTTTTGCTGTTGTTTTTGTTGACTTTTTAGCTTGTTTTGTGATATTCAGAGCTAATCTGTTTATCTATTTTGTTGATTGTCACCATCGTTGAGATTCATATGCTGATTCTTGATGTCTGTGTGTGTTTAAACAGCACAGTAGTTCAAAGTTTCTATTTTTGAGAATGAGTTTAAAAGCCTTTTATAACTGGTTGTTCAAAGATTGCTTTTTTATGTTTTTGCTGTAGAATCACAGTGGTGGTAGCAAGATAAATTTAAGGTGTATTAATTTAAAACTTTTGCTAAACATTCAATGAAATCAGTGAATCATGCTTTACATTAGTGATGGGCAAATGAAGCCTCATGAAGCACTGAGGCTTTCCCCATTTTTTCAAGAAAAGATTCAAAGCTTTGAGAGTGTCGAAAACCGTGCCATCTGGTGTTTATTAAAAAAATAAAGCAGCCAAAACCCTGTGAAAGAAGCTTCGTCGGACGAAGCAGCCACCACAGAGTTTCATGTTTCATCCTCAAATAAAAGCCTAATAGTGCACGCATGTGTGTGTTGAATTTATCTCCGTGATAAATTAATTTACCCATTAAACTGTGGCATTTAATGCCAGTATGAATCTCAATATGATGTAACAGAAGAATAAACCTACACATATATGAATTGCATATGGCAAATATTTTATTTTCCTGAAATAATTTGTATTCTTCATAATACTTGTATGACTGGGTATTTAAAAATGTAATTGAATAAGTCTGAATGAAAACCAACTCATAAAGTAAGATCTGGGGGTTCGAACTTTCCGATACGCAAAGCGAAACGCGCACGTGATTGGACAAAAAGTGAGATTTCATTTGTTGTCGATCACGTGACTCTGGGAAACCCCACTACGGGGCTTCACTAGAAATTGTGTCGCATATGTGCTACGCACACCGAAGCTTCAGTGTCATATATAACATCACTACACCATGGTTATGTATCAGAACATAACCTGAACACATTTCTCCTTGAGCTTTTTTTTTTTTTTTTGCTACAACAAATGTGTCTCAAAAACATACAGACACAGCAGCCAAACAAAAACTAATGTTAAAAGTTAAGGGTCAAGAGCCCAACTAAAGCAAACACTGATCACCAAAATGGTAACTGAGGATTTTACTGTGGGGTTAAAGGTGTGAGATAAAAAAACAGGGTGAACGGTAATTTAACAGTAATCAATTGTAAATTAATTTACGGCAATAGACTTTAGACTTTACGGCAGTAATTTACGAGTGCCCCTGCTGCAAGAAAATTACCGTAAAATCAAGGAAAAACAGTAATTATTTTATTATTTCCATGGCAACACGTCACTGCTTGTCTTGTGACACTGCAGCAACAAAAGCACTGGATGACTGATGGATTGCTTTTATGTCATTTTTTCTTTTTTTATTTAAAATATTCACAAACTTGTATGTCATGAAATGAGCTGATCTTCTGATTGTCAAATATGTGTAAGTGAATGTGTTTTGTTGTTTAAACACCTTTATAATGATCGCGTTAGTTGAGCTGAGGCCTGTGCGCGATGGGCGGCGCCATGTTTGTTTATGCCGCAGTTCAGAGACTCAGATCTGTTGGATTTACAAAACGTGAATTCATCCGCTTCTTTCGAAATACATGAATGTAAGTGTCTGGTGAACTGGGAGAAGAACAGAGTCAACTTTACAGTTGCTTACATAATATGTACCTGATGTTAATATAACACGTCGTCTAATGGAACGGATTATTTTTGCCGCTTCCATAGACATAAAATTATGTTTTGATTATTTCCCTGTTACACATTTTGCAGTTCAGTTTTATGTTAAAAAATAATCCTTTTCATTGGATTCAAATGAAATAAGTTGACAGTTCTAACAACATATAAATACTAGTTTATTTTTTAATGTCATGTGTGTTACCATGATGGTGTTTAGTGTTTGTGTGAATGACACTGTGCACCTTCTATTAGTGTACACACTTTGGAAAAGCTTGTGATGTGCTTTAATTCATCATATGACTTTCTCATTACCATTTGTTGTTGGTGATTTTATGTAGGATTACAGTAACAGTTATTATAGCATAAGAAATTATTGTATTTTATACATTATATATATTCAGTTTATCTATGTTTTTTTCCTGACAGTGTTTTTCAGAAAAACACCCCTGCTGCCAGAAAATCACTTTTTAATTTTTTTTTTTTTTTTTTACAGTGTATAGCCTACATCCACATTTTATTAAAAAAAAATAAAAAATAAAATAAAAAACGTTACCATCAATAATCATTAAAATCATTAGACTGACAATGGCAATTTAAAGATGAAGTTACCAAATCATCCACCAAATTAAAGTATAGCCTAATATAACAGGTTAATGAAAATCTCAAAAATAAGCAAATAATCTAACACAGACTGTCCCAAAGAATACTTATGTAAACATAAAAACACATTTGTGCATAATCAAGTGGCATTTATTGTAAGATATATAATATGTTCAAAAATATTCTGAAAATAAATGAATAAGTAAATAAATAATATATTTTAGTTATATTAAAAATAATCTTAGTTAAGTCATGGCATGCTCAGAAAATTAGATCTACAAATGCCGAGCATCATTTATTTACAGATGCCAACTGGTTTGAAATGTATCACATATAAAGGCATTAATACATTATAGGTTCATCCTAAAGATATTACTTTCCAAAGACCCATGCATTACTATTTACACCGATCATTTGCTCCAACACGATCACATGAGAATGCGTATCAGTAAAATGAGTTCTGGCGTGCATATGATACGCAGTTTTTCGCGTGCATATGATACGCACTTTATGGCGTCTATATTCCAGCTAACAAAAATATGTTCTTAGAATGTTTTGCTAACATTCCCATTAAGTTATGAAAACTTTATTTCTGAATGTTTTTTTTTAAGACATTGAAAACGTCCAGTTTTTTAATGTATCAAGAATGTTTTTTCTTGGTTTATGTGAACTTTAGAGGAACATTCCATTCCATCATTTTGGAAATGTTATGAAAACGTTATTTTGTAATATTTTCGGAACGTTCAAATTATCCGTTTTTTATGTATTAAGAACAATTTTTATTGGTTTATGTGAACGTTAGAGGAACATTCCATTCTATCATTTTGGAAATATTATGAAAACGTTATTTTTGAATATTTTCTGAACGTTCAAAACACCCCGAACGGATGGCCAGTCCATCACCGGGCTCACACACAGACACTTGAGTATTGCTAACTTCCTCTGCTGCATGTCTTTGAACTGTGGTGGAAACTGGAGTACCTGAAGGAAACCCACACTGACAACCTGCTAACTCCTGGCTTAGCCGGGACTAGAACCGAGGACCTTCTGGTTGTGAGGTGACAGTGCTACCCTATCAGCCATTGAGCCACTGTACTGCCCAGTTCATATTTATGTCTATATGAATTCAAGTGATAAAAACAGATAAAATGTAAGTAATTAATTTCTTTCAGCCACATGTATGGATTTCAAAGTAACAGAATTTTTAAGTACCAAAAACTGTGTTAAGACACGTTTCCAGAGTGTTTACATTTTTCCGGAGTATTAGGTAAGTGCATTAAATATTTGAATTCAAAAATAACAGATATGACTTTACTTTAGGATTCACATTTTACTGTAGTAGTACACTAACTGTGTTAGAGTCTCTGGGAAGTACACAGTCCAAAACATGGAATCATAAAGAGCAAAGCTTACGTTTTCTAAACCAAAAACACAACCCCACCAAGTTAAACAAGGGAAAAAAGAACATAAACTCAAACATACAACTAGACAGCACACAAGTCAAATCTAACAAGACATGTGGAAAACAACACCATAGAAAAAGTGAGTGTTTGGATTTCAAACATTGTCATTTTACACTGATGCTTCAGGCTGAAGAGACTCATAACTTAATTGCAATGTTATCAAAACATTCTAAAAACATTTTTAGCTGAGATGAAGTCAGTATTATTCCTGCTTGCCTGTATATTTTATATACAACTTGCATTCATTATTTGTTCCTTATGCATGTGTCTTGTGACTTTATGTTCTCTTCAGTTCTATTTAATGATCAAACAAGTAGTAACATTTTAAAAAAAATGTTAGATGAACTTCCAACTAACATTTCAAAAACATTTAGCAAATATTAATAACATCATAAAGACGTTACGACAATGTTGTTCTAAGAAGGTTTTCTCTCAATGTTATGAGAATGTTCTTTAAGTAAAAATAACATTGTATGGACGTTCCATGAACGTTGTTCTCACAACGTCTTCTCTATATTATAAGAACATTCATTAAGTACAGATTACATTATAAGGACGTTTCATGAACGTTGTACTCAGAACTTATTATGATAACATTATGAAAACATTCAGCAAATAATAATAACATTAAAAGGATGTTCTGAGAATGTTGTCCTAAGAACGTTTTCTCTCAACATTATGAGAAGTACAAATAACATAATAAGAACGTTCCAACAATGTCGTTCTAAGAATGTTTCCTTTATTAATGTATTTTAACTATGAAAACGTAAGACTGTTCCTTAAACTTTATTTTAGGAATGTTTTTTTTTTTTTTTTTTTTTTTTTGTAACATTTACATAACTTTTAAATAACGTTAGTGAATGTTATGGAAACGTTCCCTGTTAGCTGGGATAACACGCTCGGTAGTCTTGGGTAGGATTAGTGGTGTGGGGTTCGTGCGTATAAAACGCCATAGAGTGCGTATCATATGCACGCCAAAACTCATTTTGGCGTATACATTCCACGAGATTACACACTTGTATTATTGACGCATTTTCGTGTGATCGGGCTTGGCAGTTAAACTGCCCCCTCTCAATCAGTTTTTTTAATATGAGATCAGAAAACAAATAACATAAATACAACATAATTACACAACATAATACTGCGTAGTGCACAATATTATTCGTATCTAAACTCTCATGCATGCAGGCAGGTGTGTGAGCGCTGCTGATAGTGTTTACCTCCTCCAGAATCCTTCATTCCAATGGTTCCGCCGGTGTATATGACCAGGACACTCACCTCCAACCCGTAGAGCGGAGATGTCAGCGCCTGAATCGCATCAGACCGACTCAACCTGCTTCGAGAAAGAGCTTGACCCAGAGAAGACATTCTTGTTGAAGACGAAGCCGGTGTTTCCATTCTGTCATATCGGACTCACTTATATGGTGGTGGCAAACACCTCCCTCTGAAAATCTCTAAGACCGCCCTCAAAAGTCAAAATTGTTCAAATATGAAAATAAAGCACATGTGTAGCCTATATATATTAGGGTGAGCAGACGTCCCCGATTTCCATCATACTTTGGGTCCATTTTAAGAGCAATATAGTCATTTTTAAACAATAGTTGAGTTACATGAAACTACTTGGGTTGTTTTTAACCCAGCATTTTTTTTTAGAGTGTATTATTTAAATACATGCTCTATACTTGAAAAAAAAAAGTTAATTTAGCCTGTCCTCAGCATGAGGTCACAATGTAAAATGACCAAACAAAGTGTTTAAAACTGCAACAAATTCAAAAATATACATTTAAATTGAAAGGCAGAGATCTGTAATATCTGTAATAACAAAACAAAAATCTTGAAGCATCTATTAGTTCTGTAGTAGTGCATCAAATTTTCTAAGTGCATGAGCTGGAAAAAGACAGTCGATCAGTCGAGCATTAGATAGTTCCCACGTTTTGGTTGCTAGTTCTGTGTGTACCCTGATATAAAATCCTGCAGGTGCCCCTGAATCAGATGTGTGGTTACATGCAGACAAGACAAAGATCACGTGCGAACGTTCACTATTAGTCATACATCAGTGATAAAGAGTGAAGTGCTATGATATACATTTTTTCTTGCTTTGGCACTATTTACATAAGCAAAGTCAAAAACTCTTTCAGCTTATTTTCAAATTCGTGTGTTTGTGGAAATGTTGATTTCTCTGATCTACATATGTGCATTGCAAGACGTTTGAAGGCCAAAAAAAGTGGAGAATTTGTCAGTGGGCAGAATATTATTTGTCAATACCTGCTCTCTTCTCATCTCCATCTCTCTTTCTTTATCTCTCAGTCTCCTTACCCAGGTGAAAAAAAGTACACTTCCATAATCTACTTAAAGTGATCTATTTTCGCGCACTAATTTTGTATTTAATTTACTAAAAATTCTTCTTTAGTACTTCTTAAGATCATCTAAATGTACTCAACTGTGCTATTTTGAGACACCATTTGTGAGGCTTTAGATTTACTACAAATGTGGCCTAAAATGTATATAAGAGAGTCTGATGTGGATATTCTGTGTCATTGCTAATTTCTTGGTTATTTTAGCCGGTGTTTAAGGCTCAAGTTCCCTTTATCAACACCAAACCTCACATTTTCAGTTTTTTTTTTTTTGTTTTGTTTGTTTTGTTTTGTTTTTTTCCTGTTATACAAGTCACACGAGTATATTTACTTGTATCTGTCACATTTTTATTATTATTATTATTTGAAGCTTTAATAAAGCAACATCAAAATCTTTCCCCATACACCTGTTTGGGAATCACTAGTCTCCAAGAACTAGTAGATTAAAATAGTTCACCAAAAAAATAAAAACTCTGTCATCATTTACTCATCCGTTCAAAACCAGTATGATTTTTTTTCTTCCGTGGAACACAAAAGATTTTCTGAAGAATATTGGGAACCAGTTGAACCAATTTTGGTGCTGATTGACTTTGATTGTTTCACAGTTTCAGAGAGTGAGGACCCAGGACACACTGTATGTACAAAAAACATAATTGAAAACATTTTTCATAATATGTTCCACAGAAGAATGAGTCGTACAACTCTGAAACAACATGAGGGTGACAGAATTGTTATTTTTTAATTAACTATCCTTTTAAAATTGACACACAAAAGCATGATGTCTTCAAAATACAGAGCAATGTTAAACAGTTTAGAGAATGAGATAAAGAACTACTACTAATAAATATTATATTAATAATCTCTCACACACACACACACACTGTACAAAAGTAGATGATTTAATTTAATTGTCATCACTTCATTTTGTAGAAATTGTTTACACACAGATGACTATGTTTGTTAAAAAGGCCGTTTTATTCATGAGAATAATATGCCTTCTGATTTAAATCTCTCTCTGTTTTGCTGAGATTGATTGGCACGCAGCATCCAGCACAGCAGCCAATCAGCGCTCACGGATCGACGTGCAGGCGATCATCCCGCCCATAGCGCTTAGTGCAAAGTTGAAAGCGAGTCCAGCAGTGCTGACGCAGATGCTGAACTTTTCCATTATATATCTTATATAGTTTGATTTCTTGTTCGGGTGTTGTGCGTCTATTTAAAGTAAGTGTATTATATGTGATCTTTGTAGGATCGCTGACCTAGCTGTCTATTCTATTTGCTGTTATAATGTACTTCACCTATTATGGCTAATGATACGAGATTATTGTCTTTAGCACGATGTTACGCTGTATATATGTTACCTTTATTCATACTTGCATATACTGATGTTGTGTTTATATATTTCGTTTGTATTTTGGTGCAGTTTACTTGTCTAAGTGCTCGATTTCGAGCAATTATAAGTTGTAAACAACTTAATGCGCATGCGCACAGAACAAGTCCAGCCCAAGCACCGCTATATAGAACAAATTAAGCTGTTTTATTGTTTAATTTAATGTGTATGACCTACCTAATTTGTTTTCTTGCAACTATTACTCCTTTTAATTCTGTATTTTACTAAATATACATTGTGTATTTCTGTTTAGAACATTGTTAATGTTAATACCATGCATATTTATTTTTACTCTGTATTTTCTGTTTTATAGAAAAACCACACACATACTGAATACACCCAACTAAGACAACTCTTCAACTTTTTACTATTAACTGAGTTGTTGTGGTGACAAATAAACGGGTTACTCCCATATTTCAACCATCTTTGCCCAAGTCTCTTACCAGACACCCTGTGGTGGGTTTCAAACCTAACCAGCAATATACTCCAATGAGAATGTGCTACCAACAGCCAACTGGGCGCGTCAGAAGGAAGACTGCCCTTCCCGCCCGATATGAGGATTATGATCTCACTGGCTTTGCCCTGCCTACGTTGTATCCAGAACCCGTGTCACCACACACTCAGATACACTCCAATCTGTCAGAAGGTGAAGACCAAGAGGAGGGTGCAACAGCATTCAGTCTTCCGGCGATTCCAAGTGATGAGCCTCACAGTTCAGAAGAGTGGTCTGACACAGACCCAGGCAGGTCTGAGAATGCCATACTTCAGCAACAAAACAGGAATCTCCGCCATGCAAATGAGAACATGTGTCACACTGTACAGATGATGCAACAGGAAAGAGATGCATTGCAGCAGACAAATCAGCAGTTTGCTCAAGAGCTCTCACAGCTTAAGCGGCAGATGCAGCAGTTACAAATTCAGGTTGATCAACAACAACCTCAGCCCCATCCATCTGCTATTCCTGCCCGTCAACCTCATCCTAGCAAACCTATTCCTGCACCACGCCATGTTAAGCATGTGCAGCCTGTGGAGAGAAGCTTCGGACCAGTACCAGCACCACGCTTCAGGCGAGACAGTTCTTCAAGTCAAGAACAATCTCCAGCTTTGGTGGCTGCTCCCAGAGACAAAACGTACTCCCCCTATGACATTTCAAGTATCCAGCCACCCAGCTGGGGGGCCTCAAAGGAAGAAGAATGCTGCCATCATGACCGTGATTATTATCCCTCATACCAGCAGGAGTATGAAACTTCCTCACCTTATGATTCTGCTCGGCGCCACAAAATGCCCCATAGTTCACCAAGTCAAGTGCCTCAGTTTGAGCCAGAGTCAATGTACAGAGGCCCTACTCCCACCATACCAGACTTTGTACATCCAAACCCGAGAGAGTTTTCACGGTTGAAGATCGCCTTAGAGAACACACTCCCTGCTAGTGCCACGGAGAGGTATAAATTTCAGATTCTTACAGACCATGTCAAGCTAGAAGAAGCGTTACTCATCGCTGATTCGTACAACCATTCTCAGTACCCCTTCACAACAACGATGGCCGTGCTGGACCAGCAGTATGGTCAGCCACACCAGCTTGCATTACAACGAATAGCAGAACTTATGGATGGCCCAAATATCAGCAGTGGGGACATAAAAGCATTCAGACTGTTTGCACTTAAAGTTCGGTCGCTCGTTGGCATGCTGGGGCAACTCGGAAAGAAGGGCACCTTTGAATTGCAGTGTGGCTCCCATGTCTCCAGATTATTGGGGAAATTACCACATGATCTCAGGTCAAGTTTTCGCCGGTTTGCACATCCACACCGTGTTCCAATTCCAACACTTCTGGATCTTTCTGAATGGTTGGAGTACGAAATCCAAGTACAGGAGGACACGTCAAGATTTGTAACCAGCCAACGTAGAGGGCCCACTGCACGGACCAGAGAGATAATCAAAGACCACAAGCCTTTTAACAAGAATGCAAACATTCTGCTGAACACTGAGAAAGCCCTGCTTGACACAAGTACCTCAGCTCCTACTGTGAGAACTGTTCCAAAACCCTACTGCCCCTACTGCGATCAAACTAAGCACTCCTTGAATAACTGCTCAAATTTCAAGCAACCCACTACAGATCAGAAGCGTAACTGGGTCAAGGAGAACAGTCAGTGTTGGCACTGTGGCAGGAGCCATCAAGCAACAGAATGCAGTCTGAAAATGCGCTGTAAGCAGTGTAATGGTCGACATCTGCTGGTTCTTCATTACATTACAGTGAAAAGTGCTAAGAGCTCACAGACTGTGCCAATTGAAGCTGCTTCCACTCCTGCAACCAACTCCTGTCTTCTTAATACCATGAACGAGATTCTTCTTATTCGAAAGCCTCCTGCCACCCGAAAAGTCCTGCTGAAGATAAGTAAAGTAATACTCAGGAATGGAAAACACCACATGACTGCCTATGCCATCCAGAATGATGGGTCATGCGGGGACAAACATTGAATGAGCTTGGACCAGACAGCCACTGGTATCAGGGACCATCATTCTTAAAAGGCTCTCCAAGTTCATGGCCTGAAACACCACCTCCTGTGGAGGTAAATGGAGATGAGCTGTGCAAAACTGGTTTGTGCACACTTGCATGCTTCACGACCAGCACATCAGTCCCTAACCCTGATCATCATAAGAAAAACATTTGCAGCTCTTGCCCCTGAACTTCAGGCACAGCTAGCCAGACAACAGATTGAAATCCGTTTCAACCCCCCAAATGCTCCTCACTTCGGAGGTTGCTGGGAGCGAGAAATACGTTCTCTTAGGCAAGCACTGACCGCCACCATCAGAGCTCAGTCAGTAACGGATCGAAATGTTGTGTGCTCACGGATCGACGTGCAGACGATCATCCCGCCCATAGCGGGATGATATATATATATATATATATATATATATATACACACACACAACAATACAATAGCATGCTATTATTTAGATATTTAAATTATTATTATTATCATAATTAGATATCTTTGCAACAAACAGAAGAGACAAGCATTATTTCTGGCATCTGTAACCCGAGTATCATTGCATGTCCTTTGCTTTGTATAATAACGTAATAACGTATACAGCTACATTTGAAAGAAGAAAGAGAGAAATCTCTTTACATGTGCTCGCGTCCATAACCACTGATCATCTGCACACAAACAATGATCATCAAATCAAATGCACATTGACGGATCTTCTTCCATCTGTTCTTCAAAATGTAATCAAATGTATATTTCTGCAGGCGATTGTAAACTGGTTAACTGTGTCTACGCAAAGGCGTTCATTTTCAAGACGAACAGGTCACCGGCGCCGCCACTGCCCCACCCACAAATTACCGTGGGACGGCGGGTGTTCATTTCATACTCTCTAAACAATGGTCGCTTATTTAATGTATAAATTAAGATATATGTCCATAAAAAAAGGTAAAGAAATGCTACATACTTTGTTATCGTGGCGTAATAATCGGTTTGGTTGTAAAATGTAGGCTTTGGCTGTATGAATTAAAATCAAATAAAATCGATACTTGTGGAATTGTTCACAGACAGCACACGCAGTTAAACTAATAAAGATCTTCATCACTGGCGAACAATAGGATGCATTTGCAGATTTGCTTTTAATTGACTGTAGATCCACTGCCACTTCATCCAAAGCTCAGACTGAGAAACCGCTTCAGACGATTCAGTGCGTGCAGGAACTGAACAAATCATTCAAACTGATTTGCGAACCTATTTAGACAGTTTTGCCAACTTGTTTGATCAAGTCTTTGAACAGAATCGACTCAAGAGTGATTCATTTGTAAATGGGGCATCGTTCATGAAAAAAGAGACCGCGCGCTTGGAATAAACTATGCATTTCTTAACATGTACAGTTATATGTATTAAAATAAAATAAAAGGAACGTCGCCCAACGTAGCGAAGTAAAAGTACAGATTTTTCATTTCAAATGTACTCAAGTTAAAGTAAAAGTACCCACATTTAAATCTACTCTAAAAAGTAAAAATTTTCCAAAAAACTACTCAAGTACATGTAACGAAGTAAATGTACTTCGTTACTACCCACCTCTGGTCGCGAGGCTTTCACTGAGCTGCGCAAAGCTACAGATCTGTCTCTCTGTGCTACCAAGGAGACCGCCAAATCAATTGGGTGGTCTATGGCAGCCCTGGTTGCTACGGAGAGGCATTTGTGGCTCAACCTCGCTGACATGAAGGACAGAGATAGATCCTTCCTTTTGGACGTCCCGCTTACGCCGCCTGGCCTTTTCGGCGACTCAGTCAACACCGTCGTCGAAAGGTTTCAGGAAGCCAAGAAGCAGGCGGCGGCGTTCCAAAAGTTTCTTCCCCGCCACCCTCTGGTCTCTGGGGCTGCTGGGCGGGAGCAGCCCCAGCCGAGTATGAGCTCCTCGCACAGGGCGCAGCAAAAAGTGAGCGTTGCTTCCCGTGCTCCCCCACAGAGAGACTGGGGGGCGGGACAGCGCTCACAGCTGAAGCCTTCCAAGGGTAAGACAGATCTGAGGGCCATCATTATCCAGTGGAAGGCTTCGGAAAAGAAGTCCTGACGCCCGTGGTGTAGGGCTTCTGAGGGCAGTCCCCTCCGGGGTGAGTCGGTTTCCACCTCGTTATACGGTGCCCGTCTCCCCTCGGTGCCCTCAGGGGGCCATTCTGCCAACCCTGCCACCTTGTGTGCTTCAGGGTGCAGCGGTTCTCAGCGAACGTATATCCCAGTGGCAACGTAGTGGCGCTGGGATGTTTGCTCCCTCTAAGGAGGGATCAAAAGTGGCCAGTTCAGTTGCTCCCTGCCGGTTCACCGCTTCAGGGCACCGGGCTGGTCACACATCAAACACCAGAGATCAGTCTCAAGAAACTGATTCCCTTAGTAGATTCATTGGCAGCGTGGAAACTCCTGTCAAACGTATCTCAATGGGTCCTGCGCACAGTAGAATTTGGGTACAGAATTCAGTTCGGGTTGCGACCGCCCAGGCTCAACAGGGTCTGGATCTGGTTATGGAACAGGAAGTACAGATTCTCTTGCAAAAAGAAGCTATAGAAAGGGTTCCTTCTCCCAGCAGGGAGTCAGGGTTTTACAGCCGGTACTTCATAGTTTCAAAGAAGGATGGAGGGTTGCGTCCTATTCTAGATCTGTGCCTAATAAATCGCTCTGTCAAGAAGCTCAAGTTCAGAATGCTAACTCTGAAACAGATCATGTCACAAATCAAGTCCAAGGATTGGTTTGTCATACTTTCATATGCGTCTCCAGCTCAGAGAACCTCCTTTCTGGGCGTGGTTTGGGATTCGTTCTCGATGCAAGCATGTCTATCTCCGGCTCACATAGAGGCGATTCTCACAGCCATAAACAAGCTGAAGCTAGACCAGTCACTCACTGTGAAACAGTTTCAGAGACTGTTAGGTCTGATGGCAGATGCGTCTAACGTGATACCTTTTGGCCTGGTGTACATGAGACCTTTGCAGTGGTGGCTCAAAACCAAGAAGTTCTCCCTGAGGGAAAATCCGTTTTGCATGATCAAGGTCATGCAGCGATGCCTTCGTCATGTCATGTGGAAAAAACCTTGGTTTCTTTCCCAAGGGCGGGTGTTATGAGCTCCTTGTTGTCACGTAACGCTCACGATGGATGCGTCCCTCACCGGCTGGGGGGCGATCATGAGTGGTCGCTCGGCTCAAGGTCTGTGGAGGGATCATTATCTTTCCTGGCACATAAACCAGCTGGAGATGATGGCTGTGTTCCTGGCACTCAAACACTTCCTCACAGATCCCAGGGGCCATCATGTGTTGGTCCGCACGGACAATACAGCGGTGGCACACCAGATCCTCCTGTGGGCCCAAGGGAAGTTACTGACAGTCAGCGCAGTATACATTCCAGGGCGTCTGAATCAGGAAGCAGACATCCTGTCGAGGCAGGGGCTGAGGCCCGAGAAGTGGAGACTTCACCCCGAGGTGGTGGAGCTCCTTTGGGAGCGCTTTGGGAAAGCAGAAGTGGACCTGTTCGCGTCTCAAGAAACGACTCATTGTCCTCTATATTTCTCCCTCACACATCCAGCCCCTCTGGGGTTGGACGCTATGGTACAGACGTGGCCGAGGCTGCGTCTGTACGCCTTTCCCCCGATTGCTCTGCTTCCGGGAGTTTTGGAGAGAGTGCACCAGGACGGGGTCCAGTTGCTCCTAGTAGCCCCTCACTCCTTCACCCCCGCCCAGAGTTGTGGAAACTGTGGCCGTGGCCTCTGAGGGGGCACAGCTCATAGGATTCAGGCCTCCCTACCAAGGTAGTGGAGACCATACTCCAGTCCAGAGCTCCCTCCACGAGGAGGCCGTACTCCCTGAAGTGGAATGTCTTCTCTTCTTGGTGCAGAGAGCGTACATTAGATCCTGTTAACTGCCCAGTCGGTACAGTTCTGGAGTTTCTGCAAGATAAGTTCTCTTCAGGGTTATCCCCTTCTACGCTGAAGGTTTACGTGGCGGCCATTGCGGCTTACCATGTTCCTTTAGAGGGTGCTTCTCTTGGAAGACACAGTTGGGTTACTAGCTTCCTTCGTGGTACGTTGAGGCTGAGGCCTGCGGCACGTCAGAGAATTCCGACCTGGGACTTGGCCATAGTGTTGGAGGTCCTACAGCTCCGTTTGAGCCCATCGAAGAGGTTCATGAGAAGTTCTTCACCCTTAAAATTCTTTTCCTCCTCACTATCTCATCTCTCAAGAGAATCGGAGACCTCCAAGCCCTTTCGGTCTCTCCTTCTTGCCTGGACTTTGCGCCGGGCATGGTTAAAGCCTTTCTCTTCCCTCGGGAGGGCTACGTTCCCAAGGTCCCCACTAATGTGGTGGGCCCCATTATGCTGCAGGCCTTCTGTCCTCCCCCTTTCCTAGATCCAGACCAGGAAAAACGTAATCTGCTCTGTCCTGTCAGGGCTTTGGATGCTTACGTCCACAGAGCTGCCCTATGGCGTAAGACTGATCAGTTGTTCATCTGTTTCGGTGCCCCACATAAGGGGCACCCTGCATCTAAACAAACCCTAAGCAAGTGGATAGTCAAGGCTATCTCGCTAGCTTATGAGTCAGCCAGCCAACCATCACCTCTTAAGGTCCGTGCTCACTCTACCCGGAGTATGGCTGCCTCTTTGGCTTTGTTTTCTGGAATTTCCCTCCAGGAAGTCTGTGATGCTGCAGGGTGGTCCTCGCCCCATACCTTCGTTAGGTTTTATAACCTAGATGTTGCCTCAACCCCGGGGTCACGAGTGCTTGTTCCTTAGTGTGCGCATCCGTTTTACATGACAGGCACTTGGTTTTATGGCGGCGTGGGTATCTCGTTCCCAAAGTGCTTGACGCAGCGTGAGTTCCCTTGAAAGGGAACGTCTCAGGTTACATATGTAACCATGGTTCCCTGAGAGGGAACGAGACGCTGTGTCACGTTGCCATACTCCCAGCATGCCTGTGACTGACTGACTTCTACTTTCAGAAGCTAACTCAGTTTGGTTCAGGTGTGCTTTATAGTTTCCTGGTCATGACGTCACCCGCCTATGACGTTCCGTCACGCCATTGGACTGATTTCACATGTGCTTCACGACGCAATCACGCAGAGGCGTTCCCAAAGCGCTTGGCGCAGCGTCTCGTTCCCTCTCAGGGAACCATGGTTACATACGTAACCTGAGACGTTCTCTGTCACGCTTGAACAAACAATAACATGCACAACAATGCCAAAAATATAGTATCCTCATTTGTACAGCCTCGAATGAGTTAAATAAAGTCTTAAACAAAAGTAAAGAGTTGTGAGAAAGTGGGATGTATGTGAGATCCGCGCCATGTGCAGCAGCTGCAGCTCTTAAAGTGACAGCAACCATTGCTGTCTATCATTGAAGATAATAAAAGAACAAAGGTAACAGAGAAAAGTACTCACTGCTCTTGAGTAAAGAACGTTTGTAGCTTTAATAATGATTAATCTATATTTAATTTAAAATTAGACTGTTTGGCAACTTTATTCAATTTCTATACTTTCCTATCTGTTAGACAGGTAAGGGCACAGGTAGCCTAAATATGACATGTATTATGGGTTTATGTGAGGATTGTTCTAAGTTCACTTAAATTAAAAGTTATATTTTTGAAGCCTAAAAAAAAAAAAAAAGGAGCTTTCAATAACACTGTAATGTTGAATGGCTATTTTTTCATGGAGACATCAGTAGCAGTATTAGTATCAGTGATACTGGCCTTCATTCATTAAACAAATATTTAAAATATACTGTATTTTCTGTTGTTTCTTTCTGTTGTTTTAATTTGGAGATTAACTGTGAAATTATTACATTATAAAATATATTAAAAACGTATAAAAACGTAACTGTTTTTAATTGCGATTAATCGTGAAAAAACAGAAAAAATTGTGATTAATCGAGTTAATTTTTTTAATTGATTGACAGCACTATTAAAAGTTCACTCAAAAATAACAATTCTATGTGACTAAATTTGTAGTGATGATTAGTAGATTGAATGGGGAATGTAGAATAATAAGAAAGTAAAATCCATTGGCTCTGGGAAGTTGGGGGCGGGGTTGGGTTGTTTGTTTCTGTCTTTTTAAGGTTGATGTGTAGACGGAAGGAGAGGAGACCCCCTGCGTTCAGACAGTGAGACGTGGACTGAGTGCTGAGCAGCCTTGATGAACTGGAGACGGCGGATAGTGAGCAGGCGAAAAAAAACAACAACAAAGAAACACCAACATTGAATGAATTCTGTTTCTAAAGAAAATTTAGAGTTCAAAAGAGTGATTCATTCTTTCAGTGGTGTAACTTTGTTTTAAAAAGTGGGTGGGACAGGAGTGTGTGTGTGCTTATTAATAAATGTTCACCTTTTGATTATTATTGTTGCCTATAGTAATTATGTGTCTGATTTTGGGTGGGAAAAAAAATCCGTTTTGTCAACTCCGTCAGGTTTTATGTCTGATGGTTAACAAGTGCTCTCAAAAAGTCTATATAATGTGATTTAATATGTTTTTTTTTTTGTTTTTTTTTTTGCATATGGGGAATTCTTCTAATGTTGTTTCATGATTCTATTTACATATACTGAATATTTGGCCCCAGGGGTCCGTTTCAGAAAGGAGGCTAAGTGAAAACTCTGAGTATGTTATTAACCCTGAAATGAGGGAAACTCTGGGTTTTCCGTTTCAGAATTGGAAGTATGTCAAACCCGAGAAAGCAGGGTAAGTCAAGCCCGTTTCTGAAAGAGCAGTAACTTATACTCAGAGTCAATTACCATGGTAACTTACTCTGTGAACCTAACCTGGTCGGGAGCAGGTTTTCTTCTGTAAACCCAGAGTTTCCTTCGTTCTCTTCCCCCTTTTTAAAGTGCAAGTTATGTTTAAATAGTTCATTCATTCATTCACTCTACAAAAAACTTTTCTTACTGAGTATTTCTTACTGAGTATTAATTCAAGTACAAATATCTAAAAATTATTAAATCAAGATGGATATTCTATATAGGAAAATGATATAAGATATTAAGTCTTGTTTCCTGGGGGACCACAGAGGTTAACAAGAAGGCATGAGGATGAAGAGAGTGTGTTGCAACCTCAAGTGGAGGTGAGCCAGACGAAGACTTCAGTGAAGAAGAGGAAGAGTGCTAGAAGAAGACGACAGCGTAGGTGACAAAGGAAGAACACCTGGCTTAGTAAACAAGAGATACAGAAACTGATACTCCTACATCTGGAAGATTGGATCAGAGACATTGATCAATTGATGAGTAATATGAAGTTGGAATGTCCCAAACGTTAGTATAAAAGTCTGAGGAGTAAAAGGCCTCCTCAGATGCTGCCTGCATTAAGCGTAAAAGGACATCTGATACCCTAATGAGGGGCGCTTAACAGCATCTCCAATATTGCTGGGTAAAGCTAGGATATAGAGTTTTTTAGCTTAAGCTGATTTAATTTCTATTTTGTTTTATTTTGCATTAACTGCTTTGTATGTATTGTAACCAATAAAAGAGATATTTTAGGAATATTTTCAGGAATCTGAAGTTGCTTTAGCAGTCATGCAGTGGGCCATAGAGTTAGGAAGTCACTATGGACAGGAAGTGGCTATCCATTGCAAAACCTCAGAGTCAGAGGGCATTATGAGCACAGTGCTTAAAAAAACCATGAGGAAAACAAAGCTGTATACTATGAGTGGAAAAAAATTAAAGAAATCTCAGGGTAAAGTTCTAAATATAGAGAAAGTTAGGATTTACCGGGAAGCAATGACAGACTTTTAAAATGCAAATGAAATACTTCTTTACCACCAGAAGAGGAAGATAGAGATAGTGTTATAACCATAGCAGAACCGCACTTACCTAGGTCTGCAGTCACAGAAATACAGTTACAGCAGATAATGATCCGGATCTATGAGGGTTGGATGGAACATACATCTGAAGGCATGGCAGTAGTGTACAGATGATCAAAGGATTAGGAATAGCTGGAGCAGTTTTTGTATGCTTAGGGGAAGACGATCTTAAAGAGATAGAGAATATGAGAATCAGATTAGGTCCTCAGCAGGCAGGAACCATACAAATTTTTAGAGGTTCTCCAAAATGGAATAGTGTGGCACATGTAGTACTAACCGATAGTAGCACACAGACATGTACAGAAGAACAATCTAGAGAAGTAGATAGAACTAGATTGTTAAAAAAAAAAATGTAATTAGAGAAGCTAACGACAGAGGTGATAAAGAAATACATATGTCCTCAGTAGTGACAGAACAATGTCTGGAGGGACTCGTAGCTGGAATAATAGAAATGTCCCAAGAAATTCAAATGACTATAAATCTCCTTGTTAAAGAGAGAGATCAAGAGAAAATAAAAAATATTATTACACAGCAAAAAGAGAAGTATGAAGTAAAGCCAAGGCTAGCAGAAAACATAAGTAAGTTGAAACCTACTGCACCTTGGGAGGAAGATCTTGAACCCATTTCAAGATTTGAGGCCCATTTACCTTTTCAAGGCCCATTTCCCTTTCCTTTCCCTATGTATAGATAAAACGTTATCAAAATTATTCCAGTTTGCATAGATCTGCGGACAAAACTAATTTTTCTGTATTATGCAGACCAGTAAAGTAATTTGGCAAATATCGCTTTTTTAAATAATTTTTTTCAAATATGCAAACCTATAGACTAAACACGTAAATGAACGGCAAGAATGCATTAAAGGTATTTGGTTCTCAGTAGGACAGGTGTCATGTAAGCGGCCCCTAAAGTAATATTTAACAATTTTAACAATGGAACTGATTCAATCAAAAACCAACTTTAACTCGATAAGAATTTTCCTATTGTCACTGTGAAGCTGCTTTGAAACAATATGTATTGTGAAAAGCACTATATAAATGAAGATTACTTGACTTGACTTGACTTGACTTGACTTGAACCCCAAGGGACAGAATTTCAAGGGTCACAAGAATGGCTGTTAGACTCTTATTGAGCAAGACACAACAGAAGAAGAGACTGACAGTCAAAGTAGCGAGTCATCAGATAACAATCTTAGAGAAGTAAGGTTATGTAATAAGAGGGCAGGAAAGCTTGAGCTCAGGAGGGTGATACATCAGATAAAGAACGATTGGCCTGAAGTAAACATCAAAGGAGTTAAATACAAAAACCCAACCAGCAGAGAGAGAGGTAGATCATTAGAACGGAAGTGGGATCGAAAAATAATTGAAGGACGGCGCTCGGTTTCAGTTCGAAAACGTAGCCTTCGAGTTTCCCGAGACTGGTGAAGCCGCTTTTCCATCGGGCCAAGCTGTTTGTTTAACCGTTCCATTCCGTGCCGAGCCGGCTGCTACGGATATGGTTTCGTTTTCTACTGTGGTGCTACGATAACGGACCTCTTTGCAAAGCAATACAAACGAGTCAGTTGTTGCCTTGGTAACGCAAGAGTTTAAATACGATACGAGATGTAAATAGCTATGAAGGATGACCAGATTTCTTTTAACTGTATTACTCATTTGTGTTCACATCATTCAAATAGCGCATTTAGCAAGCTACAGAGAAACTGGCAGCCAGGTAACACATAAATGATTGATCCTGAGTGGAAATATCACTACCATGATCACTACACGCATTCTAGCAGCACAGTAGTCGGTGTATCCAGGGAAATTTCTCATACCCCTTGTGTGGTCCTGAAAAATCTTCATTTGAAGGGCTATCTGTCCCTTCCACTTAAACCCCTACCACTCCAGCCAAAAGAGAATCGAGACACCCCTACCCCTTCACGTGAACGCGCAAAACAAAGGGGTAGGGTAAAGGGGAAGGGGTAGAATTGGGATTGGGCCTTAGTGCTTTGTAAGTAATTAGCAAGACTTTAAAATCTACACAATGTTTAACAGGAAGCCAATGCAGTGTTTAAAGAACTGGGCTAATATGGTCATACTTCGGAATAACCACTGTGACGACCTCTGCTGTTGGTCTTGGGTATTGCTGCTTGGTACCTGTTCCCACAGATTAGCAGTTTATTGGTTTCAAATTGGGGGCTCGTCCTTGCTTTGTTAACTTAATGAGTTAAAAAACATTTTTGGGGCGTTTTGAGTTTGATAATTAGGTATTTTGGACACGCGAAAATAAATTTGTACCAAAGTCAATTTGTTCACCGTGTGAAGTCACCAGTTGGTAAGTACATCTGTGCAATATTGTTTTTTGAACGGGAGTTTTCTCTGATAGGCAAAGCGGCATATTTCTTTTGAGATGTGTCGGGTTTGTTATTTTTGTATAGTGTTGCGGTGAAAGTGGGTAGTAGTCATTATCTCGGGAGCACATCCGTGGTGTTGAAAGCGTTGCTGGTTTGACCAGTTGCGTTTTTCACCCAGCGGGTTACAGTGCATAAATACCCCCCACCGGTAATCGCATGAAGACTAGGGTTGAGTTAGGTAGAGTTATTGGACAAGTAGGTAGAGGGAAAACTCTCGTTATTTGATTGCACTGTGTGGACTGAATTGTTTTCTGGTGACTTTTTCATGGCTGATATTGATGAGTTTTTTAGTTCGCCTTCTCATGATTTTTTGGATAGGTGTACTAAAGAGCAATTATTAAGCATTGCTGAACATTATGAAATTGTGATTAAAGATAAAAGGCTCAAAGAAAATGTTAAGGTAGCTTTGAAAACTGAGTTGATTAGAAAAGGTTTGTTAGAAGCCAAGATGGAAGAATCAGTACCAGGTGTATCTAATTTACAATCTCTGTCTTTTAAACAGCAAAAAGAGCTGCTGCTTTTGCAGATGGAGCATGAAAAATTAAAACAGCGTTCTGAACAAGGTAGGATGGAGTTGGAAAAGGCAAAGTTGGATTTAGAGTTCCACAAGCTCAACCTTATGAAAGAAGGTAAGCTATCTAGTTCTGGTCAGGAGCAAAGTATGTCTTTTTCACTCGTTTCAAATCTAAAACTTGTTCCGAAATTCAATGAAGAAGATCCCGATACTTTTTTCACTTTATTTGAACGCGTGACAGAACTAAGGGACTGGTCAGATGATAATCGTGTCGCACTGTTACAGTGTGTGTTAACTGGGAAAGCACAAGTAGCTTTTTCTGCATTGTCAACTGATGATTGTAAAGCTTATCATAAAGTTAAATCTGCAGTTTTAAAAATATATGAATGTGTACCTGAAGCATACAGACAGCGCTTTCGATTGCAGAAAAAAGAAGAGTTGCAAACGCACTTAGAATTTGTGCGCGATCTGAGGAAGCACTGTAATCGTTGGTGTACAGCAGTAAATATTAACACATTGGAGGATTTGATTCATTTGATGGTGTTGGAACAACTTAAAAATTCAGTCCCGAGTCGTATAGCTACGTATATCAGTGAGCATAGTGTTAAAACACCAGAGGAAGCAGCTGTGTTGGCCGATGATTTTGTATTGACGCACAAAACTGCATTTGTTGATTGGCATGCTCGTGACGTTCAGTCTACCGTGTCTCTGTCCAAGCCTTCGTCCAATTTTAACCGTGTCTTCACGGGAAAATTCGACCCGAGCAAGATTTGCAATTATTGTCATGAGAAAGGACGTTGGAAAGCAGATTGTTCTGTCCTTAAAAATAAATCTAAACGTTCTACAGTAGAGCATTACAGTAATCAAGCCTTGACATCATAAACGCATGAACTAACTGTTCTGCATGTGTCATTGAGATCATATGTCTGTTATGTGCAGGTGTAGTAAAGACGAGGCAAATAAGGAAATCCACAATATATGGGTATTTAATTGACGAAGGAGCAGAGATACAACACATACACGTTTGAATAACATTAAGAACAGACAAGGAGTGCTAGGAGTGAGTCCAACTTAAAGGGAGTGCTGATGACAGTAAACAGGTGCAGGGAATCCAGGGGAAACGGTGGGAGGGCTGATGAGGGAAGTGAGTACAGGTGTGCAGACAAAGAGGATCATGGGAACTGGAGTCCGGGAAGGCGTGGTTGTAACAATGTCGTAGTTCAGATATATTTTTAAGATGGAAGAGTGTGGTTTTACAGATGCTAGAGACATGGCCTTCAAATGAAAGATTGGTATCAAAGAGCACACCCAGGTTCCTAATTGACGACGAAGACTTAACAGAGCAGCCATCAAGTGTTAGACAGTATTCTAGGTTATTACGTGAAAAAGTTTTTGGTCCAAAAATTAGAATCTCTGTTTTTTCTAGTAGTAGAAAATTACTGGTCATCCAATTTTTTATATCAGCTATGCATTCCTTTAATTTTGTGAATTGGTAAGTTTCGTCAGGGCACGAAGAAATATAGAGCTGAGTATCATCAGCGTAACAGTGAAAACTAACACCATGCTTCCTAATGATATCTCCCAAGGGTAGAATGTACAGAGTGAAAAGCAACGATCCTAGTACTGAGCCTTGCGGTACTCCATATTGAACTTGTGATCGATATGACATCTCTTCGTTTACTACTACAAACTGATAACAGTCAGATAAGTAAGATTTGAACCATGACAGTGCAATTCCACTAATGCCAACATAATTTTCGAGTCTATTTAAAAGAATATTGTGATCAATAGTGTCAAATGCAGCACTAAGATCCAGTAACACTAATAGAGAGATACAACCACGATCTGATGATAAGAGCAAATCATTAGTAACTCTAATGAGAGCAGTCTCAGTACTCTGGTACGGTCTAAATCCTGACTGGAAATCCTCACAGATACTATTTCTTTCTAAAAAAGGAACATAGTTGTGATGATACTGCCTTTTCTAGTATTTTTGACAGAAAAGGGAGATTTGAGATCGGCCTGTAATTGACTAATTCTCTAGGATCAAGTTGTGGTTTTTTAATAAGAGGTTTAATAATAGCCAGCTTAAAATTTTTTGGTACGTATCCTAGTGATAAAGACGAATTAACAATATTAAGAAGAGGATCTATGACTTCTGGAAGCATCTCTCCAAAAGCATAGCTAAGGCAGAAGGATGGTCAAAGTCTGGAAAACAGGCTATATTCCAGAAAGGTTATTCCTCTGTGAGGAAGGCAGTTGGAGAAATGGATAAAATGTTAAAGGCACTTAAAAAAGAAAACAGAGAGTTGCAGCGGGCATTACAGGACCCAGAATCCGAGGATAACATAGACAGCGAGTCAGATAAGTGACAATTGGGAGGAGGAGCCCAGAGTACAGGCTAGGAGAGTAAGGATTAGATCATCCACACCAATTTCAGTGAACAGAACAAGTCCTAGATATCTCACATTTAATTCCACAAAAGAGCCAAATGAAGAACAAGTAGACTACCAGGCAAAATTATCAGAATTAAATTTAACAGAAGCAGTTAAACAGCAGGTAGGAAAAATAAAACAGTGCAAAGACCATAGCAGTTATGCAAACCGCATTATGAAAGCAGCGGAAGCTGCGAGACTTGATAAACAATTACACGGTTAGTTCACACTTGTATGGCCATGCAATTACAACCGAGGCCTTAGAAAAGTCCAGACAACTCACAGGTACAGAGGAAAAGTATGCCCAATGGAAAAAGGATTTGATAGAAGCCCAAAAAGATGGTGTGCCAATTTTGAGTATGTGGCTTTCGATACAAGCCGACATCCCTCATGAAGATACAGTCAGATTGTTATGAGAAGTGGGCAGAAGTTTACCTGGAGGACACACTTTAGCCACAATACTGAATAATGCTAGTAGTAAAGAAATTCAAAATATGTTAGCAGTATATTGTGACAGTCGTCAATGATTTGTGCTTTTCCTATTCCGTACTGGGGGTGGCGCTGTTGAGCGTATATACGGGGAACCAGGTAGGAAGTTATTTAAGGAAGTGTGATTGCGTCTCTCGCTCTCTCTCTCTCGGGCACGCGCTCTCTAGCCTTTGTTGTCAGGCGTGCGGGTTATTCCCGGTCATGGTCGCGCTAGCAGATGGTTTGTGAGTATTGCTGTTGTAGCCCGCATTGCATTGATGTGTTGATGTTACATTAAATGCTTTGGTCTTTTCCTGCTTGCTGATAATGCTTACGATTCGTATTTTGAGGATTAAGTTTCCCTCATTGAACTTCGTAAAGCATTGGGAAGTTGTGTGGAGCGTTTGAGAGAGAGCTTTTTCCAATTTGGTTATGTGGTGGTTTAGACGCTAATTCAGGGCATTATATGTAGTGTGTTTTGAGGAGGTTTTTAGTGTAGGGAGGGTTTTCTTTTGGTATTTATTTTGGCACTCGAGTTGCCGAATTATGTTGTACATTGTGTGTGATGTTATGAATTGCGTTTCAGGCCCAGTAGTTCAATGAGTGACATGGTAAGCAAGTTAATTTTTTTTTTGTTGTTGTTGTTGTTGATGAACTTTGGATCCAGATTTTTTTTTTTTTCCTAGGCCTGTTTTTCTTATGCAGTTGCCTTATTTCATTTTGTTTCATTTTGTTACTGCATAAGATTTATTGCATTGCATTTAATTGTCTGAATTATTCAATTATTTGTTGATTTATCTGTCACTCATTTATTGTTGTGAGGTAATTTAAAAGGTAAATGTTTCTGGGCTTGGGATTAATAGTTGTGATTTATTGTTTTGTTGTTTGTTTTTTTTTTTTTTGTTGAATATGATGTACTGAATTGTTATGTAATATGATTGGAATTAAACTTGAATAGAAAACTTTTAAATCAACTTTCTTGTGGTTCTATTGATTCATATAATAATAGAATTGATAATGTCATCCCTTCCAGAATAAAGAAAGAAAATAATAGAGAAAAGGACAAATGGAGCTTATAACACAAAGAAAGTAAGAGGAAAGGGTATTGAGCAATACTGTTTTTGAAAATGAACACAGATACACACAGAAGAAACAGGAAGCTAAAGACACAGCTGTAGTTTCTGCAAAATAGAATGTGGTTGGCCTACTGAAGAAGAATCTCTGTGATCCTTGTGTAAAAGTGGAGTCAGACCAGTTGTTTTTGGATATATCAAGAATTAAATATTTGGTTGACACGGGGGCGGAGATATCAACAACAGTAGAGCCTATAGAACAGACTGGAATTATCCATGTCTAATCATGTGATGGTGAAGTAAAAAAGAAAAACTGTTACAAACATGGCATAAAAATGATCTCAGGTGCTGAAAGATCATAAGATAAGATGATAAGATCAAAATTGGCAAAAGCAGAAATAATGGAAGCATTATGTAAAACAAATCAAAGGTGCCGTAACTAATAGTCCGATACAATTAGCCCCCAAACCAGATGGAACGCTTAGATTAGTGACCAATTTCAAAGCATTGAATAGAGTGACAAAGCCAGACAGACTGTACTTAATTAATGCTAGAGACACAACGGAAAAAATTAAGTCTGGAAAATACCTCTCCAAGATTGACCTAGCAAACGTTTTTTGGTCAATACCGCTAGATAAAGAGTGCCAGGAAAAAACTGCATTTACAGTAGGGAATAAACATTATGTATATCAGAGACTGCCACAAGGGTACATGAGTTCCCCTGTTCATTTTCAGGCAACAATTATGGACATAATGCAGGGACTACAAGTAGAAATATATGTAGATGATATTCTTATTGTTTCAGAGAATGAGGAAGAACATGTAAAAGTGGTAAAGCAGGGGTGGGGAAGGTTAATCCTGGAGGGCCATTGTCCTGCAGAGTTTAGTTGCAACCCTAATTAAACACACCTGAAGCTAATCAAGGTCTTCAGGATTACTAAAGTTACAGACAGGGTTGGAGCTAAACTCTGCATTACAATGGCCCTCCAGGATCAACGTTCCCCACCCCTGTGGTAAAGGAAGTACTGCAACGGATGGCAACATCAGGTTTAAAGCTAAACATAAAGAAAACACAATTGATGACAGATGTTTTGGAATTTTGGATTACTGCAGGTAATAGAGGAGTTACCCAATCAATGAAAGAAAAAAATAAACCAGTTAAAAAAGCCAGAGACAGTAAGGGAGGTTCAACAAATGATGGGATTGATGGGATATGTTTGTGACATAATTCCAGAATATAGTCAAATGTCAAACCAATTTATTCCACTATAAAAGGGGGAATATTGAACTGGGGAAGTGCAGCAGATGAGTCCTTGCAGAAAATGAAACAAGCCATTTTAAACTCAGGTCAACTCGAAGGGAGAGTAAATGACAAAAATCTGGAGTTAGACCTGTCAATAGATCCTATTGGATATTAATAGCAAGGAATGAAGTAATATGCCAATAAGAATAATTACAGGAACATGGGAAAACCCAGAGAAAAAGTTTACATCAATTGAAAAGAAGTCAGCAGCCTTAAATAAAAGATATCCAGAATTGAAGGGCCTAGCCAGAGGAAGTTAATTTATATTAACACTGACAAGCCAGTAATGGCACACTTGAGTAAAAATAAAGTTAAGGACAGTAAGGCTCAAAGCACAAGATGGGAAAGATGGGGAAGACATGCTGTTAGAACCAGACCTGGAATTTAGACAAAAAGAACAGAAAAAGTGTCAGAAGAAAAAATTAGACTTGGTAAAAAGTACGATAGTTTATACTGACGGTTCAAAAACTCTTAAAGATGAGCAGGCACACTGGGGTTACATAATAAAACGTAAAGGCAAGGAGGAAGCTAGGAATACTGGCACTATAGAAGGAACAGCACAGACCGGAGAAGTTTAAGCCATGTTGGAAGCCATAAAAAAAATTGAAAGAGCTAAGCATAGAACAGGTGATATTAGTAACAGACAGTAAGTATGTTGAAACAGGAATAAACCAAAATTTGGACATTTGGAAAGAAAATGGTTATACAAAGAGCAAAGGGAAGCCAATAGAACACACAGATATTTGGAGAGAGATGGAACAGAATATAGACGGAATGGATCTTACGGTAATCCATCAACCGGGACATAGCAAAGACGAAAATGACGAAATGGTGCGGGGAAACAACGAAATAGATAGATTAGTCCAGATCAAACGAAACATCCTAGTGTAAACTTAATGGGAAAAATGTTAAGTGATAATAAAATACATTGTATTTTACTGCATGAGAAAAGGATACTGGAAAATGTTAAAAAATGACTATGGATGCGTAACCCCACAAGGAGCTAATGAAGAATTGTCAATGGACATAGCTGGTCCCCTTAATCCTCAATCCAAAGTTAGGACATAGATACATCTTAGTAGTAACAGATGGTTACACTGGGAAAAGTTGGGCTAAAGCTCTGATTGAAAGAAACTAGTGGAAAAACAATAGTTAAAGCAGTTCAAGAATTAATGACAGCCTGGGGAAGGCCTGAAAAAGTAAGAGTCGACAATGGAACTTATTTTGTCAGAGATGAATTAGGAAATTGGCTGACAGAGAAACACATCAGATTACAGAAAGCATTAAGATACATGCCACAAAGCAACGGGATAGCGGAAAGATCCGTTGGTAAAATTAAGGAATGGATGAGGGCAAATTGTAACAATACACTTCGGGAAGAATGACAGACCGATCGAGCAAGAACGTGTGCAAGGTCGGAGACACTGTGTGGATAAAACTAGAGAATAAAAACAAGAACAAACCATTTAAAGATTTAATCACGAAAAAAGATAAAATAGTAAAAATAATTGACCAGCACACAGTAGAATTACAGAATAATGGAATTTGGTCTAAAAGGTCTTTGGTCAAAGGTGACTGAAACATTACGAAAGTAAGACTTGCAAGATACAGAGGAACTGAAGCTTAAAAACATGATGACAATCAACAGTCAGAGAGGAGTGGTAAGAGCAGAGACATGACTAGTCTCAAAAAGCAGAACGAATTACATATTGACAAACACACAACATGAAAAAGACAAAATGGAAAAATAGGCAGTGCTGTTAGTTTAAAGTGTAACAGGCTGTTTGTTGGAGGAAACTGTGTAATGTGTGGATGTTTTGGAGAATATATATGGTGGAACGGTCCAGCTAAAGATAAACCTAGGTGTAAAAAGGATCTTAAGGAAAAGCCCTTAGAGGAACCAAAAATTAAGTGCAGTCAGTATAAGGAGCATCCCGGAGCAATAAAGGGAGCACTATGTGTCATATGCGAGGAATGCAGACTAAAGTATCCCAAACTAGAGGTAATAATGACTCAAAGAACAGAAAATCCAAAGGATAACTGTAAGTGTGTATGGACAGGCTTGAAATGGATAAAATGCAAGGAATGCATTAGTGATATGGAAAAAGGAGAATTACTGGTGATAGGAAGGCATAGGGTGTGGGCATGGCATAAAGCTTGTGGTTTAATAAGCAGTAGATGGAATGCAACAAGTGTGGGCCTAGATAATGACAATTATGTAAGACAGCTAAGCAACAGCAGTATTGATTATTCCTGGACGTCAAGATGTCATGCAGTAATAGAGGAAGTTCAAAGCAAATGGTTGCTAGTGGATCCAGGGAGTCTGGGCCATGAACTAGAGAACCTGAAATTTTGCTTTGATGACAACGGACGACCACTTAAACCAAAGAAAGGAAAAGGAATTATCTCGTCAATTGTAACCATTGCTAAAGTGCTAATGGAAAATGGTGATGGAGAACAAATAATGTCACCAAGAGTTGATTTTCCCAAACCTATTATGGAAGGTGAAACAGAAGATCTACCAGCAGGCAGATTTACTTTGGAAATCAAAGAACTAAAACATGACAAACTGGGGTCCAGGTCAGGAAGCAGACAGACTGGCTAAACTGACCGTCTGCTAGCTCCCTTACGTTACAGAAGTCAGATAATTCCCAACACATAGAAACTCTTACACCTAGATATTATCACATAGAGACTGTGTCTGTACCCCGAATTAGTAAAAACAAAAAACTTCCAAACCCATTTAATGGTAAAAATTTAATTGATGTTCAACAAATAAAAAATAGAGATAATAATGATAAACAAATGATAAAGCTTGGGTTGTTAAATATTAGATCCCTTTCTTCAAAAGCACTTATTGTAAATTATATTATCACAGACAATAATCTAGATGTGCTGTTTGACAGAAACTTGGCTAAAACCAGATGATTACATTACTTTAAATGAGTCTAGCCCTCAAGGTTATGATTATCGACACAATCCTTGTCAGAAAGGCAAAGGGGGAGGTGTTGCTGTAATTTATAGTAATATTTACAGTATTAGTCAAAAGTCTTCCAAATATAATTCCTTCGAAGTAATGGTGCTCTACGTAACATTATGTAAGTTGACATTTGTGCTAGCTACTGTATACAGGCCACCAGGGCACCATACAGACTTTATCAAAGAATTTGCTGATTTTAGTTAGTACTAGCTGCAGATAAAGTCCTTGTTGTTGGTGATTTTAATATCCATGTAGATAATAAAGACTCATTGGGATTGGCATTTACAGACATTCTAAACTCTATTGGTGTTAGACAACACATGTCAGGACCCACTCATTGTCGTAATCATACTTTAGATCTAATATTGTCACATGGAATCGATATTGATGCCATTGAAATTCTGCAGCAGAGTGACGACATCTCAGATCATTATCTAGTCTCGTGTATACTACATTTAGTCAAGGCAGCTAAACTGCCTCCCTGCCATAAATATGGTAGAACCATCACTTCTACCACTAAAGATCGCTTTATAAATAATCTTCCTGATCAGTTTCATCGCCTTAGCATACCAGACAGTTTAGAAGACCTCGATGTTGAAACAGAAACTATTGCCTCTGTCTTTTCCAGCACATTAGACTCAGTTGCTCCTTTGCGTTTAAAAAAGATTAAGGAAATTAATCCAACGCCATGGTACAATGAGCACACTCGGGCCCTAAAGGTAGCAGCCAGAAAAATGGAGCGCAGCTGGAAGAAAACAAAAATAGAAGTTTTTCGCATTTCTTGGAGAGAGAGAATGATTGAGTATAGAAAGGCCTTAAAAAATACTAGATCTGCCTATTTTTCAAAACTTTTAGAAGAAAATAAGCACAATCCTACGTATTTATTTGATACAGTGGCTAAATTAACAAGAAATAAAGCTTCAACTTCTGATGTTTCCAAAGAGCACAGCAGTAATGACTTTATGAACTTCTTTACTTGCAAGATTGATAATATTAGAGAAAAAATTATAATCATGCAACCATCTACTACAGTATCGCGTCAGACCGTGCATTGTAGTGTCCCTGAGGAAAAATTAAATTCATTTACTGCTTTAAACTTATTAAATCATCAAAATCAACAACATATATTAGACCCTATACCGACTAAGCTATTGAAAGAGATGCTTCCAGAGGTCATAGATCCTCTTCTTGATATCGTCAATTCATCTTTATCACTAGGATACGTACCAAAAAGTTTTAAGTTGGCTATTATTAAACCTCTTATTAAAAAACCACAACTTGATCCTAGAGAATTAGTCAATTACAGGCCGATCTCAAATCTCACTTTTCTGTCAAAAATACTAGAAAAGGCAGTATCATCACAACTATGTTCCTTTTTAGACAGAAATCGTATCTGTGAGGATTTCCAGTCAGGATTTAGACCGTACCATAGTACTGAGACTGCTCTCATTAGAGTTACTAATGATTTGCTCTTATCATCAGATCGTGGTTGTATCTCTCTATTAGTGTTACTGGATCTTAGTGCTGCATTTGACACTATCGATCACAACATTCTTTGAAATAGACTCGAAAATTATGTTGGCATTAGTGGAATTGCATTGTCATGGTTCAAATCATACTTATCTGACCATTATCAGTTTGTAGTGGTAAACGAAGAGAGGTCATATCAATCACAAGTTCAATATGGAGTACCGCAAGGCTCAGTACTAGGATCGTTGCTTTTCACTCTGTACATGCTACCCTTGGGAGATATCATTAGGAAGCATGGCGTTAGTTTTCATTGTTACGCTGATGATACTCAGCTCTATATTTCTTCGCGCCCTGACGAAACTTACCAATTCACAAAATTAACAGAATGCATAGCTGATAAAAAAATTGGATGACCAGTAATTTCCTACTTCTAAATTCAGAAAAAACAGAGATTCTAATTTTTGGACCAAAAACTTCCTCACGTAATAACCTAGAATACTGTCTAACACTTGATGGCTGCTCTGTTAAGTCTTCGAAAAATGAAGAACAATTAGTTCATGCGTTCATGACCTCAAGGCTAGATTACTGTAACGCTCTACTGGGTGGTTGTTCCGCTCGCCTGATAAATAAACTACAGCTCGTCCAAAATGCGGCAGTTAGAGTTCTTACTAGAACTAGGAAGTATCACCATATTAGCCCAGTTCTGTCAACACTGCATTGGCTTCCTGTTAAACATCGTATAGATTTTAAAATCTTGCTAATTACTTACAAAGCACTAAACGGTTTAGCTCCCCAGTGCCTGAGCGAGCTCTTAAAGCATTATAGTCCTTCACGTCTATTGCGCTCTCAGAATTCAGGCCAGCTGATAATACCTGGATTATCCAAATCAACCGCAGGCGGTAGATCCTTCTCCTATTTGGCACCTAAACTCTGGAACAATCTTCCTAGCATTGTTCGGGAAGCAGACACACTCTGTCAGTTTAAATCTAGACTAAAAACGCATCTCTTTAACCTGGCATACACATAACACATTATCAATTTATATTTTCAAATCCGTTAAAGGATTATTAGGCTGCATAAATTAGGTCAGCCGGAACCGGGAACACTTCCTATAACACCAGATGTACTCGTTACATCAGAAGAAGAATGGCATCTACGCTAATATTAGTCTTTCTGTTTATCCCAAAGTTTACCGTAGTCAACCAGATCCGGGCCGTATCCAGGTGAGACCGAGGACCGGCGCCTTGACACAACCACAACGCAGCCCTGAAGTATCAGCAGAGATTGAGTCAACTAGATCATCCATTGTGAAGGCCTCATCGACACGACAGCCAGTGGCACAGCTCCTCAACAAACCGTCCATATCGGCGTGATGAATACGATCCTCAACTGGATTGAACTGGAATAAATACTTTGAATGTTGCGATCCTATCGGACATATGATAGCAACCTGAATCGTAACAAGCACTGTTCGCCAGAGGAGCACTGGCCCCCCGACTAAGCCTGGTTTCTCCCAAGGTTTTTAACACAGAAGTCTATTTGCCACCATTTCTTATGGGAATATTTTCACCCCTACACCTTGCCACTCTGTTTCGAGGGGCAAGGGGAAGGGCAAGGGGTAGGCAAAAGGGTATAAAATAGAATTGCGATTGGGCTTTTAACATATCATATGTATTAGGCATGTTTCGTTCATGTTTTATACAACCTGTGTAATTCTTTCTGTGTGTTTAAATATTGATAACATGTACATTTTTAGGGAAATCTACCTCAATTACAGAAAAGTATGTACCGTTTGGTATGGTTGTGATGGATGAATGCTTTCCAGTATTTTGATGCAAAAATAATTTATGTAAGATGTACAACTTTTGAACTAGCAAAGTTAATTTCTCAAAGTTCTGACCAAAATCCTTAAACGTTTGAGAACAAAGGACTGTAAGGACATTATGCTAATTACATACAAGAACAGGAGAAATGGGCGTAGGACCCGCCCAAAACCATATCTGATTGGCTAAAACAATCGGAAAGGCGGAACCAACAAACAGTTCAAAACCCAATGCCACGACTTGTTTATTGCTTTTTGCTTTTTGCCTTTGCTTGTACCTTGCCTTGACCTTCGCTGAGTCGGCGGACTGACCATCGTCCTGCCTGCAAGCTAAACCTCTTCAAGAACTCACTCAAACCCCTTGCAAGAACCTTCGCTGAACTTCCCAGAAGAAGACTCACTCAAAGTCTTTTAGTTCCAGCAACTCCTTGAGATGCAGAGAGACGCAGCAACGCGTAAACCCTGAAACCACTCAACGAAGACTCCATTGTCTGCAAAGCCAACTATTTCCCCACAGGACGTCGTCCTTCAGAACTCTTGACCGAGTAACGCCACTTCCATCAACTCCGTCACGAAGGGAACACGCGCTTACAGGAGCATCCAAAGCAAGTAACACAGGTCTTCTAATTTTGCTGAGCTGGTGCAATTTTATTTAGCAAATGAAACTATGGTTGAATTGCTAGTGTATTAATTCTCTCAGGTTAGGGTCAAAGGAAATTGTTAAAACTAGACAATTGGGGAATCCATTCACCTCCAGATAATAATCTCACCATTTTCCTGTAACTGAATGAATGAGTGTGTGTGTGTGTAGTAGTTTAATTCAATAAAGTGTTGTTTGATTTTTCACGCATACAAGTGTCTTGTGCTGTGGTTACCAAATTGCTGCCTTAAACAAAAGATTTTGCTACCTTGCTCATAATCATAATTAGTAATCATAACAAATTATTATTACTGTTGGCCACAGGATAATAATTTATCCAGAATTGGTAAAATACTTTAACCTCAATTTTTCAGTGGACGAATAATTGATAAAGTGTTAAATATTAATTCTGAATCATTTACAGTTAATTCGGTTCTTATTCACTGCAATTGTGACGAGTCAGCAGAGTATTGATCCATTTGCAGTTTATTAAGGGCAGTACAGAAAGTCAAAGTGACATGTGGCCAAGTATGGTGACCCATACTAGGAATTTGTGCTCTGCATTTAACCCATCCAAGTGTACACACACAGCAGTGAACACACACCCGGAGCAGTGGGCAACCATTGCTGCGGCGCCCGGGGAGCAGTTGGGGCTACGGTGCCTTGCTCAAGGGTCTTACCTCAGTCGTGGTATTGAGGGTGGAGAGAGCGCTGGACATTCACTCCCCTCACCGACAATCCCTGCCGGACCGGAGACTCGAACCATGACCTTTGGGTTACGAGTCCGACTCTCTATCCATTAGGCCACGACTGCCCCCAAAACTCAAACCAGTAAACAGGCAGATAGTCGTGGCAGGCAGCAAGCAGCATAAATGATAACAGGCAGCAGGTCGAGGCAGGCAGCAAGAATCAGAGTCCAGATAAACAATCCAAGTCAGCAACAAAACAGTAATGCAGGAAAAACGCTCAGAAATGACAACCGTGGCTAATCAAGACTTCACAATGAAGTGAGAGTGAGAGCGTCTTTTATGGGAGCAGAGTGTGTGTGATTGAGAGAGAATGACTAAGTACAGAAAGGCCTTAAAAAATGCTAGATCTACTTATTTTTCAAATCTCTTAGAAGAAAACAAACACAACCCTAGGTATTTATTTGATACAGTGGCTAAAGTGGCTACAGAGCTTCAACTTCTGATGTTTCCAAACAGCACAGCAGTAATGACTTTATAAACTTCTTTATTTGCAAGTTTGACAATATTAGAGCGAAAATTATAACCATTCAACCGTCTACTACAGTATCGTGTCAGACAGTGCACTGTGGTGTCCCTGAGGAAAAATTCCATTCATTCGTTGCTATAGGAGAGGAAGAATTCTCTAAACTTATTAAATCATCAAAATCAACAACATGTATGTTAGACCCTCTTCTTAATATCATTAATTCATCTTTATCACTAGGATACGTACCGAAAACGTTTAAGCTGGCTATTATTAAACCTTTTATTAAAAAACCACAACTTGATCCTAGAGAATTAGTCAATTATAGGCCGATCTTGAATCTACCTTTTCTGTCAAAAATACTAGAAAAGGCAGTTTCATCACAATTATGTTCCTTTTTAGAAAGAAATGGTATCTGTGAGGATTTCCAGTCAGGATTTAGACCGTACCATAGTACTGAGACTGCTCTCATTAGAGTTACAAATGATTTGCTCTTAACATCAGATCGTGGTTGTATCTCTCTATTAGTGTTATTAGATCTCAGTGCTGCTGTTACAATCGAGTCTCCTGCACCAGATCTCCCAAACCGCTAGAGGGAGCCTTCAGCCGAATATTAACTGTATCTGGACTCGGTGGGTGATAGTATACATTGACGATATCCTTGTCTACTCGAACACCATGGATGAGCATATTCATCATGTCCGCTCTGTCCTTCGTCGGCTCATTCAACACCAGTTATATGCGAAGGCTGAAAAATGTGAGTTTCATCAGGCGAAAACTTCTTTTCTGGGTTACGTCATTAGTCAAGAAGGAGTGGCAATGGATGATCAGAAGGTGAGAGCAGTGGTGGACTGGTCTCAGCCACAAACACTCAAGGAATTACAATGTTTCCTGGGCTTTGCAAACTTTTATCGGCGGTTGATCAGAAATTTCAGCACTGTGGCAGTGCTGGTCTCCCGAAGCTCTTCAAGCCTTTTGTGAGCTCAAACATCGCTTCACAACCGGACCCATACTTCATCACCCAGATCCCAGTCGTACGTTCATTGTGGAGGTCGATGCTTCCAGCACGGGAATCGGGGCAGTTCTCTCTCAACGACACAAACCATCTAACAAGATGTTTCCTTGTGCTTACTTTTCAAGAAAGCTTTCTGCAGCGGAGCGCAACTATGATGTGGGAAATCGTGAGTTATTAGCTACTGAAGGCAGCAATGGAGGAGCGGCATCACTGGCTCGAGGGGGCACAACAGCCCTTCATCGTTCTAATTGATCACAAGAACCTGGAATATTTTAAGTCTGCTAAACGTATGAATCCATGCCAAGCTAGGTGGGCGCTCTTCTTCACCTGCTTCCACTTCCACTGTCACCTATTGACCTGGTTCCAAGAACACCAAAGCAGATGCACTGTCCAGAATTCACGAGGAGAATGAGCACGTCAATACAACCGAGACTATTATCCCAGAGAATTTGAGAATTTGGGACATTTCCACAGAACTTAACCTCTCCAACACCCAGACACCTCCACCTCCCGAATGCCCTCCAGATCTCACGTATGTACCCGAACAACACAGAGACAAATTGTTGCACTACGTCCACGACAGCCCGAGCTCAGGACACCCTGGTATCTCTGCAACACTGCATCTCCTCAAAAATAAGTACTGGTGGTCATCTATGTCAGAGGACACTGCTCACTTCGTTGCTCAATGTGTCAGCTGCAACACCTCCAAATCATCACACCAAGTACCAGCCAGTTTGCTTCAGCCATTGCCCATACCTCAACGACCATGGTCACATATAGCAATAGACTTTGTCACTGATCTTCCCAACTCTCACGGTAACACCACTATCCTGACAGTAGTAGACCGATTCTCCAAATCTTGTCGCCTTATTCCCCTGCCCAAGCTGCCCACTGCCTTGGAAACTGCCGAGACTCTATGCAAATTTGTCTTCAGATTCTATGGTCTACCCGACGATATTGTGTCCGACAGAGGTCCTCAGTTCACGTCCAGGGTCTGGTCAGCCTTCTTCCGTCTCCTCAATGTCAACATCAGTCTAACCTCCGGCTACCCCCCTCAATCTAACGGACAGACTGAACGCTTGAACCAAGAGCTCACCTGATTCCTCCGAACATACTGTCAGAACAATCAAACCGACTGGAGCAGATATCTCATGTGGGTGGAGTATGCACAAAACTCCCTTCAAAAACCATCCACAGGTCTCACCCCGTTCAAGTGCGTGCTGGGTTTTCAACCACCACTGTTACCCTGGTCCGGGGAGCCATCTGAACTGCCTGCTGTCACAGAGTGGTTGCAACGCAGCGAGGAGACTTGGAATCGAGCCCACATACATCTGCAGAGAGCAGTGAGGAGACAGGAGGATATGGCCAACCGTCATCGCCGGCTTGGTCCCGAGTACGCCCCTGGTCAATGGGTATGGCTGTCCACCAAGGACCTCCGCCTTCATCTTCCATGCAAGAAGCTCAGTCCTAGGTATGTGGCCCCCGCCCATTTTGCATTTTTCCTGCATTACTGTTTTGTTGCTGACTTGGATTGTTTATCTGGACTCTGATTCTTGCTGCCTGCTTTGACCCCCGCCTGTTTACTGTTTATGCCTGTTATCGTTTATGCTGCTTGCTGCCTGCCACGACTATCTGCCTGTTTACTGGTTTGAGTTTCTGTACTGCCCTTATTGTTAATAAACTGCAAATGGATCAATACTCTGCTGACTCGTCACAGCTGCTTTTGAAACTATCGACCACAATATTCTTTTGAATAGACTTGAAAATTATGTTGGCATTAGTGGAATTGCATTGGCATGGTTCAAATCTTACTTATCTGATTGTAGTAGTTAACGAAGAGATGTCATATCGATCAATATTCAATATTCAGTTCAATATGGATTACCATAATGTTGTCTGATCCAAGCCTGTCAATGACAAAAATAAGCACTTCTATAGTTGTACACTGACGGTGCACAAAAGCTCAAAAGTATTGTATTTGCAGTCCGCTGACAGCTGCAGCGTTCGCGGTCAACACTGGACATCTTCAATTAGTTCTTAGACACAAAAACATGGGAAAACACGGTCAAAGTTTTACTATTGTTGGAGTGTATGACATGCATGTGTAGGCAACAGTGTATGTGTTAGTTAGCCTATCCCTAACAAGTAACATGAACAAAATTTATTTTGATATCTTACAGCTCTACAGTGTGGTCCACTTGGCTTTGCATCCTGGAATAGGGCATTGCTGTCACTAGGAAGCTTATGGCTGTAAGTATTAGCCATAATAATACAACCTTTTAAAAGTTAAAAATTAGTTGTATTTTGTTTTGCTACAGAATTTTCATTCACCATTTCTACCTTATACTGCCTGTTCATCTTTATTGGTGCTGTGGATAACAGGTTTTGTCATACGTGTATTTGTGTGTGTGCCTTGATATGTTACAGTTTCACCATTAAAGGGAAGAAATGTACTGCCAGACAGGAAGTGAGCAGAAGATCGGGACAGTGGTGCAGAGTGATGGCCATCAACCTGCATGTCAACAGCTTCATTCAGTCCTTGATGGTGTGGAAGACTTTACACCATCCACATGTCCTACAGTTAGGGGTGAAGGTTGTGGGACACTTGTTGTTGTTTTTGCTCACTTTTTAAGATAAATCAAATTGCTGATCTGTACCAGGGCCGTCACTGATGGGGCAAAAGATGGTGACAATTCTAGGGGCCCCCACTTTATCCCACTTTATCCCAGCATAGTCTATTTATGATCCGCGCAGTTCAGTTGGTGATACGGTTTGAATTTAATAATAATGAAACATGAATGAGTGAGAAAGAAAAGAGCGGGATGTGCTTGTGTAGCGGGTATTTACTCACTCACTAATGGACCAGAGAAATACAATCAGAAGACTGCACGGTACGTAAGGGGAGGCGGCGGTGATACTGAGCAAAAAGCAGAAACAGAAGGTAAGTTGAATCAATAATAACTTTACTTTGAATATTCAGTGATTTCTTTTTCTTTAGTATTTCTTTAGTTCTTTTTGTTTTTTTCTCGATCACCGAATAACAACAAAAACAGAGAAAATACAATAAACTATATATATACCCTGGGTGCACCCTCTAAATTACTTTTCATTTACTGTAATCACAATTATAATCCATGTGAATACAAATTAACCCAATTTCCAGTGACATGTAACCCACACTGAAATCAGTGTCCAGTTTCAAAGTTTTTATCAGTTGGGAGATTGTCAGTCTTAAATTTTCCCAATTGTGTTCCTAAAATGTTGTCTTGTCTGAAGAAAAATAATGGAAAAATTGTCCTTTCCTCTAGGTTTGTGATCCTTTCAGGGTCAAAGTGGGAGGCTCGCCATCGATTAGGGAAATCCAACTTGAAAAATGTTCACACAGAAAAAAAAAACCTGGCCTGATCACAGACCAGAATATACATTTAATATTGTATATCAATAATGCTTTGCAATTAAACATAACACAAGAAACAAATAAAATACTTCCATGAATGCCATCATCATAACAAGTGACATTATATTCAAATACCTGTCCATTCACGTCTTTCTCTTTTTTTTTTTTTTCCCCTTTCCCAGGAATGCGTCACCAAAATGGCGTCAGCGAATGGCAGTGAACACTCAATACACCATGTGGTCTGACATAATCACACTGCAAATTAACAATCCAGCCCATACAATATCACAATTTAACCCAATTTTGTCTCGTATGCATGAAACAAATAAAACACTACAACATTTAATGTGTTGTCATTCGTTTATAAGGCTAATTATAACATTGGTAAACTCACAGAGTCAAAATGTAAACTTGAAGTGCCCAATCGACACAATCACGCAGGATCATCCAATATGTCGAAGTTAAGCTCTAATTTGTTCAGTTTATGTGAACTTTAAACAGTCTAGGAATCACATTTTTCACCTTTTAACACTCACACGTCAGATCACAATTCTCCGTTGCTCTGCATCTCTCATCTGAACTGCGCAACGCGATCTGTAGGCAAAAGGGGCGGAGCTAACAATCCAACACTCCGATTGGTTGTTATTCATTACTCAACTTAATTCAGATATAAATATTTACATATATTTGTTCATTTATAAACAATTTCTGACATATGGATAGTCATAATATTCTATTTAAGCAATCTTATAATAAACAATAATAATGAAACAATTATTTAACAAGGGTTACACTTGATATTAAAAAGAAATATTAAAAGCGGAATAACAAGTCACAAAAGAGAACTGAATCCACTACTGACAGGATGCTATCTATGCGCGCTCCGAGTGGAACATGATTTGACAAGCATTTGGTTGCACGCCTAAATGGCCAAATACACAGAATTATCCTATATCAAAATGCCAAGATGAGTATTCATGTAAACACAGTAGACGTTTAGTACTGTGTGCGTTCACACACATACACACACGTTTGTTTTTGTGAATTGTGGGGGCATTCCATAGGCGTAATGGTCTTTATACTATACAAACCATATTTTCTATCGCCCTACACTACCCCACCCCTAAACCTACCCATCACAGAAAACTGTGCACATTTTTACTTTCTCAAAAAAAATCATTCTGTATGATTTATAAGCCTTTTGAAAAATGGGGACATGGGGTACTGTCCTCAGAAGTCACCCTCTCCTTGTAATACCTGTCATAATACAAATTTCTGTCCTGATATGTCACAAACACACACACGCACAGCAATTATGTAAAAAAGTCTGAGTTGAATAAAAAGCTTTCAGAACTGATTTTTTTTTTTTTTTGTTTTGTTTTTTATAATCCTCATTTCATGATGTTACATTTCACCCCAGGGTCTGTTACAACTAACCCGGACTAACCATTATCTGCATGTTACAACTAACCCAGACTATGGCGTGAATTGTAACATTTCACTCCTTGTGTTTGAAACTAAACCACACATTTTCTGAACCTTCTTAATATTAAATGATATCAGTTGGCTTGCCAAATCTGTTGTGTCACTGAATGGCTCAAAGATTGTAAAGATTGAACTCACAGTTCAGTTGCTCTTTACAGAATGTAATATTCGTCCATCACACAGGACTCTGTGTGACTGAAATACTATTAAGGATTTTATGATACTTCCTTTCTTAATTATCCAGAGTTTCTCCTGAACATTACAGATTCTGGTTTTAACCTCTAGTTCACTCTTGCTATGCATATAGCTTATGTGACCTGTATGAGGAAGGATCTTTAATGTTCTACCATGATGTGGTTTCAAACTATAACTTTGTGTATTTGTTCATATTCTTACAACCTACAGTAGTTTTTTAGTCATGTCAGCATCTCAGGCTCTTTTTGCCAGTAACTGAGTTACAAACACACAAGAGTTGCATACAATAAAAATAAAAACCATACAAAATGATAGAAAAAACAGCAGTTAATAATATACAAGATGTTTTACATTACCTTATAAGAAAAATTCTAAAACCTTTTTCTGGTAATATCTCACTAAACAAGACCTTAAGAGAGCTTACTACATAAAACGTGTTTAAAAGTGGGACAGTCCACTAAAATATGTTTGATGAGAATACCTTTCTTGCAGAAATACACAGAGTTGGTTCTTCTCCTTTACGTGGATGAATCGATCTCGTATGACCTGTTCTGTATATGTGACATTTAGTGAACACCACTTGATCAAATCTTGTTTTATTATTTAAAAAAAGAAAATTGAGCATTGCATTGTGAATGTTATTTACTCTAAAGGTATTTCCATATTGTTCTATATTGTTAGTAAATTAATAAATTGTTTATTTTTTAAAGTGTTTTAAGGATCTGCTTAAAGATTGGAAAAAAAAAAATGTTCCTAGAAGAAAGTCGCAAATTGTATGAAAAACAAACAAACAAACTGTAAAACCTGTGATTATGTGGATTCATAACCGCTCATGAAACTATCTCAGTATCTTCAGTTTTATATTTTTCTTTGGAGTTGCATTTGCCGGTTGTCAGTGTCACGCCTGATGGATTTATGACTGTTTGTGATGAAACTTCACTAAAGTAGCCCACACAAACTGCATACACTGTGAAATGTCAAAACATTTTTGTTTTGTTTTCTGGAAAAACAAGAAAACCTGTGGATGAACTTCATATTACTAAATGGTAAATTATTTAGTGTAATATTATGGTATTACTAAATGGTAAATTATCAAAATCCTTAGTCCTAATCTCAAGAGATCATCAAACATGCTGTTTTTTTTTGCTTTTGTTTTTTAACTATTACAGTTTTTCTCAGTTGCTTTGGTAAATTTCTCTTATTCTCTAAACTGTAAGTTCAATTGTCACAGCTGTTTGCTGGAACATCAGAATTCTATTTGATGTCTGCAAAACGTAGAAACTCACTCAAAAGTTGCACTGCAGTGTGTCAACCAGTCTGTTCTCATGAAATGCGTAGGCTACGTGTTTATGATACACAGTTTTCACGTGCATATGCGCACTTTGTAACCCACACCAATAATCCTATCAAAGGGGTTTACAGTGTGTATCATATGCAAGTAAAAACTCATTTTTGCGTATCAATTGCACAATAAATACAATTTGTGCTTTAGATGTAGTTCTTTATCTCATTCTCTAAACTGTTAAACTTTGCTCTATTTTGAAGACTTTTTTTTATTTTGCTTTTGTGTGTCAATTTTAAAAGGATAGTTCATTCAAAAATAACAAATCTGTTGCCCTCATATTGTTGTATTACTCATTCTTCTGTGGAACATATTTTGAAAAATGTTTTCAATTATGTTTTTCGTACATACAATATATCCTGGGTCCTCACCCTCTGAAACCGTGAAACAATGGAAGTCAATCAGCACCAAAATTGGTTCAACTGGTTCCCAATATTCTTCAGAAAATCTTTTGTGTTCCACAGAAGAAAAGAAGTCATACTGGTTTTGAACGGATGATTAAAGGATGACAGAGATTTTATTTTTTGGTGAGCTATATCTTTAATCTATTAGTTTTTGGAGACTAGTGATTCTCAAACAGGTGTATGTGGAAAGATTTTGATGTTGCTTTATTAAAGCTTCAAATAATAATAATAATAATAATGTGCATTTACTTGTGTGATTTTAATGATAATTTTACATTATATCCAGTATAATAGGAAAAACTGAAAATGTGATGTTTGGTGAAACGTGAGGTTTGGTGTTAATAAAGGGAACTTGAGGGAACACCGGCTACAATAACCAAGAAATCAGACTCTCTTATATACATTTATTAGATGTACACAGTTGAGTACATTTAGATGATCTTAAGAAGTGCTAAACAAGAATTTTTAGTATATTAACTACAAAATTAGTGTGCGAAAATAGATCACTTTAAATACATTATGGAAGTGTACTTTTTTCACCTGGGTAAGAAGACAGAGATAAAGAAAGAGAGATGGAGATGAGGAGACTAGATGAGGAGGTTATTGGAACGTGCGCACTTGATCTTTGTCTTGTCTGCATGTAACTGCACCTCTGATTCCCACAGGTTTAGCAGTCGTTGAGTGCATTCCATCTTCACATGATCTGTTGAGAAGGCTACTTTAAGAAATCATCAAAGAAACAAGATAAGATTTTATCACCAAAAAAAAAAAAAAAAAAGAAAAGAAAAGAAAACAATCAACAACATAATGAATTCTGTTTCTAAAGAAAATTTAGAGTTCAAAAGAGTGATTCATTTTTCATTGCAGCGTGTGACACTGGTACCATTCATGTCTTTTAACCTTTCAGTAATCATAAGGGTATCAATATACAATTTTCAAAACAAAAAAAAAAATTGGAGCACAGCAACAACAACAACAAAAAGTTAATTTAATGTCACTAAATCAAAGTCATTTAATTCTCTCCTTATTTATGTTGATTTCATATTTTCATTTTGTATTTTTTTTCTACTTTTATATTACTTTTTTTTTATTACATTTTAAAAACTTACTAAACTCTAAAGAGAAGATAAAATGCTTTGCGTTGTACCGCACAGCATTTTCACCCCTTGCATGTCGCATATTAAGAAAATGTCCCACATTTTCATCAGTCTGTTGATTTTTAATGATCATACTAAGAAAACGTGCATGCGTTCTTTTGCCTTTTTAAGAAAGCATTTTATTTACTCTTTTTGCGGCATAGTTTTTCACCTTTATTTAACAGCGCTTCGTCATAAGTAACTTCCCGCCTTACACAAATACAACAGCCGTTTTTTAAATCCTATCCAATGGTTGAAAAGACAGGAGTAAAGTTGTGACGGCTGTCAATCAAAATGTGGAGCGGTGATTCGTTCCATGTGTTCCCTGTCAGAAAACAAATGAATAATTTGGTAAATTAAAATTTGATCTTGGATGTCTTGGATTAGAGATAATTCACCCTCTCTAAAAGGTTGGCATAATTTTTTTTTTTAATCTACACATTTTCTGTTTGTATTTTTTATTTATTTATTAATTCATATCTATTTATATTGTGTTGTAATACTTGATTTTGTTATTATTCATTCCCCTCTTTACTATGTCTCAGGTAATGTTTGCTGTGTTGTAATGTGCTGAACTTAAAAATATTATTTAAAAAAAGAAAGAAAATTGAGCATTGCATTGTGAATGTTATTTACTTTAAAGATTTTTCCATATTGTTCTATATTGTTAGTAAATTAATAATTTTTTTAGTTTTTAAACTGTTTTAAGGATCTGCTTAAAGATTGGAAAAAAAATTTCCTAGAAGAAAGTTTCAAATTGTATGAAAAACAAACAAACTGTAAAATCTGTGATGATGTGGATTCATAACGGCTCATGAAACTATCTCAGTATCTTCAGTTTTATATTTTTCCTGGGAGTTGCATTTGCCGGTTGTCAGTGTCACGACTGATGGATTTATGACCGTTTGTGATGAAACTTCACTAAAGTAACTAAAGTAGTTTCACACAAACTGCATACATTGTGAAATGTCAAAATATTTTTGTTTTGTTTTCTGGAAAACGTCACAGGTTATGACTATAACCATGGTTCCCTGAGAGAGGGAACGAGACACTGCATCCCGAAGGGGGCTCTATGGGAACGCCCTCAGCGTGAATGCGTCTGATGCACGTGTGTCAAGTAGTCCAATGGCGAGAGTGAACGTCACCGGTGGGTGACGTCACGACCAGGAAAGGATAAATACACATCCAGAAAGACCGGCTTCAGCCTAAATTGCCGAAGCAAATCGATCACAGGGATGCAGGGAGTATGGCAACGCGATGCAGTGTCTCGTTCCCTCTCTCAGGGAACCATGGTTATAGTCATAACCTGAGACATTCCCTTTCGAGGGAACTCGCACTGCGTCCCAAAGGGGGTGCTATGGGAACGATATCCCAAAACGCCATAATTCCAAAATGCCTGTCCGTGTGAAACTGTGGCACACTAAGACGAGAGCACTGATGAGCCTGGAGCTGCGTCCAGGTCGAGATATATCATCTCACAATGTGAGTGGCGAGGATCAGCCCACCACATCACAGACTTCCTTGAGGAAAACCCCCAACAACAAGGCCGTGGAAGCCGCCATACTCCTAGTAGAGTGAGCTCTGACAGACAGTGGATACTGCTGACCAGAGACCTCATACGCAAGTGACATAGTCTCAACTATGCACTTGCTAACCATTTGTATGGACGCAGGAGACCCCTTATTGCACGGTCCAATACAAACAGTTGATCTGAAGTCCTCCACAGGGCAGCTCTGTGGATATTAGGTGTCCAGTGCTCACACTGGACACACAAGATTCATCTTTTCCTGGTCTGGATCTGAGAACAGAGGAATATTGGCCAGAACCTTAGGTATAAAACCCGGTAGGGTAAAGGAACACTTTGACCATCCCTGGTGCACACTCAAGGCATGTAGGGGATACAGATAGGGCCTGAAGTTCTCCTACTCTTTTTAGGGGAGAAATGGCAAGGAGGAAGACAGTTTTCAATGTCAGAAATTTTTCTGAGACAGAATCAAGTGGCTCAAATGGAGCTGCAGATAAGCCTTCCAACACAAAGGCCAACTCCCAAGCAGGAACCCTAGTGCATGTTGCAGGCCTCAGCCTCAGAGTGCCACGAAGGAAACGATACCTCAAAGGGTTATACCCCACAATTGTACCATCCACAGGGTCATGGAATGCAGAAATACGAGGATAGTTTCCTTGGAGTTCTGGTGTAAAGTATGGTCTCCACAACCTCGATTGAGAGACCAGATACTATGAGTTGGGCCCCCTCAGGGGCCAAACCCACAGGTTCAATACTTCCGGGCGGGGTGAAAAATCAAGCCCTTCACCTGAGATAGAAGGTCTCTCCTGATCAGAATCTCAGAGAGAGAGCCGTCGAGGAGAGACACAAGTTCCAAGAACCATATCCGACTTGGCCAGTAAGGTGCTACTAACAGTAGACTTATCCCTTCCTGGCGAATTTTGTCCAGAACTCCTGGGAGCAGAACAATTGGGGGAAAAACATAGACCTGGCCATGTCTGTACCATGGCATCCAGTCCAAGAGGAACTGGATGCGTAAGGGATAACCACAGTGGACAGTGCGTCATATCTTGAGACGTGAAAGATCCACTTCCACGTGGCTATAAATCTCCCATATGAGCTTCACCACTTTGGGGTGAAGTCTCCATTCCCCTGGCCTCAGCCCCTGTCTCGACAGGATGTCTGCTCCTATATTCTAGGTCCCTGGAATAAGATTGTTCTCACGGAGAGCATCTTTCCCAGGGACCACAGGAGGATCTGGTGTGCCAGATAGTGGGCGCGAGCGCAGACCCCCCTGTTGATTTATATAAGAAACTATCGATGCATTGTCTGTCCAGACAGCTCGATGACCTCTCAGGTCTGGGAGGAAGAACTTCAACGCATTGAAGACCGCCATCATCTCCAGGCAATTGTGCGCCACGAAAGATGATGACTCCTCCACAGCCCTTGAGCTGAGCGGCCTTCCATTACCACTCCCCAGCCTGTGAGAGAAACATCTATCATGAGAGTGACCCAATGATGTTAAGCTCCTAACACAGGGCCCTGGGACAGGAATCAACTTTTCTTCCATATAACCAAGGCGCGGAGACACCGCCGCGTGATCTTGATCATACGAAGTGGGTTCCCTCTCAGGGAAAACCCTTGGTCCTGAGCCACTACTGTAAGGGTCTCATGAACAGCAGGCCAAAAGGTATCACCATTGGACGCAGCTGCCATCAGACCCAACAGTTTTAGAAAACTGTTTTACAGTGGGTGACTGGCCTAGATATATCTCCTGTGTGACTGAAAAGATTGCAGAAATACGAGTGGGCAACAGAACTGCCCGCAGCGTCACTGAATCCATACCATGCCCAGGAAGGTGGTTCTCTGTAATGGAGAAAGCACATTTCTTGACGTTCAGCCACAACCCCAATTTTTATATGAGCAAGAACGACATCGATGTCGAACTGGCCATCTGTTCCGACTGCGTTAATATTAGCCAGTCATCTAATCAGTTCAGAATGCGTATGCCCTGCAGCCTGAGCAAGGCCAGAGCTGCATCTACGCATTTCATGAACGTGTGGGGTGATAGAGCTAGACCAAATGGAAGAACCTAATATTGGTATACTTTGCCCCTGAAAGCAAACCTGAGGAACTTCCTATGCTGTGGAAGGATAGAGACATGGAAGTATGCATCCTTTAGAACTATCATGACAAACCAGTCCTCGGATCTGGTTTAGCGTCAACATTTTGAAGCCAAGTCTCCTGACTGAATGATTCAAATGATTAAGATCTAATATAGGACGCAACCCTCTATTCTTCTTTGGAACAAAATAGTAGCGGCCCTAAAAACCCTAACTCTCTGCTGGGAGGAGGAACCCATTTTGTAGCTCCTTTCGCAAAAGAGTTTACTTTCTGTTCCATTACCAGAGCCTGTCCAGTGAGATAAATTTGGCAGAAGCCTCAACTCTGCCAGAAAATCCACAAAAGGGAACCAGCCTCTCAAAGCTGGTCTCTGGTATACCTAGAGCAGCCACTTTGGTGACCTGAAATACACTGGCAGGAAACAACCCATTTGACTGCTTTTCGACCCTCCTCAGAGGGTGCGAACCTGACGCAGCGTCATGTGAACGCTGAGTCATAGCTTGCTGGAAACTGCTGCGCCCTGAAGCACCAAGGGTGCCAGGGTTGGTAGAATGGCCCCATATGGACAATGAAGTTGAGCGAGCACCGTATACTGAGGTGTACACCGCTCTATCCCGTATGGGGCTGCCCTTAGATTTCATTCAGAGGGTGCGAGCCTGATGCAACGTCGTGTGAGCGCTGAATCAAAGCTTGCTGGAAACCGCTGCGCCCCAAAGCACCGAGAGTGATGGGGTTAGCAGATTGGTCCCCTGAGGGCAACGAAATGGCACGGGCACCGTATACTGAGGTGTACACCGCTCCACCCCACAGGGGGCTGCCCTAAGAAGCCTAACACCACTGGCGTCAGGATCTACATGAAAGATTCATGTATTACTTCAGCCTAACTACTTAAAGTCAGATAAATATGACTTTATCTGACTTTATGCGTCTGACACGTGCATCAGACGCATTCATGCTGAGGGCGTTCCCATAGCGCCCCCTTCGGGATGCAGTGCGAGTTCCCTCGAAAGGGAAACGAGAAAACCTGTGGATGAACTTCATATTACTAAATGGTGAATTCTCAAAATCCTTAGTCCTAATCTCAAGAGATCATCAAACATACTGTTTTCTCTTTTGTTTTTGTTTTTTAACTATTACAGTTTTTCTCAGTTGCTTTGGCAAATTTCTCTTATTCTCTAAACTGTAAGTTCAATTGTCACAGCTGTTTGCTGGAACATCAGAATTCTATTTGATGTCTGCAAAACGTAGAAACTCACTCAAAAGTTGCACTGCAGTGTGTCAACCAGTCTGTTCTCACGAAATGCGTAGGCTACATGTTTATGATACACAGTTTTCACGTGCATATGCGCACTTTGTAACCCACACCAATAATCCTACCAAAGGGGTTTACAATGTGTATCATATGCAAGTAAATACTCATTTTTGCATATATCAATTGCACGATAAATACAATTCGTGCTTTAGATGTAGTTCTTTATCTCAGATTCTCTAAACTGTTAAACTTTGCTCTGTATTTTGAAGACATCATGCTTTTGTGTGTCAATTTTAAAAGGATAGTTCGTTCAAAAATAACAAATATGTTGCCCTCATATTGTTGTACGACTCATTCTTCTGTGGAACATATTTTGAAAAATGTTTTCAATTATGTTTTTTGTACATACAATATATCCTGGGTCCTCACCCTCTGAAACCGTGAAACAATGGAAGTCAATCAGCACCAAAATTGGTTCAACTGGTTCCCAATATTCTTCAGAAAATCTTTTGTGTTCCACAGAAGAAAAGAAGTCATACTGGTTTTGAACGGATGATTAAAGGATGACAGAGATTTTATTTTTTGGTGAACTATATCTTTAATCTATTAGTTTTGGAGACTAGTGATTTCCAAGCAGGTGTACGTGGAAAGATTTTGATGTTGCTTTATTAAAGCTTCAAATAATAATAATAATAATAATAATGCGTATTTACTTGTGTGATTTTAATGATAATTTTACATTATATCCAGTATAATAGGAAAAACTGAAAATGTGATGTTTGGTAAAACGTGAGGTTTGGTGTTAATAAAGGGAACTTGAGGGAACACCGGCTACAATAACCAAGAAATCAGACTCTCTTATATACATTTATTAGGCCACATTTGTAGTAAATTTAAAGCCTCACAGGTGGTGTCTCAAAATAGCACAGTTGAGTACATTTTGAATTTTGACGCTCTCGCCGGCGGCGGTGTGAACGCCCGGTTATGATGGTCACTCTCCAAACACTAAATAGCTTTGAAGAGCTCTGCTTTCAACACAAGCTTTTCCAGTAAAAAGCTGCTTTTCCCCAACAATTAGCTGTGCAGCGCAGCAGTCTCTGTTTTTAATGTCACATTTGTATACTGAAGAGCGAGTAGAGGTAAACAAACAAACTGTTGGCTCCATCTCATATAGCCCTGGTTATTCTTGAATCGGTTTGTCTTAAACGGTCCTTTCTCTCATACGTAGCTTTGGAAAGTCTGATTCATTCTAGTGAATCACTTCGTTCGGAAGGTTCGTAATGAACAGATTCACCGATTTGAGTCCCATATGGCATTTCTTTTTTCTTTCTTTTTTTCTTTTTTGTAGTCGACTTAGTTCATCATGTCTAATTAAATATTCCAGTTAAATATTCTAACAGTGTTCTAGTTTTATTATTATCATTTATATTTACTATAAATGTGTCTTGTATAGGCTTATTCAAAATATAAATAAGTAAAAAACACAGAAAGTCTTTTCAACATTATTTCTGTCTAACAAACATTCAAATTATTGGATATAATATAGAACAATATACTTGGATAAAAGTTTATATTTCAGATATAAACTGATGTCTACAGTAGCGATCAAAATCTTTTATAGTAAGTAACTAGTAACTAGTAAGTAACTAGACCCTTCAAATAAAGATTGTATCAATTACACCAGTAGGTGGCAACAAGTGCATGTTAAACATATTTTTTTTTAATTTAATCATTTATTCAAGAGATTCGTTCAAAAAAATGCTAATTCATCCAGTAATGAAACAATAAAAGTCTTTGTGAGTGAATCCTATAGTAACAAATTTTTGTAGGCCATTTGGCCACCACCTTTTTCTCCTGTTTTTTTTGAGTAGATAAGGAGTGAGGTTACATCGTTGTATTTCAGTTTTTTTATTTTGATGCACAGGAAAGTTAGTTTCTTTAATGGGAAGTTAGAGTGTTGTATGTTTGTTATTTGCTCACCCCTGATAATTTGCTTCAGTTCTTTTGTTTATTTATCTTATGATCTTGTTAGTACTCTCCAACTGCTGACACACCAAAGCTTGATCAAGAGATCAACTTCGAAAAATGCGGTCCTGACCTAGACCGGTGCCGTAACACCATATTTATCTGAAATATTTCACCCAGGTTACATGAATGTTCATTCATATATATATATATGATACGATTTTGGGAGTATAAATAGTGGATCAGAATCAATCTGTGAGACAGACTGCCTGATTATACAGTTTATTTCATCCAGGCTTTGATCACCAGCACAAAGACTGCAGTAATGTGTGAAACTGGAAGATGGACCCCCGAGACACCTGTCACTCCAGAAGTGGAGAAGATCTTCCATAAGGTAGGAGACAGAAATGTAGTAAATGCAGTTTTTGTTAAAACAGTAAAATATTCTTGGTGCTGTAAAATGTGTTGGGGAAATTATTTGTTGTCATTTTTAAAAGAACTGTTTTACTTTTCACTTAATGTCACAATACTTTTTACATTTTCTGATATCTGAATGATAGATGTAACTCCCTAGAGACTAATAGATTCAGTCTTATTAAAATAATAATAATATAGATGAATATAAAATGTGCTTTTGTTTATTCAGGTGAAGTCAGACATGGAGAAGTATGGAATCCATTTGGATGTTTGCATTCAAGCTTCAAGCTTTAGGAGTCTAAATCTGTTAGGAGCAACACAATATCTGGTGAAGGTAATTGAGTGTTTTTTTTTTTTTTTTTTTTTTCTGTTTTGTTTTTAATGGATCTTTAAGCTTGTGAATTCATCACTGAAACTCTTCCAAGGCACAATTTGTATGTCTCTAATATCAACAAGCCACTTATGGCTTTCCTCAGGTGAACGTCAGGGGAGATGTGTGCATTCATGCGATAATAGTTGGAGTTATCCTCCGCGATGGAGAGGAACTGACTTTGGCTGGAGTCCGGTTCCCTAAAAACCCCAGTGACCCTCTGATCCCATTTGATCACTAACCACATGCAGAAAACAGTCTGTCTTCTCTAATAACAGACACACACAATGATCTGCCATACCGTATAGAGGAACAATTGAAATACTGTTTCATTCCTCAATATTAAACTCAATATTCAAACCCTCAGTGCCTGTGTCAGTGTGTTTATGTGAACAACACCAAATTCACTTCACTATAGTTTTATGCTGAAATAATTAAAGACATTTAAAAAAAAAAAATCCTCATTCCAAATCTTCAAAAACAAAAAGTAAAATAATGTAAAATGACATTCATTTTTCTAATTTTAAGATTTAATTGACTGTATGCATGTCTTTTTTTAAAAGGAAAAAATATGTGAATGAAGACTAGTGGACACTAGTGATTCCCAAACAGGTGTGGAAAGATTTTGATGTTGCTTTCTTAAAGCTTAAAAAAAAAAAAAAAAAAAAGTGCATTTACTTGTGTGACTTTAATGATAATTCTACATGATATATAAAATGAGAAAACAGGAAAATGTGAGGTTTGGTGTTGATCAAGGGAACTTGAGCCTTACTGATGGGGCTGTGGAGGCTGGGAAACACCAGCGATAAACAAAATAACGAGCAGTTCCATAATGCTGATGATAAAATGTGCGATCCATTTGAATTCTGTAAATGTAGCTACAACAATTCTGTTCTGAGAATGTAGTAAAACTCTACGGAGAAAGTCGAACACGATCTAAAGCCACTTAAATTGAAAAGAGGGGAAAACATCATTCTGCAAGCTTTTTAACTCATAATGACCACTTTTACTATTGTATTTGTGACCTGGAGTATATGGCTGTTAGGAATGTCGACCAAATTGACTACGCCACCCCCACTTTTCTGGGATAGGGGACCCTAACAATAGTATTTTTAACACAGGTAGTTCAACCAAATGAACTAGAAGCAAGAGTACAAAAAGGGTTACACTTTATTAAATAGGCAGATACAATAATCTGGTCAGCAACAATATTGATATTAAAATGTAAATAGAAAATAAAATAAAAAATCAAAATAAAGAAAACAATTAACAATATTCAAAACAAATCAGTTTTGAATTAATCAAATTCTCTCAAACACCACATTCTTTTTAGGTGTGCAGTAGTTTCTGAAAGCTTCCAAAATCTTGTCAACAGTCACTTCTTCTGGTACTTCTTTTGCTATTTCAAAAGTGTTGTAAATCTCTAGTGCATCCTCACTTAATGAGTATAGCAGAACTGCAACTTGAACTGTCATGCTCTTTTTAGATAGCTCAGCTGCCGTCATGTACAACACAAATTCCTGCTCCCATTTGCGCCAGTTTTCACTCACGTTGCCAGTCAATGTCATCGCTGAGAGTGGCTTGAAATGCTTCATTTTTGTCTAATGTGCACGCAGCTTTTGCTTGTAGCCGTGCCTCAACTTTATATATTTCCGCCCTTTTATATATTTCCTTATAACGATGACGACAGCCAGCACTTCTGACACCATATCATATGTGGGTTTTTATTCATAAAGCATAAGAGGAGACCACTGTGACTGTTAGGCCCCGTCCACACGGAGACGCGTTTTTGTGAATACGCACAAATTTTGTATCGGATAGGCGTTTAGTCCACACGGATCCGGCGTTTTTGGAAGGTGAGACCGCTATTTTTTGAAACCGAGTCCCAGAGTAGACAAATCTGAAAACGCTGTCTTTGCGTTTTCGTGTGGACAGCCTATCCGTATATTCTGTGAAACGATGATGTCATCACCCCACATGTCGACCCTAGTCAGGCGCCGCTAACAGCACAAAACAGCAACAACAACAATAGCAGACTCTAAATGCTTGTGTTCGTGCTGCAGAAGCTACTGAGCCAAAATAAAGCGCTATTTCTAAGCTTTACTATAAGTTGTATACAGCGCGCAAGGTTTATGCACATGCTCCAAGTCTTATTCGCTGTTTTAAGTGTATCTCTGTGGCAGAATTACAGCGCCACATACTGGTCTGGCATGTGTACTACATTGTTTTAAGTCGTTTCAGTGGTTTCGTGTGGACGCAGATATTTCTTGAGACGAGGAAAAAAAAAATCGGATAGGGTAAGCTCCGGCTTCGTGTGGATGTAGCCTTAGTCGTCTTTTTTAATGCCGCACTCACACACACTGGCAGGATGTAACAACTCGCTTAAACTTCGTAACACTGACTTTTATGTAATTTCATCAATGATCACAGTCTATTTACTTTAATAGCCTATATGCACCCGCATATACTACAGTATTCACCTCAAGAAAGTGTTTATTTTGAAGAAATGGTTGGTTATTTGTTCAAATAATTGATATTTGTGACAAAAAAAAAAATCACTTTATATTAAGACAAGGTGTATTTTAATAAAAAACACAAAAGCTGTTTCTCAATATGCGTTCTTGTCTGTACTTTTGTTCTTGTGGACTTGTGAAATGTCATCAGTCGCTGCCCAAGTACTGTTCCAATTCAAAGTTCACATCTAGCCAAGTACAGTTAAAATCCCCGGATGTGTTCTTGATCCGCCCCTTTTATCGAGGATGCATCGAGAGGTGACTTGTGCGGACTTCAGACAGCCAGGTATCCCAGAATGCATATCGCACTAACCTGCAAGCATCAATAGTAAAGGAGAAATACGCGTAATTTAAACATATTACTGTTATTATGTCATGGTATGTAGTTTTAAGAGTTTTTCAGGCAAGAACTGGTACTGGTTTAAAGCTCAAATTTATGATTTATTGATAAATCAGAGTTGTGAGATCCAGACGATCAAGAAGACAGAAGCCTCAAGTATATCAGTTTTTTAATAACTTAATTTATTTAACAATTGTATAAATGATGAACTAAACAAAACTGATAAAAAACAGTGGTTTAACATTATTTTTCTAGAAAAATAAATACATTTAGTAACAGGAATAAGCACTTTGTAACAGGAATGAACACTGGGTAACAGGAATGAGTGTCCATATGTGTGTGCATGTGTGTGAGAAAGAGAGTGTGTACATGGCCGTGTGTGCATGTGTGTGAGTGAGATTTCTGTGTTGAAGGGATGTTCTATGTGATAGTAGTACTTCACAGTGAAGGAGGTGGAAATAAGGAGAGAGAGGAAAGGAGAGAGAGAGGGAAGGAAAGACAAAAAGGGGGAAAAAGAGAGGGTTGCGGGTGTGTTTCACTCCTTCCTTTGCAGCATGCCATGGGTGTGTTTCTGGCAACTGCATAGTATGGTTTCTCTCCATCTTCTACAAAAGATAAGAAAGAAAAAGACAAAACGATTAAGTCACGTCATGGTGGACTGGTTCCCTGCAAGTATGGTATTCACACTGTAAAACTAATCCTAAAAGTCTACAATTTAAATCATTTCAACTGTAAAATGCATGATACAGGTGAATAGTACTATATCAACTAATATTCACACAATTAAATCAACAAAACAGAGGACTCTACTCATTCCTGTTACTTTTACTCACTCCTGTTATTTTTCATATGAGTAACAGGACTGAAAGTAACAGGATTGAGTTTTTAAGCAAAAATGATCAAATACATGACATATGGCCACATGGCATACATGCTAATAGCATGAGGACACTGAGCAAATACTAGTGACTTACCTAAAGTTAATATTTTTAAAATAAACAAATAACATCAAATAAATAATTTAGGTAACAGGACAGTACACTGAGATTGACCTTCTCAGTCAGTTACAATTTCATTAAATATACAGAAATTAAAATGAGAGGACTTACTTTTGGTCTTCTCATGGCCTGCAAAAGATCCAGATGATGCAACTTCCTGTTGAAAATGTGCTTTGTGGCATGTTCCAAGTTTTTTAGAAGGGGAAATGTGTGAGTGTAACAGGACTGAGTGAAAACCTGGGGACACTAAAATGTGTATTTTATATAATATATTATACATTTCTCTAGAAATTTCTTTTTGTATATGGAGTAACACAACAATGCAAAAATAATAAGATTCTAAAAGATTTTACTGATTATATTTCATGATAAAGTTTAGGTTTATATAGCAGGGACATGTAACAGATGCTATTTATTTAGTATTCTGACAGAAAAGCCATTTCCAAAATGAAAATCGATGTGCACATTTTGTGTACATTAAATTACATTACATTAGGAACCTTGAGATAAACCAAACTTGAGAAGCGTGAGTTTTCACAATTCCTTATGACAATGAATAATTTTCAAATTCTAAGCGAGATTCTGAGTAATTTGAGACAAAAAAAATGTCATACTCCACGCAAATCATAAACCGCTGAAATCGGTGGAGAAATGTAAACTTTATTGCGCTTTTTGTCCAGAAAAGCCACAGATCCCCGTTTTGTTTAATGAGGAATCTTGCCCGAGCAATATAGCGGACTGGTTGACGTATTGCAGCAACAGTCCAAAGTGGCCAATGGGGCGTCTATGTATTTATTATGTCTATGGGTTGAAGTGTGAACTGTAACAGGGTCCAGGGTCATATGCTCACTCGTGAGGTTTATTTATTTCGTTTGTTTTTGCAAAATGGTCCAAACATGCAAAATGGTTGGATAACTGCAATAAAGTAGCATAGGCTAGTTAACAATCACTTAAGTGCCATGGGAAGTCAATCTTTACTTAAAAAATTCTTATACTGAACATGTTAATTTCTTGTCATCTCTTGGAATATCTGAAAGCCAGCTTTTTCCTATAATACCTGTCATTATTAGCTAAAAATATTTTACACAAGGGAAAAAGCACTTGTTTAATCAATTTAAGAAGGTCTATATTTTAAAGCTCTTTCTATTTTGTACTTGGCCTTAAAATGACATAGTTCTTGTAATTGTTTAACTATAACATTTGTTACAGTAAGGATAAAGTAAGACTAATGATGGCTCCTCATTACCATTTTTCTTTTTTTTATCTATAGCATTTGTTATGAAAAATAGCAACATAGCTACAACATGCCACATTTGTAATATAAATCTTTAGTGAGAATCTATTCCCTTAACAGATTTATCTATTATAAATTCTACAACTAGTCAAAATTTACCACAATAAATACAATAGAACGTGATAAATTCTAGTAAATGTGGTCATCATGAGTTTAAAGAGCTTGCAGGATGATCTTTTCCCTCTTGTCCCACCAGGGTTTACTGCGTGTGCACACATCAATAATCCATCATTTCTGTCATGATACGGCATATACCTACACCACTGAATGTAATATGTAACATTTTCTGAGCTGTTTTAACTGATTGATTACAGGCATTTAGATAAATAAGGACACAACAGAGCAAACAATAAGTGAATAACTTATGCCACATTTTTTTTTTACTCTTTGATGTCTTTAGCTTTTTTATTTTATTTGTGAGGCTTTAACTTGAATTTGAATTTTATTAGTTTTCATTACAGGTTACTACTGCAGTGTGTCAACAACAATAATACCTGAAACAAACCTCTACGAATGTATCTGTGGCCTAATAAAATGTATATAAGCTAGCCTGGTGAGAGTATTCTGTCACTGCTAATTTCTTGGTTATTTTGTTTATCGCTGGTGTTTCCCAGCCTCCACAGCCCCATCAGTAAGGCTCAAGTTTCCTTTATCAAAACCAATCCTCACATTTTTCTGTTTTCTCATTTTCTATATAATGTAGAATTATCATTAAAGTCGCACAAGTAAATGCACTTCTTTTTTTTTTAAAAGCTTTAAGAGCTTTTGTTTTTTTAAAGCTTTAATAAAGCAACATCAAAATCTTTCCACACCTGTTTGGGAATCACTAGTCTCCACTAGTCTTCATTCACATATTTTTTTAAAAAAAGTCATGCAGTCAATTAAATTTTCAAATGAGAAAAATGAATGTAATTTTGCATTATTTTATTTTACTTTTTGTTTTTATAGATTTGGCATAAGGATTTATGTTTACTATTTCAGCATAAAACTATTTTAGTAAAGTGAAGTGAATTTGGTGTTCTTCATATAAATACACTGACACGGGCAATGAGGATTTGAATATTGAGTTTAATATTGAAGAATGAAACAGTTTTCAATAATTCCTCTATACAGTATACCTATGACTGTGTTCCAACCTCCCAGCGTGGTATGCTGGGAGTTCGGCTGGTGACAATAAGTCATTACAGGGGGTCATTAACTCAGCTCAAAAGATTATTGCCCTCTGCCCTCCCTAGAGGAGATCACCAGCTCCCGGTGCCTCAAGAGGGCCGGGTCCATCATGTCAGACTCCTCCCACCCAGCCCACCACCTGTTTGATCTTTTGCCCTCAGGTAGGCACTACAATTCGATTAAGACTCGAACCTCCAGACTCAGGGACAGTTTTTTCCCATGGGCCATAAGAACACTACATAACCCAACAACTAATTAATTATTATTTATGGTCATGCTGCTATTTTTATATTTTTATACCTCTTTTAATAAATTATTACGTAATGCCCTATTGTGTGTAATGTTGTTCGATGTGTTTTCTTAAATTGCACTAAATTTAAGAAACCACTATTGTCCTTGCACAAGGACAATAAGCTGAACTGAATGGAGTGTTGGGGCTGTTCCTTCTGAAGTTCACTCTCATCATGTTTTGAGCGTGTTCAGCTCCACGTTGTTATAACTGCACCAGGCAGCCAGTTGTTCAACCTCATGTCTTTAAGCAGACTCGTCACCATCCTGAATGAGGCTAATGACTGTGGTGGTTTGCAAACTTCAGAAGCATGACTGAGGGGGCTTTAGAGGTGCAGTCATTTGTGTACAGTGAGAAGAGCAGTGGGGAGAGAACGCAACCCTCAGGGAGCGCCAATATAGTGTTTGTCAGTTTTTAATCACAGCAGACTTTTTTTTATGTTGTATCAGTTTCTGGGCAACAAAAGTTCTTGATTGTTTACAAAGCTAGGTAAACGAGGAAAACAAATAGAATTAAAAACAAGATGATGCAGTTAATCAGGTTATGCGTACAGTTGGTCTTGACATGTTTGACATGAAAGAGATAGTTTCCATCAATGTCCTTGATTTATTGAACACATTAAAGCTGTAATCTAAAGAATTTTCAAAAAAATGCCACACTTTGCCAACTGAAACCTGGATCTCAACTCATTCACTTGATTTATGCCATAGAGTATTACTTCCTTGTCATTTACACAAAATGTGTATCAATCGTATGATTAAAAACTATTCTCTAGAATAAAGAAACATTCAAAAATAAATAAAATGGCATTCCATTGTTTTATTCCACAACCACCTGAGAAACTAGACTATTCTCATCTACAACATGGTGTACAAATAAAGTCAAGTTTTCATTCCCTGATTTTAAAGTTTCTGTCATGAATTAGTGGTCCATTAAAGCACCCTCACTCCAGAGGTCATCAAGTCTGAAGTCCTTAATTTATGGCATCACTTCCTGTTTGTTGCTGCCGCGCTGTTTGAGTTAGAGCTCCGTCGAGTTGATTCCTAATTGCTTGCTTTTCCTAATTGCTTCCTTTTACAGCGGGGAAACACATCCCTGACATTATTTTATATAAAAACACTCAGATTGCCTCGATATCGCTAGTTTTATCCGACTTCCCGAACATTCGCTACTAGCTTTAGCCTGTTAGCAATAGCGGCGTGGTCACACTAGCGTTTGCACTCTTCTCACTCACAATATCATTGTTCATATATTCTAATGGCGAGTGCATCAGATGTGTCTCTACCTTTGAGTGCAGGTGAGGACACGTTCAAGCTGCACGCGGTGCAGTTGGAGCTGGAGGCTATGGAACGACAGATTCAGACTCTTCTTGAGAAGCAGGCCGAGCTACAGGACTGGCAAACAGCGCTGGAAACATCCCGTGCTGATGCGCACCAATCCTCAGTAAATTTGCAGCACGAGATTAACATGGAAGGCATGAGCCAGGCCTCGGACCAGGACCTCTCCTCCTCCGCCACCTCCGGTCTTCGAGGTCTCAACGAGGAACCGCTTCTCCCCTCTTCGGAACGCGATGCCGTGGTCATCGGAGACTCCATCGTCCGCCACGTCCAAGCTACCACAACCAAAGGTAAGGTGCGCAGTCACTGTTTTCCTGGTGCTCGTGTTCTCGATGTCGCTACGCAAGTACCCGCGATCCTGAATGGTGATGAAAGCATCGGAGCTGTTGTTCTGCACGTGGGGGTAAATGACAACAGGCTGCGGCAGACGGAGGTGCTGAAGCAGGACTTCAGGAGCCTTATCGAGACGGTACGAGCCACATCGCCCCACGACAAGGATCATTGTATCCGGACTGCTTCCGACATACTGACGTGGACATGAAAGGTTCAGTAGATTATTTGCTTTAAATGAACGGCTAATGTCTTGGTGTAATGAACAGAAGCTGCTCTTTATAAATCACTGGAATCTTTTCTGGGAGCGACCTAGGCTCTTCCGTGCTGATGGCCTGCACCCCAGCAGAATCAGAGCTGATCTTCTGTCAGAGAACATATCCAAGACACTTCGCACAGTATGACTAGTAAGTCAAACCTCAAATCACAGTCTGTGTTCTGCCCACTTAATTGATAGAAATGTGAGTGTAGTACAGTCTGAAGAAACTGTGTCTATTCCCTGAATAGTGAGGTTTAAAAATAAAAATAAAAGATCTAGAAAAAATCGTGATCAAACCAGAAATTCACAAAATTACTGAACAAAAACAATTTATAAAGCTAGGGCTACTAAACATTAGATCGCTGACACCTAAGGCGGTTGTTATAAATGAGATGATCACATATAATAGTCTTGATGTAATTTGCCTTACTGAAACATGGCTTAAACCAAATGATTATTTCGGTCTTAATGAGTCTAGTCCACCTGGCTACTGTTAAAAAAATGCCATCTGATTGGCCGTGGCGGTGGTGTTGCATCAATCTATAGAGATATTCTAAACGTTACTCAGAAAACAAACTACAGGTTTAATTCATTTGAAATTCTTGTGCTAAATGTTACACTCTCAGATATAAGTAAAAAGTCACTACTATCTCTTGCTTTGGCTACCATTTATAGACTTCCAGGGCCTTATGTTGATTTCCTAAAAGAGTTTGCAGACTTTCTCTCAGACCTATTGGTCAACGTTGATAAAGCGCTGATTGTTGGGGATTTTAACATTCATGTAGACAATACAAATGATGCTCACCGTTTTAATCATACACTAGATTTAATTATATCACATGGAATCAAACCTACCGATATAGAAATTCTACCACAAAGTGATGATGTCACTGATCACTACCTTGTAACATGCGTACTGCATACTGATGATATTTGTCAAATCGCGCCATGGTATCGACTAGGCTACCAAACGCAAAGGCCCCCCATGGCTTTTTTTGTCCATTTATTCAGCTTCTTAATGAGTGGACTTTTGTTTTCAAGCACTCAATTTACTTTCGCATGGGCTGTTGTACAGTACACACGGTCCGTGCCATCACAAAAATTGGGCTGCACACGGACGTAACACCAAAGTATACCTTGGTGTTAAGCCCGTAATAGCGGACCACCAATCCACCCGGGCCTATATGTATGAGGTGTGGTTTATACATTTACTTTGCTAACTAAGCAATCAGTCGTGTCGATCGTCACGTACCTTGCCATGAGCAGAAGTCGTGACCAATGAGTGTGATAAGAAGCGTGACACTTTCGTCGCCTCCCTTCTCGCCTGAGAAGCCGTGTGAGAAGCTGCGTGAGAAGCTACGTGACGTCTGCGCCGTGACGTCTTAAGTAACTTTTGCCAGTTGTTATTTTGTAAAATGTCTGAAGTTCTGTAAATTAGTGTTTTTGCTTTGTTTTGAGCAAAAAGAAAAAAAACATTGTTAACATTTTAGCAACTCAAAATCGCTGAATATTTCTCCATTTCCTAATTTTGTTTAAATATGTTGACGAAACATGACCTACACTGCAACATATTAGCCAATCAATGAACTGACAAAGATTTGAAAATGCCATGGCTTAATGTCCTAAAATGACAACCAGAGACAACTAATTAACACATTTCTCTTGTCATAAACACTACTGCTAATATAATGACAGAATATTCCAAGTAAAACATGTTGTTTAAGAGTTTTGTCCCCCATAGAAACCCGTTATAAGAAAAGTGCATGATGCATTAGATTAAGACCAAATTTGAAATTAAAAGATTAATTCCAAGTGCAAGCAATGGCCCATGATCAAATAAACACTTTAATCACGTAATATTTTAATAGAAATTATAATATAGTAAGCTATAGCCTGTATAATACTAGAAAACAGAAATACTACACAGAACAAACTGTCATATTAGTTAAGACAGCATATTAGAATAAGTAAAAAGAATTATTCTTGGAATAAGCATTTCACAGATTTCAATGTAGCCTACAGTAAAACTATATTGTCAGAACATGGTTAAAGAAATGAAATGGTTATACATTCAAAAGTACGGAAACAGATAAGCTTAAAAATAACGAAAATAAGCTTAAAATATTCCTTATCATGTGGTTTCCTCTAGTGGACATCATTTTCAGGTGAACCTCTTTCATATGAAATGCTGATCGTTAAGAAATTGCCGTTAGCTTCCCGAGCATCAATAACTGTAGGTTTATTGGCTTCGATGAGTCTGAGACTCCCGGCCTGAGATTGTGTCCCAGACGGCATTAAACAATTCATGAATATTTGTAAATATTCAGGTGAATATCCAGGTGAATATTCAGGTGAATATCAGCAAAATGACTTTAATGCAAAAACACTGAGTTTACATTAAAAGAAGCTGAAGCAATTCTAGATGATGTTGAAAAATACAAGGAATTAATTTCCACCGAACCACCATTAAATCCAAAGGGTGGTGATGTGTTCCTTTACAAGAGTTCACAGTCAGATAAACCTAACATGGACTTTACGTTTGATCAAATGATGTGGAAGCAGAAAGGTTCAAATTATCACAACATTTGAAAGTATGGGGGAAGAGTTTTGAAACGGTACTACCACCAGCTGCTGAATGTGAAAAAGGGACCTCCTCAGAATTCAGAAAGTGCATTTACTCTCTGATTAATGATGATAAAAATTTGGCTTCAAAATTTGATTCATTACCTGGGAAATGAGACCTTGTATGTACCACGAAAGCATGGAAATGCCAAAACGGACAGAGTGTTTATTCCCTCCAAAAAACAGGTTTTCTCTGACATAATTCTAAATGACCAAGGTCAAGCTACCACAGATTTGCAGTAGAAATGGCTATGGGGCTTCACTTTGCTACAAAGCGAACATACAGCCTTTCAGTGATGGTGGGCAATGAAACAAAATCCGGCCGGAAAAAAACCCAGAACAAAAGACTATGATTATCTGGTCAACCCAGCACCAGACTCCTTACGGTCTTCAATGCCTGACTCTCTGGTAGACAACATTCCACCAATTCCTATGGATGCTGAAAATGAGGAAAAAACAGAGCAGAATAAGTGTTCCAATACAGCTGCTATGTCTGAGGAGCCACCACAGTCTGATGCTGGAAAAGATACTTGCCAGTTTGGGTGCCCATATGAATCAGACTCGTTGGTGGACAGCATGCCGTCAATTTCTTTGGATGCTGAAAATGAAAAAAATACAGATCAGGATTGTTCTGATATAGCTACTAATGTGCCAGCATGGCCAGGTGCTGAAAAAGAGAACAACACTTACCAGTTTGGGCTTTCAAATGGCAGCAGTCCACCTCTAGTACCACACCTTTCCAGAGTGTCCACACCAAACAGTACATCGGCTTCATTTGCTCCTTGGATGTGCATCAATGACATCATTCTTGATTGGACAAAGGTCTCTCCCAGAAGCCGCTGTCTTTCTCCAATGACCTGGCTTGAAGGAGAAACAATTGAGCAGGCAATTAATGTCTTCATTCACCAACAAAACTTCTGTGACTCAATTCTATGTGCACCCACATACTTTTTCCAGCTAGCTGCACTAGAAGACTTTAGTCCAGTTTTGCAGTTTTGTGCTGCAAAAAAGGCTCTAAATTATGACCCAATCATAATTCCCTTCAACACCGACATTTCTGTCCGTGGTTATCACTGCGTTGTTGCCACTGTAAATTTCAGAGAGAGAGATCTCAGTTTTCAATTCAATGCACAGTCTTAAAACTTTGAAGCAGGCTGCTCCAAAACTAATGAAAGTAGTAGCTTGCATGTACACTTCAGCAACAGAAAACTTTTAGGCTTCTGACTGGAAAACATCAGATGTGGTGAATACTCCACAACAAGGAAATGGGTATGACTGTGGTGTCTTTGCTGTTGTGAATGCTTGTGCTATTATTGACAACACACCATTAGGGCCAGTCAACAGCTTGAAGGCAAGAATGTGGATTCATTCCCTTGTTGAGAAGTATGAGCCTCCAAAGGTCAGAAGGGCGGGACTCTCACAGGAAAAACTGCAGTGCTTTAAAAAAGAAGTACAGACATGCACACAGACAGTACATGTAAGCAGAGCAGATTATACTGGTACCCTGAAAAGACTACAGCTGAACAGCAGTGATAGCAAAGACTGGCTTCTCTGCTTAAGCTCAATGTGTAAAGGTGACCCAAAGCACAGAGATGAATACATCTTGTGCATTATTTGCAGACGGTGGTTCCACCTTAAATGCACAAAGTCAGCTGACCGGTTAGTTGTTGCTTGCACTGATTATCATAAATGTCTTATGTGCTCTTGCTGAGGCAGCCAATTTGAAACAACACAATAAAATGTGTTAACAGTGAATACAATTTTCACTGATAAATAAAATGAACTGTTGCAAATACCCCTCAAAAAAAAAGAAAAAAAAATGCTATAAAATATATCACAACATTTATATATATCACAACATATCACAACATTACATTTTATATCTATATACTATTTAGATAATGTATACATATATATATATATATATATATATATATATATATATATATATAATTATTATTTCATAGCTATAAACTATTTAGATAATGTATATTCCATTTATCTATCTATCTATAGCAATTGCTTCAAATTTGAAGTGTATGACATTCACATGTATATAAACACACAGACACATACATACATATATATTTGCTGAGTATCCTCATAAATCCTCATGGTTAGGAGCCATAAGATAGCTTACGTACCATACAGGCCCACTCCAATTAGCAATCGTGTCTTTGGATAACTTTACTGCAGCCCCTCTGTCAAGCATGTCCTGCACTTGAGCACTAAAGGCAGCCTTCCATTCAGATTCTTTGGCTAGCTGTTTCTCCATCCTCAAGAACGTAGCCTCAACTGCACTCCTGTTGTCTGGCAAGGAAGCTGGGTCCTCCAAGGATATTTTGCGTGCCAGTGTGGCTCTTTGCTGTGGTTGTCTTCCGTGATGTAAGTGAGGCCTTCTCTTACTATTTCGAGTTCCCTCTCCTCAGCAAGAGTCATTTCTTTTCCACCTGGTCGGCAATTTCCACAGCGGCACCCACCATGTTTAGGCTCATATGCTGCGCCGATGGAATCCCACTTCCACCACTCCAGAAAGTCTCGGGTGCTGGTTGGTGTGCTTGATTCATGAAATCTGGCTAAAGGCTTGTTTGGTGGACAGTACTCCGTTACTTCCTCATACTTCACAGCTGCCATTCTCATTGACCTTGCGAAGTGCGTTTTGGACCTGTGAGCCGATACAGTAACCTCTTCGAAAAGCTCGGGGTGAGTTCCTCCAACCGTCTTTCCCAGTGGACCATCCCATAGAACTAGGTCTCCAACCACTCGGACCCTCTGTGGGGCCAACTGGCCTTCTCGATGGCTTATAAGAAGTTCGACTACTTTAGGCCTTGCAAGTTCGATGAGGGGAACATTTGCAAAATTTCTTTCCAGTCGCTCAGGTGGCACTGTTTTGTGAATCTCAGCGATGCTTTCTAATCCACAGCAAGCCAACTGATGTGACCTGAGAGTGCCCTGGAGAGTTTTTACTCTGATTTTTAGAAGATACCGCTTAGTCTTTACGCGAACTTTCATCCCTCCGACTCCATGGATGACAAGAGTGATTCTTTCACCTCTCAGGTTCAGACGATTTGCAGCACTGTGTGTTATGTAATTAGTGTCTAATGCTAAGTCAATTAATGTCCCAATTTTCTGTCCAGCATTAGCTGTCACATTAAGAAGCATCATGATTACTGGCAGTTCCAGCAACCCACCTTCTGCTAGTAAACTTGGCTGTTCTTTTGTCACATTGAACGCTCTTGCTGCAGTGTTTGAGAACACACTTCGGCATTTGCTGTGCTAAATCTGGTGGAAGTTTACTGAGGAAGTCCTCTTGATCTTTTGTGTAGTCCTTCCTGCCTTTGCCTCCTTCAGGACAAAGCTTGCTCTTTTTCTAAATAGCACTGCTTTCCTTTCTTTCAGCAATTGGGCATAAATAATAGTGATGCTCAAGAACGCTCTCTTCTTCACAGGCTTGGTTTTTGCATAGATAGGTGGGTTTGCAGAATGAATGGTCCTCGTGGACTTCGAGACACCTTTTACAAGCTCCCAGTTTTCTTACTGCAGCCTTCTTGTCTGCTAGCTTTAGTGACCAGAACTGTTTGCAGAAGTAGAGCTTTCTTTTGTGTTTAACATCACCACAGACTACACACCCTGAATGGTCTTTGCTTGATTTTGTGGACTTTGTTCTTGTCCATCTTGGCTCAGTTCTTGACTCCCTTCTGTTTGGTTCCTCATCCCTTAGCTGTTCGAGCTGCTCGTAAATGCACTCTTGCTTTTTGAGAAATGCTAACAGATTATCAAACCAGTTGTCTGGTGTGACGGAGCTTTGCTGGTCAGAAATGTGAACAAGCCATTCCTTCTTGAGAGACTCAGGTAGTTTTCCTTCAATTGACTTTGTCACTAAAGGATTTTTAATAGCGCCAGTGTTTCCAAGGTCACTCAAATCTCCAAGTGCCTTTTCTACTGCTTGGATTAATTCGATTTTCCGTGGCTGGTGACTTCTGATAGCAGGGATTTTTTTCCAAGTCCTCCACTGTTTCAATAGCAATAGCTGTCACGTTTCCGTAGCGGTTTTCCAAGACACGGAAAATGTTGTCTGCTGTATTGTAAGTGGTGAGGCGAAGATCTCTTACAATCCTCTCTTCAAGACTGTCAAGCACCTGAATCTTTTTAACCTCCTTGGAACTAGTAGGCTCACCCTGCTTCTGAAGTGCTTCCCAGTCTCTCTTCCACCTGTGAAATTCACATTTGTTACCAGTGAACTTTGGGAGGGATGTGGGCTTTAACTTAATTGTGGGCACAAGGTAGCTAGAGATTGTTGGTGGAGGTGTTATCTTCCCTGCCTCCTCCTCTTGTCTTGCATGAATGAAATCAGCTTTTTTCAAAACTAATCTGGTAACATTGAGTTTGAGACTCCTCAGGCCCTGGTGGAAGTTATTTTGATCACCTGATGGGATGCACTGCTGCCACCGGCGGTACAGGTCTTTTGCAGTCTTTACAAAATTTTGAAGGTGACTGAACATGAAGTCGTATGCTTCGTGATTGCCATCTGGAACTACTGCTGCGACTCGTTCACTTTCAGCTCCAGCAAACTGCAGTGCTGTGGACAGTTCAATATCTCCATACTTGGTCCAGAAAGTTTTAACTCACACTCGCTCACAGTCTTTTCAAGGTCGGCTTTTTGCTGTTCTGTTAACACAGCTGACTTGTCTGCATCCAGCTCTGCCTCTAATTCTGCGACGACGCCTGCTTCAAGATCATCATTTGCTTCCATGACTTTTTCTGCTTGCTTTGTGAGTTTATTTAAATTGTCTTGAAGATCCTCTTCGGGCATCTCTTGATAAGCTCTAGTTATGAGACTCAAGAATCAAACCACTCCAATCCTATTGGCCGGCGACAGCCTATGACGCAACATAGCGCGAACCCGGAAGTATAAAAGGGGCACTTAGAGAATCAGTCGGAATCTTATCGTCTTGAGGGACTGTTCAGCAGGCAGCCCATGGCATGGCAACGCAGAGTCTCGTTTCCTGTTCTCAGGGAACCATGGTTACATACGTAACCTGAGACATTCCCTTTCGAAAGGGAACTCAACTCTGCGTTTACCCCATTTGGGGAACAATATACCCACGCCGCCATGCTGAGGAGAGTGCATGCCAAAGACGGCTAGAGAAAGCAGCTTCAAGAGAAACGCTTCAACTCACCCTCGGGTCACGCAAAGCTGTCAGTGACAGCATTCCCTACGGCCAACAGCCCAAGCTGAGCCTCAAAGAGGCCTTCCGTAGAAAGCCTATCAAGGCCGCTAAAGGCTTCTGGGACAAACTTCTCAGAGGAAAAGTGGTCCCTTAAAGGGAATGTGGCCAGGGAACCGAAAGGAGCCCCGGCCAGTCACTAGAGGGGAACGAAGTCACCCCCAATGCCACCAGGGAGGCCAACCTGGTCTGACGGAGGACAAACCTAGTCTTGGCCAACCCTGTCTGAATACAGAATCTCAAAACACATACTTCAGAGAAGAGAGCAGGTAAGAGCGACTGCAGAAGGGGCAGTAAGCAACTCAAACCCACACGTAGAGATGGGCATCCTGGAGAGCAGAACTCAGCTGAGTGCTATGAACCCTCGTATTGAGGGGAGTATACTCTGCTCAATCCTAGGATCTACTCAGTGCCGGACAAACGCACTGAGGAGGCTGTGCGCTAAGAAGCCTGGGGGCTGATCTCAACGGGAGGCTTCATGGAAGTCTTCAACCAATGATCAGCTTAGGGAGCTAAGCACAATTACACAAACAACCCAAAAGGGGAGTACGAAGCTCAACCTAACAGATAGACCATACTGTAGGCACAAAATCACAGAGACCGGAAGGAGGCCTGCAACATGACAAAAAGTTAAAAAGTTCTGAAAGAACTACATAACACACCAGAATACTAGTCAATAGTGGAGTCCAAAAGCGGCCTGACAAGGCCGTACATCTTGACCTTAAAAAACCTTGCTGAAAGCAAGAAGCCACCTAACCTAGTAGCAACATATAAAGCCGATGTGAGTGCCCATGTAGCAGTCCATCCAACACAATCCAATGAGCAGTGTACTCAGTAAAAGAACCTTTAACTCTTTAAGCAAGAAGAGTACAACATACGCCAACATGCACTAAAGAAGGCCCCGAACAGGGCCTATAACCTCAGTCAAACATGCGGCATCAGCCCATGGCATTGTTTCAAGCTCCGAGGAGAACAAATAACCAAACTACAAAGGAGGTTAATAAGTCACCTGGGGCCCTGGCCAACCAGCAGTATACTCAGTAAAGTACTTTCAACTCTCTCAGCAAAAGGAGTATACAAGAACAATCACCAGCATATTAACCAAGGAGGCCCTAAAGGCCTACCTATCAACACGCGGCGCGAGACTAGCGGCCTCTAAAGTTCTAGGAGCAAAATAGAACCAAGTTACTTACAAAGAAACTACCTAGCTCAACTAGAGCTAAAGGAAAAACCAAACTCAAGGCAGCAAATGCAGAAAAACCAAACAACGGTGCGGTTTAACACAAAAGTAAACCTTGAGAGGGAAGCGACTCAAAAGCGTACTCAGTAAAAGCACTTTGAGAGGAGTACAAAGCCGAACTCCAACATGACACATAGGAGGCCTAAAAAGGCCTACGATTTGTAAACACGAGGCGTCAGCTAGTGGCAATCAAGACCCATCCATGGTGATAAGTCATGTAAAAACCAACACAAAACTGCGCCAACATGCCATTTGAAAGGAGACCCAGACAACTCCAAAAGCACATGGCACCAGCCAGTGAAAGTTTAATGACCAGATCAGCCAGCAGGCCAGGTACTCAGTAAAACCCCCTTAACTCTAAAAGAGGAGTACAGCTCTGCCACAGAACTCTATGAAAGGCCTCATCTAAGGCCTACTCTGAGCAGAGGCCTACTCCTATGAAGATGCTCCGTTCTTGTCTGGCCCTCTTCTCAAGGGGAGAGGCGTCGGCATCTGTGCCCAGCGGTTCTGGCCCTGCTCGTGCTGAGGCAGAGCGGCGGCTTAAATCGTGGGGTTCACAGGTGGAGCTCGCCGAAGAATTTGAGAGAGGTGTAAACCTTTCCTGCACTGCAGGAAATAATGTTTAAGAGGCATTTCTAGTCCATCCTGACTTCAGGTGAATCACAGAAGTACTGAACAACCAACAGTTTTTTGGTGCACTCTTGTCTTCGCAAATATGCGACAAGCCACTTCACACCTTGTGACAAACCTGGGCACCATCAAAAGCGATGAGGCATGAAATTCCATTGGTGACAACTTTGATTAATAAGCATACTTACATGTTATACATGAATTTTAAACAATACCCCTTCTTGTCTTAGGACAACTTTGATGAACTTTTTTGATCCACTTCAAACGTTGACTACTGTATATAATATATATTTATATAAACTACCAGTCAAAAGTTTGGAATCGGTAAGATTTTTAATGTTTTTAAAGTTTCATCTGCTCACCAAGGCTGCATTTATTTAATTAAAAATACAGTAAAAACAGTAATATTGTGAAATATTATTACAATTTAAATTAACTGTTTTCTGTTTGAATATATTTTATAAAGTCATTTATTCCTGTGATCATATATATACATATATATATATATATATATATATATATATATATATACACACACACACACTTGTTCAAAATAAAACATATAGCCTGAATGGTTTTTCAAAACCCTGTTAGCGTAATTACACAGCATTAAAGTTAAATTCCTAGAGAAGCTCCCAAAAAGCGTCCCCACACGAACCTCTACCTCCACCAACAGGACCCCGATTTCGGCCTTGCTAAAATTATTTTTCTTGCCGCTCGCTATTCTCAGGTAAAGAATTTGGACGTGGAATGGTGCTCTTTTATATGCTAATGTTATTAATTAGGGGTCGTTTACAAGGCGGAGATCTGAAACCATTCAGCTGCGCACAATTTCAAGATCATTTGCGATTTATAGATTTAACATGTCAAACAGAAGCGTACGCGCGTTTTTTTGTGCTTACATTCATTTTTCGGAATCACACATACACACATTTGAGAAATGATCTTAGATCAAACGTACGACAGTTTCTACGCAACATTTTATAAATGAGGCCCCCAGTTCCTCCATAAAGAGATAACCGAACACATATTTTTGATATAATAGTAGATAGATTTAGTTAAAGCTCTGATATGAAGCTAAGGTTCAAAAAAGACACCAAGACTCCAGACTTGATGACCTCTGGAGTGAGGGTGTTTTAATGGACCACTAATTCATGACATAAACTTTAAAATCAGGGAATGAAAACTTGACTTCACTTGTAACATGTCCACCATGTTGTAGATGAGAATAGTCTAGTTTCTCAGGTGGTTGTGGAATAAAACAATGGAATGCCATTTTATTTATTTTTGAATGTTTCTTTATTCTAGAGAATAGTTTTTAATCATACGATTGATACACATTTTGTGTAAATGACAAGGAAGTAATACTCTATGGCATAAATCAAGTGAATGAGTTGAGATCCAGGTTTCAGTTGGCAAAGTGTGGCATTTTTTTTGAAAATTCTTTAGATTACAGCTTTAATCTGTTCAATAAATCAAGGACATTGATGGAAACTATCTCTTTCATGTCAAACATGTCAAGACCAACTGCAAGCATAACCTGATTAACTGCATCATCTTGTTTTTAATTCTATTTGTTTTCCTCGTTTACCTAGCTTTGTAAACAATCAAGAACTTTTGATGCCCAGAAACTGATACAACATAAAAAAAAGTCTGCTGTGATTAAAAACTGACAAACACTATATTGGCGCTCCCTGAGGGTTGCGTTCTCTCCCCACTGCTCTTCTCACTGTACACAAATGACTGCACCTCTAAAGCCCCCTCAGTCATGCTTCTGAAGTTTGCAAACCACCAGAGTCATTAGCCTCATTCAGGATGGTGACGAGTCTGCTTAAAGACATGAGGTTGAACAACTGGCTGCCTGGTGCAGTTATAACAACGTGGAGCTGAACACGCTCAAAACATGATGAGAGTGAACTTCAGAAGGAACAGCCCCAACACTCCATTCAGTTCAGCTTATTGTCCTTGTGCAAGGACAATAGTGGTTTCTTAAATTTAGTGCAATTTAAGAAAACACATCGAACAACATTACACACAATAGGGCATTACGTAATAATTTATTAAAAGAGGTATAAAAATATAAAAATAGCAGCATGACCATAAATAATAATTAATTAGTTGTTGGGTTATTTAGTGTTCTTATGGCCCATGGGAAAAAACTGTCCCTGAGTCTGGAGGTTCGAGTCTTAATCGAATTGTAGTGCCTACCTGAGGGCAAAAGATCAAACAGGTGGTGGGCTGGGTGGGAGGAGTCTGACATGATGGACCCGGCCCTCTTGAGGCACCGGGAGCTGGAGATCTCCTCTAGGGAGGGCAGAGGGCAATAATCTTTTGAGCTGAGTTAATGACCCCCTGTAATGACTTATTGTCACCAGCCGAACTCCCAGCATACCACGCTGGGAGGTTGGAACACAGTCATAGGTATACTGTATAGAGGAATTATTGAAAACTGTTTCATTCTTCAATATTAAACTCAATATTCAAATCCTCATTGCCCGTGTCAGTGTATTTATATGAAGAACACCAAATTCACTTCACTTTACTAAAATAGTTTTATGCTGAAATAGTAAACATAAATCCTTATGCCAAATCTATAAAAACAAAAAGTAAAATAAAATAATGTAAAATTACATTCATTTTTCTCATTTGAAAATTTAATTGACTGCATGACTTTTTTTTAAAAAATATGTGAATGAAGACTAGTGGAGACTAGTGATTCCCAAACAGGTGTGGAAAGATTTTGATGTTGCTTTATTAAAGCTTTAAAAAAACAAAAGCTCTTAAAGCTTTAAAAAAAAGAAGTGCATTTACTTGTGCGACTTTAATGATAATTCTACATGATATATAAAATGAGAAAACAGAAAAATGTGAGGATTGGTTTTGATAAAGGAAACTTGAGCCTTACTGATGGGGCTGTGGAGGCTGGGAAACACCAGCGATAAACAAAATAACCAAGAAATTAGCAGTGACAGAATACTCTCACCAGGCTAGCTTATATACATTTTATTAGGCCACAGATACATTCGTAGAGGTTTGTTTCAGGTATTATTGTTGTTGACACACTGCAGTAGTAACCTGTAATGAAAACTAATAAAATTCAAATTCAAGTTAAAGCCTCACAAATAAAATAAAAAAGCTAAAGACATCAAAGAGTAAAAAAAACTGTGGCATAAATTATTCACTTATTGTTTGCTCTGTTGTGTCCTTATTTATCTAAATGCCTGTAATCAATCAGTTAAAACAGCTCAGAAAATGTTACATATTACATTCAGTGGTGTAGGTATATGCCGTATAATGACAGAAATGATGGATTATTGATGTGTGCACACGCAGTAAGCCCTGGTGGGACAAGAGGGAAAAGATCATCCTGCAAGCTCTTTAAACTCATGATGACCACATTTACTAGAATTTATCACGTTCTATTGTATTTATTGTGGTAAATTTTGACTAGTTGTAGAATTTATAATAGATAAATCTGTTAAGGGAATAGATTCTCACTAAAGATTTATATTACAAATGTGGCATGTTGTAGCTATGTTGCTATTTTTCATAACAAATGCTATAGATAAAAAAAAGAAAAATGGTAATGAGGAGCCATCATTAGTCTTACTTTATCCTTACTGTAACAAATGTTATAGTTAAACAATTACAAGAACTATGTCATTTTAAGGCCAAGTACAAAATAGAAAGAGCTTTAAAATATAGACCTTCTTAAATTGATTAAACAAGTGCTTTTTCCGTTGTGTAAAATATTTTTAGCTAATAATGACAGGTATTATAGGAAAAAGCTGGCTTTCAGATATTCTAAGAGATGACAAGAAATTAACATGTTCAGTATAAGAATTTTTTAAGTAAAGATTGACTTCCCATGGCACTTAAGTGATTGTTAACTAGCCTATGCTACTTTATTGCAGTTATCCAACCATTTTGCATGTTTGTGTCACAGATACGCCAGGTTCCACCCAATCACAGCGCACTCAATCCCCTGAATACTGATCACCGACACCTGCACCTCATCAGCTCACTCATCAGTTCACTTCAAAAGACACTCACACACCCTCAGTCACTGTCCGGTCTCGTCTGAGTCAAGTGCTACACATGCTTCGCTCAAGGACTCCTTACCTGTGTACTTACCTGCCTCCAGTGTCTCGTCGTATCCTCGTGTGTGAAATCCTCGTGTGTGAAATCCTCGTGTGTGAAATCCTCGTGTGTGAGTGTCTCCAACCTCCAGCGACTCCAACCTCCAGCGACTCCAACCTCCAGCGACTCCAACAAAGACTATATCATCATCTACATTAATATATCAACAACTCAACCTTCATTTACTCACCTGTGTCACCATTACCTCTGCTGGTTGTGTAAATAAACCATCTATCTCAACTTCCTGTCTCTGTGCTCTGTGTACCGTAACAGTTTGGACCATTTTGCAAAAACAAACAAAATAAATAAACCTCACGAGTGAGCATATGACCCTGGACCCTGTTACAGTTCACACTTCAACCCATAGACATAATAAATACATAGACGCCCCATTGGCCACTTTGGACTGTTGCTGCAATACGTCAACCAGTCCGCTATATTGCTCCGCTATACTGATACGTCAGTACTCCCGACGCCTAGAAGCCCAGAGCTGAGGACAAGAAACCCCAAGCTGAAGATGGGAAGCCCAGAGCTGACTACACCTTTGACTCAAAAGAGTGATTACTGTATTTTATACCTTAATGATGAAGTTTTTCACTCATTCCTGTTACCCAGTGTTCATTCCTGTTACAAAGTGCTTATTCCTGTTACTAAATGTATTTATTTTTCTAGAAAAATAATGTTAAACCACTGTTTTTTATCAGTTTTGTTTGGTTCATCATTTATACAATTGTTAAATAAATCAAGTTATTAAAAAACTGATATACTTGAGGCTTCTGTCTTCTTGATCGTCTGGATCGTCTTTATCAATAAATCATAAATTTGAGCTTTAAACCAGTACCAGTTCTTGCCTGGAAAACTCTTAAAACTACATACCATGACATAATAACAGTAATATGTTTAAATAACGCATGTTTTCTCCTTTATTATTGACGCTTGCAGGTTAGTGCGATATGCATTCTGGGATACCTGGCTGTCTGAAGTCCGCACAAGTCACCTCTCGATGCATCCTCGATAAAAGGGGCGAAAAACTGCTGAGAGAACCAAATCTGACTCTACAAAGTCATTTTTACTTGTCTGTTTGATATCTGGCTACATTAAATTCCGAGGAATTTAAAAGAGAAAAAAGAAAAAGGTGAACGTTGCCACCTGAGCTCCCCTGCAGAGAAACTGAGGATCGAGTGGGCGCTCACAGCCGAAGTCTTTTCTTGATAGGCCGGATCTGAGGACTAAGAATTGCTAAGAAGGCCTGACGCCAGATGTGCTGGGCTTCTGAGGGCAGTCCCCTCTGGGTTGAGTCAGATTACACCTCATTATACGGTGCCCGTCTCCTCTCCGTGCCCTCAGGGGGCCATTCTGCCAACCCTGCCACCTCGTGTGCTTCAGGGCGCAGCAGTCCTCAGCGAACAAATGTCTCAGTGTCCGCCCAGAAACATAGCGGCGCTAGGATGTTCGAGGATGGTCTCAGAGGGGCCAGTTCAGTTGTTCCCTGCCGGTTCGCCGCTTCAGGGCACTGAGCTGGTCGCTCGTGTAGCACTAGAAGCCAGTCTCGAGAGACTGGTTCCCTTAGTGGTGATCCCCTCTGGGGCAAGTCAGTGTTCACCTCATTACACGGTGCCCGTCTCCCCTCGGTGCTCTCAGGGAGCTGTTCTGCCAACCCTGCCACCTCGTGTGCTTCAAGGCACAGTGGTTCTCAGCAAACATATGTCTCAGTGTTCATCCAGAAATGTAGCGGCTCTAGGACGTTCACTCCCTCTGAGGGTTTCAGAGGGGCCAGTTCAGTTGTTCCCTGCCGGTTCGCCGCTTCAGGGCACAAAGTTGGCCACTTGTCTTATACCAGAGACCTGTCTTGAGAGACTAGTTCCCTCAATAGATTTTTGGTAGCATGGAAACTTCTACCAAATATATTTCAATGGGTCCTGCAGACAGTAGAAAAAGGGTACAGAATTCAGTTCGGGTTTCGCCCACCCAGGTTCAGAGGGGTTTTGTCCACAGTGGTAATCCCGAGCAGGCTCTGGTCATGGAACGGGAGGTACAGGCTCTTCTGCAAAAGGAGGCAATAGTACAGGTCCCTCCTACCAGCAGGGGGTTGGGGTTTTACAGCCGGTACTTCATAGTTTCAAAGAAGGATGGAGGGTTGCTTCCTTTTTTTAGATCTAAGGTATATCATTGTCAAGAAGCTCAATTTCACAATGCTCCCTTTGAGACTGTTTTGCAGTGTGTATTTTGATCTTAACACCTTTAACCTTATTATTTATTGTTCTCAGGTTAGGTAAAGTAAGTCGAGTCTGGCCTACATTATAAGCATTTAAAATTACTTACAATTTGGTCAGAAGACTCCTCTGTGGTATGTTCTTGTTCAAAGTCTTAAAACACTGTGAATCAAGCCAAGGTAGGCAGCTTTTGCAATCAATTAAATTTCTTTTAATTGGTTACTTTTCTTTTTATAATAAACAAAAATGTAAAGGCAAATAAAACTTCATCATTAAGGTATAAAATACAGTAATCACTCTTTTGAGTCAAAGGTGTAGTCAGCTCTGGGCTTCCCATCTTCAGCTTGGGGTTTCTTGTCCTCAGCTTTGGGCTTCTAGGCGTCGGGAGTACTGACGTATCAGTATCTGAAGAGGCAACTCATCAGTCTTTTATACTCGTGTTGTTTATCACAAACGTTAGGTTATCTTCTTGATTGACGTACGTTGTAACTTTCCCAAAGTTTCCCAGATCCTTCTCAAGGCCTCGCAGGTGCAAGCTGTCTGGCTTTTGTGTCCTTGAACTCCAGTAAACTCAGCCAAGATGGCTGATGTCCTTATAAGGTTCTAGGAGTAGAACCACAGTTCTCTGTGTCCTTGAGCACACACATAGAACCGCACACACTTCTGTGTGCTAGTAGTCCAGTTCTGCTCCTCCTTCTCATGGACAGGCACACACACACATATCTAACAATAACTGTACATCTCTGGACATACAGTATGATACATTTCTTAGAAACAAACAAAAATAAATAATAATAATATTGTAAGCAATGCCTAATATTTAATACATTGGCCAAATGTGTAGCAACAGACATCCAAAATCTAAACAGGGAGGCAGGGTAATTGCATTTTCTTGATACAATACAACATCACTGGCTTATGAGTCGGCCGGTAAACCTTCACCTCTTATGGTCTGAGCTCACTCAACTCGGAGTATGGCTGCTTCTAAGGCTTTGCTTTTGAAAGTGTGTGATGCGGCAGGTTGGTTTGTCAAAAGCGCTTTGGACGCAGCGCGAGTTCCCTTGAAAGGGAACGTCTCAGGTTATGTATGTAACCATGGTTCCCTGAGAGGGAATGAGACGCTGCGTCACGTTGCCATACTCCCAGCATGCCTGTGACCGACTTGCTTTGACCTATCAGAAGCTAATACTGTTTGGTTCAGGAGTGCTTTATAGTTTCCTGGTCATGACGTCACCTGCCTATGACGTTCCGTCACGCCATTGGACTGATTTCACATGTGCTTCACGACGCAATCACACAGTCCCAAAGCTCTTTGGACGCAGCGTTTCGTTCCCTCTCAGGGAACCATGGTTACATACGTAACCTGAGACATTTTCAACATTGATAATAATAATAATAAATGCTTCTTAATCAGCAAATCAGCATATTGGAATGATTTCTGAAGCATCTGAAACATTTCTCAAATTATAGCATCTTGCAAACTTTCAGTCAACATATGACAGAATATACTGATTTTTTTTAAGTTTCCTTTTTTATTAATCAATTCCTTGAAGACTGACGTAATGATGCTGAAAATCCAGCTTTGATCACAGGATTAAATTACATTTTACAATATATTCAAATAGAAGTTATATTTAAATTGTAAAAATCTTTCACGGTATTACTGTTTTTGCTGTATTTTGGATCAAATAAATGCAGCCTTGGTGAGCAGAAGAGACTAAACCTATTAAAAACATGATATAGCCTATATATTATTAGTATAATATTTATTATTGTTAGTTCTTTATCTCCGATTAAACTGTTAAATATTGCTCTGTATTTCACTAACTAAATAAAATAAAGAAAAACATGATTTTGTGGGTGCAATTTTTTTAAGGGATAGTTCATTCAAAAACAATTGTCACCCTCATGTTGTTTCAAAGTTGTATGAATATTTTGTGTTCAATCATGTTTTTGTACATACAAGGAAGTCAACCAGCACCAATATTCGGTTCCCAATGTTCTTCAGAATATCTTCTTTTGTTCTTCAGAATATCTTATTTTGTGAGGTTTGGTGTTGATAAAGGGAACTTGAGTCTTAAACACCTGCTAAAATAACCAAGAAATTAGCAATGACACAGAATACTCACAGCAGACTCGCTTATATACATTTTATTAGGCCATATTTGTAGTAAATTTAAAGCCTCATAAACGAAGCTGGTTATTCACTTAATGTTTACTCTGTCATGTCCTTCTTTATCTGAATGTCTGTAATCAATCAGGTAAAACAGCTCAGAAGATTTATCCTATTACAAAACTAAATATTAAAATGGGAACTATTGCAGTTCCATCATTTTTTTTTATTTATTTTTTTTTTTTTGCTAAATAAAAAGTTATAGTATAGCGCATCAAAATGTTTCCAGATATAGCTGATAGAAATGGCAATTATCAATCTTATTTTTTATTTATTTTGCAAATGTCGACAATCTTTTTCCGTTTAAAATTAGCGTATGAATTCTATGTAGATACTTCAAATGTCGCGAAAAAACTATTATTGTTTTGTCGAGAAAAAAGCTTTAACGCAAATAAATGTGGTATCACATGACAGAATTAGTCCTTATTTTTGTAATTTTGTCTGTTTTTTAAAATCTCATAAAAAAATAATACAACTGCAGCCGTTTTTGAATATTGCTTGATGATCAAGTATTTATCTAAATAGTCTTTATTACGAAGACTACAGAAAAAGACACTTGTTAATAAAAATAATTTTATGTATACAATTTAATAATATATTGTTTTGTTACAACATGAATGAGGATAGCCTAATATAGCGCCTTAAAAATATCTGCATCTCATCAAAAATAAAATTTGGCCGACTGTCAAATGAAGGAAGACTGTTGGAGTTTCCAATGCTGACAAAAGAAAGGTAAAATACGCGTTTCTTCTGTCTCTGAATAAATACAATTAATGTCATAAAATCACTATTTCATTGTCAGAAGCTGGCTAGACAAATGAGACATGACACTAATAAAATAATTTTATACACAGAATTTATTATTATTATATGTAATTTACTTTGATCGCAAACAAATTAGGTAATAAAGTGGGTTGAAGGGAGATCACCGTGATCATCAGTTCTAATTTTCTAATAATCAGACATGACAAAACTTTATCTAGTAGAAATGATACCTTCTTTTAGTAATCTTGACTAAATTAATTTAAGTTCATACAACAAAATTACAAAACAAATAAGATTTTATTTGAAAAATATATATTTCGTGGAAAAGTTTTCCTTAATTTAATGAACACAAAGTGTACACAAATAAAATGTTTAGGTTACAGCTGCATCTGTCACTGAGAAAAAAAAAAATGACCAGAGATTTTGATATTGAACTCTGAAACCAGGATGAATAACTCGTTTTTGTTTGAATGATCTGAATATATTCGTTCTCGGCCACATCAAATCGTGACTGGCTTGACTGTTCAAGGCTTATACGTTAAAGATTGCATATGACCGAACATTTCACTGTACCAATCTTTTTTATGGATCCTAAAAGTTCACATACAGAACAAATGAGCTGCCCTGAGTCCAAACCGATGGGCTTCATCACATAAATGCAGTTACATGAAATCAGACAAGCTGTGCCACTTCGCCCTGATCTGATTTCCTAATATTTCATAATTTAGTAAAAGGCCAATTATTCGTGAAAACAGTAAGCAGTGGGCCTATTTGCAATAAATGAGAAATAAACGACTCGAGGGATTTTTTAGCGACACAACAGAACTTAATTTTGCTTAATTTTTCAGGGATGATGTCATTACGCACACCATTTTATTGGTAAAAGGCCAGTTAGATGGAAACAGGCTGGTGAGAGCAAATTTTGAAATCTTTTAGGCATATTCACTTTGTTGATAAATAAAATACAAAAATTGGATGGAAACTTGAAACTTCATTATTGTGGAAATAATCCATTAAACAAGTGGCAATTTGAGGAGTGTGCACTAATATTTTCAGCTCCATTCGTTTGCGCATTGTCTTAAGGACACGCCCACAATAGGGGAAATATCATTAATGTTCACGTACACCCACTGGAACAGCTTCTCACTGGAACTGAATATTACACAACACCCCCAAAGTGAAACTCCACCTATTCATTCAGCCCTTTGATGTGTTTACATGGAATTACAATGACGACTCATGGCATGCGATTTTGGGAGTATAAATAGTGGATCAGAATCAATCTGAGAGACAGACTGCCTGATAATACAGTTTATTTCATCACCAGCTTTGATCACCAGCACAATGACTGAAGAAACATCAGAACTTGGATGGACCCCAGAGGAGGTTGTCACTCCAGAGGTGGAGAAGATCTGCCGTGAGGTAAGAGACAGAAAATCACTCATGAGGTAAATGCAGTTTTTGTTAAAACAGTAAAATGATCTTGGTGCTGTAAAATGTGTTGGGGAAATTATTTGTTGTCATTTTTAAAATAACTGTTTTACTTCGTCACAATACTTTTTACACAAGTTTTCTGATATCTGAATGATAGATGTAACTCCCTAGAGACTAATAAATTCAATCTTATTAAAATAATAATAATATAGATGAATATAAAATGTGCTTTTGTTTATTCAGGTGAGGTCAAACATAAAGCAGAAGTTTAAAATCCAAGATTTTAAGGCTTACATTCCTTTAACCTTTAGGAGTCAGCCTGTGAACGGAACAAACTATCTGGTGAAGGTAATTGAGTGTTTTGTTTTGTTTTTTATGGATCTTTGAGCTTGTGAATTCATCACTGAATCTCTATGTTTCTAAAATTAACAAGCCAACAGTGGCAGTATGTCCTAAATGAGTGTGATGTGTCCAGTAATTTTTCCATCCTCTCTGAAAGGTAAAAGTTTCTCTGCATCTGTAGCTTATAAGAGAAACTTTTCTCAACTTTGTAGCACTGCTGGACACCCAAATCTAGTCAGCAACGGTCACTGTAGCAGAACTCAGAAATTTGCTTGCTGTCATGAAAAAATGAATGTGTTTAGTTCGCTATCAAGGTGAACAGGGTATTATATATGAAGAGATCACTTATAAATCTGTGTGGATTTCTCTCTCTCTCTCTCTCTCTCTCTCTCTCTCAGGTGTTTGTTGATGTGGATAAGTGCGTTATAGCGTCGATATTAAAAGCTCTCCCCAGCAATGGAGGGAAATTGATTGTGACTGAAGCCCGGATAGTACCCCTCGGTGACCCCCTGCCCGGTCTAACCGAATGCAGAAAGGTGTCTGTCTTCTCTAATATCAGACACACAATGATCTGCCATATTCTATAGAGGAACTATTGAAAACTGTTTCATTCCTTAATATTTAAGTCAAAATTTAAACCCTCAGTGCCTGTGTCAGTGTGTTTATGTGAAGAACACCAAATTTACTTCACATTACTAAAATAGTTTTATGCTGAAATAATAAACATTAAAAACATTAAAAAAAAAAAAAAAAAAAATCCTCATTCAAAAGCTTTAAAGACAAAAAGTAAAATAAAATAATGAAAAATGACATTCATTTTTCAAATTTTAAGATTTAATTGACTGTCTGCATGACTTTTTTAAAGTGAAAAAAATATGTGAATGAAGACTAGTGGAGACTAGTGATTCCCAAACAGGTGTGGAAAGATTTTGATGTTGCTTTATTAAAGCTTTAAAAAAAAGTGCATTTGTGCACTTGTGTGACTTTAATGATAATTCTACATGAGGTTTGGTGTTGATAAAGGGAACTTGAGCCTTACTGATGGCCTTCTCAAGCATCTTTCCAACCATAGACTCTCTTATGTAGAAATATAAAGCTCAGCAATGGTGACATGCTTCATGGTACAATGCATTCTATAACAGACTATTATTAAGTTGAAATTATCTGCATTACAATAAATTGTGTCAGATTAGACTACTAGATGATGTCATCATCAATTTGTCAACATCACCTGACCACATTTTCCCTGGCTATTTTAAGACAGAAACAAAAAAATGTTTCTTACCACATTGGCTGATAATTTTGCTTGTTTTAAGCAAAAACTCAATTCGTTTTGAACAGATACCTTATGTCACTCTACTTAAAAGCACCTGGATTTTTTTTTTTTTTTTAGATATTTAGACTGGAAACAAAACAAAAACATTAAACAAGAAAAGCATTTTTTACAACGTAATACATTTACATTACAAGACCTGTTACTGCAATATGAGATCATGCTAAATTGCGGAAAACAGCTAGAAGATTAAAAACACAAAAAAGTTATAAAATGACACACAAAGACATCAAAAATCAGCACATGAATCTCAACATGGTGACAATCTAAAGTGCCATGCCACAATGCATGCTGGGAACAATAGTACAAAACTCCCAGCATGCATCACAGCATGATGTTCTCTTCTTTCCTTCAGTGATTCTGTATGTTAACAGAATGTCAATGCTAAGATGATTCTATAAATAATATATAAAGATTTTGTGGCTCAGCTGTAGACAGCAGTATAATCACCACTTTCAAGGTCCAGAAAGGTACTAGACATTGTTAAAACAGTCGACGTGACTGCAGTGGTTCAACCTTAATGTTAGGAAGTAACGAGAATACATTTTGTGCGCAAAAACAGAACAAAAGTAACGACTTTATTCAACAATATCTTCTCTTCTGTGTCATTCTCATACATTGTTTGTCATTGTACGTCAGAATAAAATAAAAGAACCTGAACCTGAACCTGAGAACGCCGACTCATTATTGGCCGGCTCCTGCGTCAGCATCACAAGAATGTGTCATGCTGCTCACATGATCAGCTATATAACTCTACTAACCCTTTAAGATTACTTATGGAATATCCCCCTGAGATATTTGAGGTGCTTTGTAAGAGCCTTTTTAATGCAATTATATATTTTTCCATTGGGTGGCGCTCTGGCAAGGTATAGGTATTAGGGCAACTGGTTAATGAGACAACAGGTGTGTGTATGGGTAGTAGGGAAGCACACAGTTTTTGACCGCACTGCAGAGTATCGTGCAATGTGGATTATGGTTGTATGTTGTGTCTACAAGGTATGGACTACATGTATACATGTTTGTGACCAGTAGAAGAAACAGTAAGCTATTGGATTTAATCCCAATATAGAAAGACATTTGTTTGCATCTACATCCGTCTGCATGGACTCTGTTTGTACACATTCTAAAACTTTCTCACTCCTATTATCAACGACAATGACTTACTGGAAAGCAGATACATGTTTTTTTTTTTTTTTTGATAGGGTATGTGGATAGACAATATCAAAAACTCCAACTTGTCACTAACTCTCGCAACATATTAAAACATATTTTCTTGCACACTTATCTCAAATGATTAAAATTAGGCTGATGAAGTTTCATGAATTTTAATTGGTTGCAGACCACCACAGCTCTTGCAAAGAAACAGCAATCTAAATTTCTCATTAGCTCATTTTGTTAATCCCTGTTATTTTAATCCTCAACCATCATCAGTGTGGTCAATACTTGATCATGAATTCAGTCTAATTGTCTTTTTCATTTTTCAATTGTTCAATTAGTTGGGAAAACATACATGTGTGACAAATACGCTATGTGTAGCTGGGTTCATTTATGGTGACAAAATTAAATGGCATTAAAACAAACTGTATCATAAACAATGCAATATTTATTGAGTTTTTGCAAAATATATAGACACATCTGTGGGGTTTTATACATACTACATTTTTGGTCTGTGCTGTCATTTTAACAGTCAAGTGCTGTATAAATTCATAGCCATATAGTCTCCGAGGTCCTTCACAGAGCTGAAATAAGCTTCATTCCTCTGTTGTCAAGTTTGATGCTTGACTCTTTCTGCTCACAGATCTTCCCGCTCAAGCCACTCGTTGAATCCTCCAGCATAATGACGGGCCCTGAGAGACAAACAGACACACTGATGTCTGAGTTTTGTTGTTTGTGAGTGAGTGAGGATGAATCCAATGAACTATTATGAATCATTTAAAAGCAATATTTATAGAGCTTTTTCTAGCCAGTTAAAAAAATTAGAGCAAAGCATAATTGACTATATAGATATTACAATGACTCATATGATTTTATTCATTTCCAGAACACTTACTGGACTGAAGCAGTTTAGGTTTACTAGATTATCCATACATCATTTTTTAAGAAAAAATCATGTTCAAATCTGAGTATCAAATATGATCATCAGGCTTTTGAGGAAGGTTTATTTGTTAATGTCTCAATCATCATTGTATTGCGATTGCATTAGGCCTATGTTTTAAAACTACAGAGCTTTGATCATTTAAATATCATCTTATTACTATATTATTCGCAGATATAGAGTGATGAATGATATTTATTTCATTTTATGCAAGTATCTGCTTTACTGTTATAAAGCTCTCATTGATTTACATTACAAGCATCAGAATCTCATCTTACCTTACGTTACATCTTTAAATTGAGGTGTTTTTTCCTGTTTGAGTGTGAGATCCATATTCTCACTATATCATATATGAGTGTTAAAACCCCAAGGTTTGTTTATGTGTTTGGTTATATATTTGGGAGTGTCTGTGTCTGTCCATGCAGGAACGTCGTCCAATTGGCTCCTGCAGGCTGATTGATGCTACGTCCTGATTGGTGCTTTAAAAAAAACACATCATCACTTCCTCTGGAGACATTTTGTGTTCGGAGCAGAGAGCGTTGGATTGGAGTGTAGAGCTTGTATGAGTTTAGAGAGTATTATGAGTACTGCTTGTTTGTATTTGAGGAACTGTGTTTGGTAGTGATGGGAAACCGAGGCTTTCATCAAATTGTGCTAAAAAACTGTTCATTACTCAAAGCTTTTAACACAGTGCGCATTAGTGACATCTGGTGGTCAGACTTGTTTTCTCCACCATATCTAACAAATCATCGCTCATCTAAATTAATCTGTGACAATGAGACCACAACACGTGTCACCAGGTCAACGGATTCACATATTGATCAATAATATAAAATACACAGTGAGTAATGGAAAAAAATATTTTGGGTGAGCTGTTTAACGTTCTGTTCGGGGTCTCTGAGACCCCAGCAATAAAACGTGATTAAATGCATTTTCCTTTTATGCATCAGGTGAAGCGCCAATTTTTTTTCAAAACCGCTGTCTGGACTTTCCGATACTGCATGACGTTCGAAGCTTCAAACTTCACTCACGTGGTATTGTCATTTCGATACAAGCATCGGTACAGTGTGTGATACAATAGTGCTTTGAAAACTGCGTCGGAGCATCCCAACCGTCCCATCACTAGTGTTTGGTGTATTTGAACTTTCCCCTGTTTTCTCACACTGATTTCAGATTGCCCTCTTGGCTTTTTAAATAGTTTTGTAATTATATTGTAAATGTTGAGGATTTGGAAAGTAAAGTCACATGATTTCAGTAAACAATGCTTTGTGTGTCATACTGTTTCAAAATGTTTTGTTATTTCAGTGAATATATTTTGGCTACTTTCAGACTGTCAGTCCAAATCCGATTTTTGTGAACGGCATAAAAAAAAAAAAAAATCACATGGATTTTTTTTTTTTTTTTTTACAAATCCGTTTCAAGCTACGTTCATATGGGGTTTGAAATCCTACGCAACATAACGCAATGTCATTGCCATATAAACCAATGCATATATTCCAGAAAATTAAAGAGCGGCATGGGACACACAAATCTGATCTGAACATTTGCCATACACAATGTGAACAATCAATAATTTTAGATCAGATTCCAATCAGACACACAAATAATCGGATTTGGACTGACAGTGTCAACATAGCCTTAATGACACATTTGTATAATTAGAAGGAAGAGAGTTGTAGTAAAAGATCTGTAATTGGTCTGATTTAACCAAACTCTCCATAAAACGTTTACACTGTTCTGACCAGCAGAGGTCACCAGCGTGTGGCGTTTCGAGCGCTTCAAAACAGTGAATCGTTTTGTGAATCAATTGGTTCAATTGATTCAAAGTTTCGAAAAGCTTCGTTTCTCCCATCACTATTGGTAAAAATAATTTTATTAATTTATTATTTATTAGGCTTAAATGAAAATATTCTCACTAGGTAACCACAAGTAATACCATATAATATCATTAAAAGTCAAATGATATAATATATGTTATATAGGTCTATAAAAAACACCTCAACACAGGTAAAATACACCTTAACAAAAACATGAATTATATATTCCCCTACCCACCTAATACATATATTGCAATATAAATGGCTATAACATAGTTTTCAATATAAATATTCCACATTTCCACAAACCATGGTAATTTACTACAGTTTATTCATGGTAAAAGTTTGTGTGTTAGTGTGGTGATTTTGGGATTTAAAAGTCTTATCTTCATTCATAGCACAATGTTTCTCCTGTTTTCTTCATCAGTCTTGTTTGGGAATGTTGAGGCTGTTTCATCCGATTGTAGTTTGTAACCGAGAGGTGTGTGTCGAATTGAATCGCTTCTCACTAGATGTCGCAACGCTGTTTAATAATGGTGACCTGGAATAAACGCAGCTCCTTTAAGCTTTCGTTCCGTTATCCACTGGGCCGTGCTGCGTTACGTAGTGCAAAGTAAACTAGTGAAACATCTGAAAACAGCGCTATTTGTTCTGTATTTGTTGTTACTGACCGAGAAATCACCTCAGATGATTCAGTGACAGAGCGGTCCGAATTAATCCAAATCTTTTCAGATCGTTATGCAAGTGCGTTTGGCCAATTCAAGGAAAAGAATAGAGACAAAGGAAAGATTAATTCACGAATGACTGATATCGCTGGTTCCGTCGAAAGAAATACGGGACCCACATAATAACTGCTGAAATATTCGCACGGAAAACGTTTCTCACGACAGTCGGAGGAGCGTGCATGCGCCACTGCGGTCACGTTATCTAAACAAATTTAGCTGCACCGCCAGGGAAAGAGGAGGAGGAGATTGGGGTGCCGCAGGCCAGATGAATCTGATTGGCGGGCCGGATTTGGCCGCCAGTTGACGAGCCCTGCACTACAAGATAATTGGGCTGATTTTGGGCCGATTTCTCCCCTTCCGACAATCCTAGGTAATGTCCCGATTATCTTGCTGGTTCTAAAGATTATCTTATCAGATTTTCCTGTGGTGTGAGGTGTGTTAATGCCTGACTCACACTAGGAGTTTTAGGCCGATTTATGCCCGATTTTTCCCTCCCGAGAATCAGAGAAAAAATCTTGTCGAGGACCTCGATCGGCTCCGATGTTCGGCGCAGATTATCTGGTAATGTGAGGCGTTCACAGATCGAATCTTGCTCCTCCCGATCTACTCTCACACAAATCAGGGCCGCCCCGATCATATCAAACATGTTTGATATTTTAGGATTTTAAATCGGGAAGATTATGTCAGTTCTTTAACAACAGCCAATAAGAGAAGTGAATGAGAGCGCTTTTGAAATTGGGACCGCAAAACCAGCTGCTGTATGGGTCCGTTGGACAGATGGCGGAACGGTGTGTTGAAGTGTTGCAACAACACAACTCCATGAATAACGCATCTTCAAAAACATGACACAACCGTACGGACAAAGAGAAAAGCTGAGGAGAAATCACTATGGTTTTGAACGTATCGGGTGAAAGCTGCTAGCAAATGTAAACATGCCTGTTTATGTCAGCGATGAGTTTACATCCGCTTCCCAATGAAATCACGTGAGGTGGTCTTCTGGGTATGGTAATCTTAATAATATCCTGTAGTGTGTGCTGTGCTACAAATTTCAAATCTTGTAGTGTGTGCATGTTTGAGATTTGTGAGAATAAAATCTGTGAAGATTCTCCTTATGTGTGTGCTGCAAACAGATTTCATATTCGGTTAGGATTTAAAAACTCCTCTAGTGTGAGCTCGGCTTATAAGAGTGACTGAATCTGCTTGGAAGAACATCGGAGGCGCCCTGATCGCGAATCGTAAATATTCAACATGTTGAATATTTTCGATCAGAAATCCTGAAGTGTGGGGGGAACCCCGAGGACAAAGGCGCAGTCGCTATGGAGATTATGACGTGAAACCATGCGTGAAACGAAACAATATCCAATCAGAAAGCGAGCTGACAGAAGACAGAAGCATAACAAACGCAGTCATGGTACAGCACAAAGTTAAACGGATTTGGACAGCAGATGGAGGATCAGCTTGATGATTTGTGGCAACAGCATGAGTATTTATACAAAGTGTCTTGTAAAACATACCAAAATCATTCCAAACACATTCCCTGCCTATCATCCGTCATGTTTATTCTGAAGTCTCGAGAGATTTTGTGAGATTTCCCGTGTTCACAGTCGGGACTCTGGTTGAAAATCTGTTGGTGCGTGGTGTGTTGTCTTTGTCACATCACGCCACACCACACACTATAGGAGCAAAACGGTTAAATCTAGGACTTTTTTGTCCTCATGTGTGGTCTCTCACACTTTGAAAATCTTATAATTTTTTAAAAAATCTTTTAGTGTGTACCCAGCATTAGTGTACTATATTTTCTTTTTGGTTATGTTTAGGAAAGAGGGATAAAACTAAGAACGTTTCATTAGTTATTTTGGCTCTGTCAAACTTAGATTCCCCAATTTAAGGCAGTAAACACATTATTTGTTTTGCAATTTCAATGTCTGTGAAAGCTTTCATGTTGCACTCTTTTCCCAATGAGCCATAAAAGCCTGATGTATCAAATATGTTACTCAACAAAAAGCATATCTGCAAACTAATTTTTTTTTTTTTTTAAATTGTCTAAAAATTCAGTAAACATTTAAAAAGACTCAATAAAAGTTAAAAAGGTGTGTGTCCGTACCTTGTGTATCCCAGAGCTCTTGCGGTCTCCAGCGCAGTGAGGCTGCGTATCCCTCTCTGGCAGTACAGCACAAAGTCAGAGTCGTCTCTGTGAGGCTTTGTGACGCCGTAACGCTCTCTGAACTGATCCGGGCTCAGGCTGAGGGCCTGCTCCACATCTCCCACTACATCAACAAAAGTACTGTCACTCATAAAGCCTGTGTGTGTCTGTGCAGAGCTGAACTGTGTGCAGTGGTGACGTACATGGAATGTTGGTGGCTCCTGGAATAAATCCTGCTTCCAGCTCATCCGGTTCACGTACATCGAAGAGCTGGACGCTTCCAGCAGACATCATGTCCTTCAGCTGCTCGTACGTCACGACGGCATCTGAAACAATGTGTGAGCAGACATCTGAGTATCGACAATCTACTGCTGCTAATTCGTATTGAGAAGCTGTATTTATAAGTCTGTTCTATCTATTGTATATAATACAGTCATTAGTAAGATTATAGGTTTTTAAAAAAAACTGTTCACCAAACCTGCATTTATTTGATACAAAACAGTAATATTATGAAATTTTATTGCAATTTATTTTCTATGTGAATATATGTTCAAATATAATTTATTCCTGTGATCAAAGCTGAATTGTCAGCATCATTACTCCAGTCTTCAGTGTCACATGATCCTTCAGAAATCATTCTAATATGATGATCTGCTGCTCAAGAAGCATTTCTGATTATTATCAGTGTTGAAAACAGTTGTGGCGCTTCATATGTTTGTGGAAACTGTGATACAATTTTTTCAGGATTCTTTGAAGAATACAAAGTTCAAAAGAACAGCATTTATTTGAAATGCAAATCTTTTAAAAAATTATGAAAAACCCTGTTTCAGCAGCAGTCAGTTCTCACCACAGTTTTGAAAAATGCTACAGAAGTGGGCATGGTTAAAGGGTTAGTTCACCCAAATATGAAAATTCAGTCATTTATTAATCACCCTCATGTCGTTCCACACCCGTAAGACCCGTAAGATATAACATCTTTGGAACACAAATTAAAATATTTTGGATAAAATCCAATGGCTCAGTGAGGTCTGCATTGCCAGCAAGATAATTAACACTTTCAAACGCTCAGAAAGCTACTAAAAACATATTTAAAGCAGTTCATGAGTGACGAGAATACTTTTTGTGCACCAAAAAACAAAATAACGACTTTATTCAACAATATCTAGTGATGGACAATTTCAAAACACTGAAGATTCGTAAGGTTTCGAAGCTTCATGAAGATATTGTTGAATAAAGTGGTTATTTTGTTTTTTTTTTGCACATAAAGTTGTCACTTTATAACATTAAGGTTGAACTACTGTAGTCACATGAACTGTTTTAAATATGTCTTTAGTAGCTTTCTGGGCACTGAAAGTGTTATTTGTCTTACTGGCAATGGAGGCCGCACCGAGCCATCGGATTTCATCAAAAATATCTTAATTTATGTTCTGAAGATGAACGAAGGTCTTATGGGTGTGGAACGACATGAGGGTGAATACTTAATGATAGAAATGTCATTTTTGGGTGAACTAACCCTTTAAGCTGCAGAGTGGAGGGGGATGAGGGGAGATTGACAGCACAGCAATGGCTTCTGATTCAGACAGTTTTATTTTGCTCTCATTAAAAGCATTAAAGCTTTCCACAAATGCACGCTGCAAATTACCATTATATGCAACACAATATACACATGGTTTTTGCTATAATTAATGCACAAATAAATGCACAGCCATTTGCATTTTGTTCTCTGCATCAAATACATATATGAACAACACGCTAATGCATCTTTGATAACTTTTGAGACTTATTTTGCGTTGTTTTTATAAGCCGTTTAATCGGTTAAAGAGCCGTAAAGACCGGTTACACTCTCAGTGTGGATGAATCGCGTTTGTGTCGAAGACGCAGATTTTGAAAAGAATTAATGCAACACAAAAACTCTTACAAAGCAAAAACTAACGCTCGTTTTTGATTCTGTGACGTTCACACAAAGGCGAATTTAAACCCAGAAGTTAAAAACAGCCCAAAAAGGTTTAAAATTAACTCGTTTTCTCATACATTCAAAGCTAACGGATGGTAACTGACTTCTATGCTGTTCATCACACATAACTCTGTTAAAATCTTAGAAAATTTGGTTTAGAGTTTCATGACTCTTTAAAAATTAAAAATGTCTACAACTTTAGATCAATTTAATGCTTTCTTGCCGAATAAAAGTATTAATTTCTTTAAAAGTATTAGAACAAAATATCTTGCTGACCACAAAACTTTTGAACGGCAGTGTATGTTGTATGTTGCATCTAAATACTTTATGGAAACATTTTATTTAGGTTATTTCTAAACTACCTATACCACCTATAGTTTAATTTAATTTGTTTACTTTATATATTTTTATTATATTTAAATTAATATTTTGTAACTATCCCCAGTCTTCAAACAGCCTATTCTTAAACTCCTTATTGTGCCCTTGCTCTGACCCAGATAAGTGTGTAGACTCATGGGAATATAGATTCCCGCCCACAATAAATGCTGATTCAGCAACTTGAATCCAAAATCTTTCCATGTGTCACAGTAATTCATCAAACTAAACAAATAAACTCTCTGTGAGAAACAGGCTTGTTAAGTTGGTTTTTACTACTAATTTGGTTTCACCTAAAACATAAATGTAGCATATTAATAGGATAATTATTATGAGTATCATTTTTTCATTTTCTGTATGTTCTCCAGGCTTAAATGAAAATATTCTCATAGTGAGACTAGGTAACCACAGGTAAAACCATACATGGCTACTCACTACCACTGTCAAATGATATTATATTATGATATGTTATATAGGCCTATAAAAAATGCCTAAACACAGGTACAAATTACACCTTAACAAAGACATGAATTATATATTCCCCTATCCACCTAATAAATATATATTCAAAGTAAACTAGTGAAACGCATGAAAACAGCGCGATTTGTTCTGTGTTTGTTGTTACTGACCGAGAAACAACTTCAGATGATTCGGTGACGGAGCGGTCCGAACAAATCCAAATCGTTTCAGATCGTTATGCAAGCGCGTTTGGCCAGTTCACGGAAAAGAAAGAATCGAGACAAAAGGCTGGTTCGACAGAAATATGGGACACACGTAATAACTGCTGAAATATTCGCACGCAAAACATTTCTCAGGTCAGTCGGAGGAGCGTGCATGGTACGAACAGTGCATATATAGCTGTACAGCTGCAGGCGCCACTGCGGCCACGTATCTAACCAAATTTAGCCACAGAAAAAGAGGAGGAGGGAGATTGGGGTGCCACGGGCCAGATGAAGATGATTGGCAGGCCGGATTTGGCCCGCGGGCTGCCAGTTGACAAGCCCTGGTGTAGGACATACAGCGTAAACTTTTTGAAGAATACGGAAGGCGGTCTGGCGGAAGCACTTGCGAGGCGATCGTTTGTGTTTATAAAGCATATACATTTTTATTTTTTTTTAGAAAATGAGCGATCGTTTCACTAGATAAGACTCTTATTTCTCGTCTGGTGTCGTTTAAAGCCCTTGGGGCCAAATGAAGTCCATTATAAGGAGAATAATCCTGGAATGTTTTCATCAAAATCCTTAATTTCTTTTCGACTGAAGAAAGAAGGACATGGACATCTTGGATTTTTATTTGAAAATGAACTAATCCTTTAAGAATATTTTAGGACTATATTATTTTTTACACATTATTTTCATGATAATTAAACATTTACATGAAAATTAAACATTAAACATTAAATGCATTTTTTTATTGCCATGTTACTACTTGCATATTGGCATCAGTATGTAGGCTATCTGCTGAAATACAAGTTTAAAGTGTTTGTATAAACTTCAGAGTGGGGCGTTTCCTCTGAGAAGGCAAGGGAGACAGACAAATTAGGATGACAAAATAATCCATATATCCATATCCATATAATCCAAAAAAAAACTAAGTATACCCAGGGCTTTTATTCTTCAATAGAAAAGTGCATGAACTTTAAAGCTCAGGACCCTCCTAAAGAAACATAAGAATTTCAAAATGCCAAAAACCCGGAAACACAGCTATATGGAATTCTGGATATTAATGCTAAATGATTTAATAATTGCATATACAGATAACTATGGAAGCCCATTTCTGCCCCTTAAGAAAAATCTTGCATGGGTAAATAATAATAATTAAGTCAATAATTCCCCAAAAAAAAAACTTTTTTTTTTTTTTTTTGTCATACTTGGCAGCATAGATCCGACATGTTATTGCAGAGACTGTTCATCAGATGATGCAACATTAAAGCTTTATTGACCCATGATTGAGTCACTGATTGAGCATTGAGCATTGAGCATTGATATAGCCCTGACAGGATGTGCATTTAAGTATGTTTTATTGTATTTTGAAACTGTTTGTATTATTTTTATCATTTGTGTTAGTAATGACCTGCTGGGGGACTGTGGATGAAAATTAACCTTCGGGTATGTTACGTACTGCTCCGAAACACGAATGGTTGAGGATCCAAATGCAGTAGGCTGTTTATTCAGAGGGTAATCCATAATCGTAATCCAAACACAGGCAGATAGGTCAAAACACAGGCAGGCAGTCCAAACAAAAAAAACACAAAACAAGGAAGGGTACATGGGCAAAGAGTAATAGTGATGTTCGATTCTTGAACGAATCGTTCTTTTGAACCGGTTCACTAATCAAACTGAATCGAAGTTTAGTTCCGGGTTGATGACGCAGCATGTCCGACTCAAAAAGAACCGATTGAGCCGGTTCAACCAACTGTCGAAGTTTGCCGAGGATTACCGAGGAGTCTGATGACTTATAAGCATTTTCCAGTACGTGCCTCAGACTTGCATTGTATCGTCAACTCACTCATCGCGAACCATATCAGGAGCTTGGTTACAGTAGCCTTTAGTAAATGTATTTGTCTAAGAATAAAATGATTCATAAATTTTCTACATTGACGCAGACGAAAATGAAAAGACTATTAGTCAAAGCTCAGCTTTAGGAGGGAAGAGACAGGGCAAAATACCCAGGTGAAAAAAGTACACTTCTATAATGTATTTAAAGTGCTCTATTTTCACGCACTAATTTTGTACTTGGTGTACTAAAAATTCTTCTTTAGTACTTCTTAAAATAATCTTAAAAACATCTGTACTCAACTGTGCTATTTTGAGGATTCATGTACTAAAATGCTTTTAACAAATCTCTGTATTAAAAAATGTATTTGGTTGCCACTTATAGTACACTTATGGGTTCAAGTGTACTACAAAATTACTTTCCAAAATATACAAAATTATAACCAGTTCAAATAAAACCATAACTTTACCAACAATCAAATGGGAAGAAGACCTTACGATTACTCCTGATACCGACTTCGGGACTCAAATTTGTAAAAATATTTATTTCATGACTAAAAACGCCAACTTTCAGCTCATACAGTATAAGACTCTTCATAGAACACACTACACTGGGGAAAGGCTGTCTAAAATGGGATTCACATCAGAAACTTGCTCGCACTGCTCACAAAATTGTCCGGACACATATATCCACGACACACGGCACTGCCCACCCATTAAACACTTTTGGAAAGACGTCACTGAATCCCTATCCCGCCTCCTGGGCTGCCGCATCCCATTATCCACCTTACTATGTCTACTGGGTGATCTATCAACTCTCAACCAGGAAATAACAAACAAAAGGATGCTCCTCGTAGCCTTGGCCATCGCCAAGAACACTATCTTCTTGAACTGGAAATCACGAAACACTATTCACATAACGCATTGGAAAAATTTGCTCTCAGACTACATCTCTCTAGAATATTTTTCACCTCATTACAACTGTATATCGGAACCACAACACTCCAGATCAGACCTCATTCAACTATTACAAATCTGACACACTCATCCTAATTAATTATGTATTCACTTATTATTATACATATTTATACAAGGTTCTAGTAATATTATTGACATTATTGTTATTAATAATATTATCAATATCATAGAAACATTGAGCAGTAATAAGATGATGTTGATGGGATGATATTTTGCTTTGTATAAGGACAGTAACGGTTTTAATGAATATCCACATCCTTCTTTTAATGCACCACCTCAGCTTAGGCATACATATATATACAAATAATAATCGTACTGTGAATGAGAAAAAATAAATAAATAAATAAATAAACAAACATGCACACTGACACAGAAGCTAGGATAGGTGTGGTATGTGTTGGGTATGTGTCATTATTTCATTATTACATTATTATTATTACTATTGTTATTTTATCATCATTATTATTATTATTATTACTGTTATTATTATTGATATTACTGTTGCCATCATCATGAAATATTATCATCATCACCATCTTTAGTATTACTATTGTTATTATTATTGTTGTTGTTATTAATGTTATTATATTATTATTGATATTACTATTGCCGTCAACACAAAATATTATCATCATCATCATCTTTAGTATTACTATTGTTATTACCATTATTGATATAAATGTTGTTATTGTTATTATTATTATTATTGATATTATTATTGCTGTCAACACAAAATATTATCACCATCTTTAGTATTACTATTGTTATTATTATTACTGTTATTACTGTTATTACGATTACTACTGATATTACTGTTGCCGTCATCACAAAATATTATCTTCACTATCTTTAGTATTAGTATCACTATTGTTATTATTATTATTGTTATTAATGTTATTATTATTATTGATATTACTATTGCCGTCAACACAAATTATTATCATCACCATCTTTAGTATTACTATTGTTATTATTATTACTGTTATCATTATTATTGATATTACTGTTGCCGTCATCACAAAATATTATCATTATTATTATACATGCTATTACTACTTAAATACTTCTACTATTACCCTTTTGTCATTTCTGCTTATTTTTCATTGCTGTTACTATCATTGCTGTTTTATTGTTGTTTTTGTGTTTTGTGTTCACCATATGTTGTATGTTTTGCACTCCTAATAAAAAAAAAATTAAAAAATGAAACAATATGTATTGTGAAAAGCACTACACCTTGCAGAATGAACTGCCTCATCAGGGAAGTAATAAAAAGACAACATGCAAAAAAAAAAAAAAAAAAGAAAAAGTGTACTACAAAACATTTAGTTCACATTCATGGTGTCTCAAAATAGTACAATTGAGTACACTTAGATGTTCTTAAGCTTATCTTAAGAAGTACTAAAGAAGAATTTTTAGTTTATTAAGGCAACTTTTTAACCATGATGAACTCATGTTGACCTAATCTCTATTTCTCAGTAAATATAAAATTACAGTTACTCCTAAAGATTATGATGTCTGCATTCTTAAATATATATATATATTTCATCCTACCTGTCAGATTGTCCAACCCGGGCTTACTGCGCGTGCACGCATCAATATTGCATAATTTTTGTCATGATATGGCGTACACCTGTGTATCATACACCACTGTATAGCCTAATATGTAATATTCAGTTTTGTAATACATTTTCTGAGCTGTTTTACCTGATTGATTACAGGCATTTAGATAAATCAGGCAAACAATAAGTGAGTAACCTATGCCACTTTAGGTTAATACAGTTTTTTACTCTTTGATGTCTTTAGGTTTTTTATTTAATTTGTGAGGGTTTAACTTGAATTTGAATAGTTTGATTAGTTTTACAGGTTACTACTGCAATGTGTCAACAACAATAATACCTGAAATAAACCTCTACGAATGTATCTGTGGCCTAATAAAATATAAGCTAGCCTGGTGTGAGTATTCTGTGTCATTGCTAATTTCTTGGTTATTTTGTTTATCGCTGGTGTTTCTCAGCCTCCACAGCCCCATCAGTAAGGCTCAAGTTCCCTTGATCAACACCAAACCTCATTTTCTTGTTTTCCCATTTTATATCATGTAGAATTATCATTAAAGTTTTAAGAGATTTTGTTTTTTAAGAAAAGCTTTAAGAAAGCAACATCAAAATCTTTCCACATACACCTGTTTGGGAATCACATATTTTTTTCTCTTTAAAAAAAACATGCAGACCGTCAATTAAATCTTAAAATTAGACAAATGAATGTCATTGTACATTATTTTATTTTACTTTTTGTTTTTAAACATTTGGAATGAGGATTTTTTTTTATGTTTATTATTTCAGCATAAAACTATTTCAGTAAAGTGAAGTGAATTTGGTGTTGTTCACATAAACACACTGACACAGGCACTGAGGGTTTGAATATTGAGTTTAATATTGAGGAATGAAACAGTTTTCAATAGTTCCTCTATACAGTATGGCAGATCATTGTGTGTGTCTGTTATTAGAGAAGACAGACTGTTTTCTGCATGTGGTTAGTGATCAAAGGGGATCAGAGGGTCACTGGCGGTTTTAGGGTGCTGGACTCTAGTCACAGTCAGTTTCCCTCCATAACAGGGGAGAGCTTGATGTATCATCGCATGAACGCACTTATCCACTCCAACGTACACCTGAGAGAGAGAGAGAGAGAGAGAGAGAGAGAGAGAAATCCACACAGATTTAAAAGTGATCTCTTCCATGTAAAACTCTGTTCACATTGTTAGCGAACTAAACACATTCATTTTCCATGACAGCAAGCAAATTTCTACTACAGTTCTGCTACAGTGACTGTTGCTGACTAGATTTGTGTGTCCAGCAGCGCTACAAAGTTGAGAAAAGTCTCATACAAATGCAGAGAAACTTTTTACAGTGACTTGATGCATTTTACCTTTCAGAGAGGACGAAAAAATTACTGGACACATGATTGCACCCGTTTAGGACACGCTGCCATAGTTGACTTGTTGATATTAGAGACATACAAATTGTGCCTTGGAAGAGTTTCAGTGATGAATTCACAGGCTCAAAGATCCATTAAAAACAAAACAGAAACAAAAATAAAACAAAACACTCAATTACCTTCACCAGATGGTTTATTCCGTTCACAACCTGAGTCCTAAAGGTTAAAGGAATGTAAACAGCAAAATTGGCTCCAGCCTTCTCCTCTATGTCTGGCTTCATCTGAATACACAAAAGCACATTTTATATTCATCTATATTATTATTATTTTAATAAGATTGAATTTATTAGTCTCTAGGGAGTCATGTCTATCATTAAGATATCAGAAAACTTGTGTAAAAAGTATTGTAACATTAAGTGAAAATATAACTATATAATACAACTCCAGACTTGATGACCTCTGGAGTGATGGTAGGTGTTTTAATGGACCACTAATTCATGACATAAACTTTAAAATCAGGGAATGAAAACTTGACTTTATTTGTCCACCATGTTGTAGATGAGAATAGTCTAGATTCTCAGGTGGTTGAGGAATAAAACAATGGAATGCCATTTTATTTATTTTTGAATGTTTCTTTATTCTAGAGAATAGTTTTTAATCATACGATTGATACACATTTTGTGTAAATGACAAGGAAGTAATATTCTATGGCATAAATTAAGTGAATGAGTTGAGATCCAGGTTTCAGTTGGCAAAGTGTGGCATTTTTTTTGAAAATTCTTTAGATTACAGCTTTAATCTGTTCAATAAATCAAGGACATTGATGGAAACTATCTCTTTTCAACATCAAGACCAACTGTACGCATAACCTGATTAACTGCATCATCTTGTTTTTAATTCTATTTGTTTTCCTCGTTTACCTAGCTTTGTAAACAATCAAGAACTTTTGTTGCCCAGAAACTGATACAACATAAAAAAAGTCTGCTGTGATTAAAAACTGACAAACACTATATTGGCGCTCCCTGAGGGTTGCGTTCTCTCCCCACTGCTCTTCTCACTGTACACAAATGACTGCACCTCTAAAGACCCCTCAGTCATGCTTCTGAAGTTTGCAAACCACCAGAGTCATTAGCCTCATTCAGGATGGTGACGAGTCTGCTTAAAGACATGAGGTTGAACAACTGGCTGCCTGGTGCAGTTATAACAATGTGGAGCTGAACACACTCAAAACATGATGAGAGTGAACTTCAGAAGGAACAGCCCCAACACTCCATTCAGTTCAGCTTATTGTCCTTGTGCAAGGACAATAGTGGTTTCTTAAATTTAGTGCAATTTAAGAAAACACATCAAACAACATTACACACAATAGGGCATTACGTAATAATTTATTAATAGAGGTATAAAAATATAAAAATAGCAGCATGACCATAAATAATAATTAATTAGTTGTTGGGTTATTTAGTGTTCTTATGGCCCATGGGAAAAAACTGTCCCTGAGTCTGGAGCTTCGAGTCTTAATCGAATTGTAGTGCCTACCTGAGGGCAAAAGATCAAACAGGTGGTGGGCTGGGTGGGAGGAGTCTGACATGATGGACCCGGCCCTCTTGAGGCACCGGGAGCTGGAGATCTCCTCTAGGGAGGGCAGAGGACAATAATCTTTTGAGCTGAGTTAATGACCCCCTGTAATGACTTATTGTCACCAGCCGAACTCCCAGCATACCACGCTGGGAGGTTGGAACACAGTCATAGGTATACTGTATAGAGAACTGATTTGAAACTGTTTCATTCTTCAATATTAAACTCAATATTCAAATCCTCATTGCCCGTGTCAGTGTATTTATATGAAGAACACCAAATTCACTTCACTTTACTAAAATAGTTTTATGCTGAAATAGTAAACATAAATCCTTATGCCAAATCTATAAAAACAAAAAGTAAAATAAAATAATGTAAAATTACATTCATTTTTCTCATTTTAAAATTTAATTGACTGCATGACTTTTTTTTAAAAAATATGTGAATGAAGACTAGTGGAGACTAGTGATTCCCAAACAGGTGTGGAAAGATTTTGATGTTGCTTTATTAAAGCTTTAAAAAAACAAAAGCTCTTAAAGCTTTAAAAAAAAAAAGAAATGCATTTACTTGTGCGACTTTAATGATAATTCTACATGATATATAAAATGAGAAAACAGAAAAATGTGAGGATTGGTTTTGATAAAGGAAACTTGAGCCTTACTGATGGGGCTGTGGAGGCTGGGAAACACCAGCGATAAACAAAATAACCAAGAAATTAGCAGTGACAGAATACTCTCACCAGGCTAGCTTATATACATTTTATTAGGCCACAGATACATTCGTAGAGGTTTGTTTCAGGTATTATTGTTGTTGACACACTGCAGTAGTAACCTGTAATGAAAACTAATACAATTCAAATTCAAGTTAAAGCCTCACAAATAAAATAAAAAAGCTAAAGACATCAAAGAGTAAAAAAAACTGTGGCATAAGTTATTCACTTATTGTTTATTCTGTTGTGTCCTTATTTATCTAAATGCCTGTAATCAATCAGTTAAAACAGCTCAGAAAATGTTACATATTACATTCAGTGGTGTAGGTATATGCCGTATCATGACAGAAATGATGGATTATTGATGTGTGCACACGCAGTAAACCCTGGTGGGACAAGAGGGAAAAGATCATCCTGCAAGCTCTTTAAACTCATGATGACCACATTTACTAGAATTTATCACGTTCTATTGTATTTATTGTGGTAAATTTTGACTAGTTGTAGAATTTATAATAGATAAATCTGTTAAGGGAATAGATTCTCACTAAAGATTTATATTACAAATGTGGCATGTTGTAGCTATGTTGCTATTTTTCATAACAAATGCTATAGATAAAAAAAAGAAAAATGGTAATGAGGAGCCATCATTAGTCTTACTTTATCCTTACTGTAACAAATGTTATAGTTAAACAATTACAAGAACTATGTCATTTTAAGGCCAAGTACAAATTAGAAAGAGCTTTAAAATATAGACCTTCTTAAATTGATTAAACAAGTGCTTTTTCCCTTGTGTAAAATATTTTTAGCTAATAATGACAGGTATTATAGGAAAAAGCTGGCTTTCAGATATTCCAAGAGATGACAAGAAATTAACATGTTCAGTATAAGAATTTTTTAAGTAAAGATTGACTTCCCATGGCACTTAAGTGATTGTTAACTAGCCTATGCTACTTTATTGCAGTTATCCAACCATTTTGCATGTTTGTGTCACAGACACGCCAGGTTCCACCCAATCACAGCGCACTCAATCCCCTGAATACTGATCACCGACACCAGCACCTCATCAGCTCACTCATCAGTTCACTTCAAAAGACACACACACACCCTCAGTCACTGTCCGGTCTCGTTTGAGTCAAGTGCTACACATGCTTCGCTCAAGGACTCCTTACCTGTGTACTTACCTGCCTCCAGTGTCTCGTCGTATCCTCGTGTGTGAAATCCTCGTGTGTGAAATCCTCGTGTGTGAGTGTCTCCATTCTCCAGCAACTCCAACCTCCAGCGACTCCAACAAAGACTGTATCATCATCTACATTAATATATCAACAACTCAACCTTCATTTACTCACCTGTGTCACCATTACCTCTGCTGGTTGTGTAAATAAACCATCTATCTCAACTTCCTGTCTCTGTGCTCTGTGTACCGTAACAGTTTGGACCATTTTGCAAAAACAAACAAAATAAATAAACCTCACGAGTGAGCATATGACCCTGGACCCTGTTACAGTTCACACTTCAACCCATAGACATAATAAATACATAGACGCCCCATTGGCCACTTTGGACTGTTGCTGAAATACGTCAACCAGTCCGCTATATTGCTCCGCTATACTGATACGTCAGTACTCCCGACGCCTAGAAGCCCAGAGCTGAAGATGGGAAGCCCAGAGCTGACTACACCTTTGACTCAAAAGAGTGATTACTGTATTTTATACCTTAATGATGAAGTTTTTCACTCATTCCTGTTACCCAGTGTTCATTCCTGTTACAAAGTGCTTATTCCTGTTACTAAATGTATTTATTTTTCTAGAAAAATAATGTTAAACCACTGTTTTTTATCAGTTTTGTTTGGTTCATCATTTATACAATTGTTAAATAAATCAAGTTATTAAAAAACTGATATACTTGAGGCTTCTGTCTTCTTGATCGTCTGGATCGTCTTTATCAATAAATCATAAATTTGAGCTTTAAACCAGTACCAGTTCTTGCCTGGAAAACTCTTAAAACTACATACCATGACATAATAACAGTAATATGTTTAAATAACGCATGTTTTCTCCTTTATTATTGACGCTTGCAGGTTAGTGCGATATGCATTCTGGGATACCTGGCTGTCTGAAGTCCGCACAAGTCACCTCTCGATGCATCCTCGATAAAAGGGGCGAAAAACTGCTGAGAGAACCAAATCTGACTCTACAAAGTCATTTTTACTTGTCTGTTTGATATCTGGCTACATTAAATTCCGAGGAATTTAAAAGAGAAAAAAGAAAAAGGTGAACGTTGCCACCTGAGCTCCCCTGCAGAGAAACTGAGGATCGAGTGGGCGCTCACAGCCGAAGTCTTTTCTTGATAGGCCGGATCTGAGGACTAAGAATTGCTAAGAAGGCCTGACGCCAGATGTGCTGGGCTTCTGAGGGCAGTCCCCTCTGGGTTGAGTCAGATTACACCTCATTATACGGTGCCCGTCTCCTCTCCGTGCCCTCAGGGGGCCATTCTGCCAACCCTGCCACCTCGTGTGCTTCAGGGCGCAGCAGTCCTCAGCGAACAAATGTCTCAGTGTCCGCCCAGAAACATAGCGGCGCTAGGATGTTCGAGGATGGTCTCAGAGGGGCCAGTTCAGTTGTTCCCTGCCGGTTCGCCGCTTCAGGGCACTGAGCTGGTCGCTCGTGTAGCACTAGAAGCCAGTCTCGAGAGACTGGTTCCCTTAGTGGTGATCCCCTCTGGGGCAAGTCAGTGTTCACCTCATTACACGGTGCCCGTCTCCCCTCGGTGCTCTCAGGGAGCTGTTCTGCCAACCCTGCCACCTCGTGTGCTTCAAGGCACAGTGGTTCTCAGCAAACATATGTCTCAGTGTTCATCCAGAAATGTAGCGGCTCTAGGACGTTCACTCCCTCTGAGGGTTTCAGAGGGGCCAGTTCAGTTGTTCCCTGCCGGTTCGCCGCTTCAGGGCACAAAGTTGGCCACTTGTCTTATACCAGAGACCTGTCTTGAGAGACTAGTTCCCTCAATAGATTTTTGGTAGCATGGAAACTTCTACCAAATATATTTCAATGGGTCCTGCAGACAGTAGAAAAAGGGTACAGAATTCAGTTCGGGTTTCGCCCACCCAGGTTCAGAGGGGTTTTGTCCACAGTGGTAATCCCCGAGCAGGCTCTGGTCATGGAACGGGAGGTACAGGCTCTTCTGCAAAAGGAGGCAATAGTACAGGTCCCTCCTACCAGCAGGGGGTTGGGGTTTTACAGCCGGTACTTCATAGTTTCAAAGAAGGATGGAGGGTTGCTTCCTTTTTTTAGATCTAAGGTATATCATTGTCAAGAAGCTCAATTTCACAATGCTCCCTTTGAGACTGTTTTGCGGTGTGTATTTTGATCTTAACACCTTTAACCTTATTATTTATTGTTCTCAGGTTAGGTAAAGTAAGTCGAGTCTGGCCTACATTATAAGCATTTAAAATTACTTACAATTTGGTCAGAAGACTCCTCTGTGGTATGTTCTTGTTCAAAGTCTTAAAACACTGTGAATCAAGCCAAGGTAGGCAGCTTTTGCAATCAATTAAATTTCTTTTAATTGGTTACTTTTCTTTTTATAATAAACAAAAATGTAAAGGCAAATAAAACTTCATCATTAAGGTATAAAATACAGTAATCACTCTTTTGAGTCAAAGGTGTAGTCAGCTCTGGGCTTCCCATCTTCAGCTTGGGGTTTCTTGTCCTCAGCTTTGGGCTTCTAGGCGTCGGGAGTACTGACGTATCAGTATCTGAAGAGGCAATCAACTCATCAGTCTTTTATACTCGTGTTGTTTATCACAAACGTTAGGTTATCTTCTTGATTGATGTACGTTGTAACTTTCCCAAAGTTTCCCAGATCCTTCTCAAGGCCTCGCAGGTGCAAGCTGTCTGGCTTTTGTGTCCTTGAACTCCAGTAAACTCAGTCAAGATGGCTGATGTCCTTATAAGGTTCTAGGAGTAGAACCACAGTTCTCTGTGTCCTTGAGCACACACATAGAACCGCACACACTTCTGTGTGCTAGTAGTCCAGTTCTGCTCCTCCTTCTCATGGACAGGCACACACACACATATCTAACAATAACTGTACATCTCTGGACATACAGTATGATACATTTCTTAGAAACAAACAAAAATAAATAATAATAATATTGTAAGCAATGCCTAATATTTAATACATTGGCCAAATGTGTAGCAACAGACATCCAAAATCTAAACAGGGAGGCAGGGTAATTGCATTTTCTTGATATAATACAACATCACTGGCTTATGAGTCGGCCGGTAAACCTTCACCTCTTATGGTCTGAGCTCACTCAACTCGGAGTATGGCTGCTTCTAAGGCTTTGCTTTTGGAAGTGTGTGATGCGGCAGGTTGGTTTGTCAGGTTTTATAACCAGAACTTGGCCTCAACCCCGGGGTCACGGGTGCTCTCGTCTTAGTGTGCACGACACAATTTCACACAGACAGGCACTTGTTACTATGGCGGCATGGGTATATCGTTCCCAAAGCGCTTTGGACGCAGCGCGAGTTCCCTTGAAAGGGAACGTCTCAGGTTATGTATGTAACCATGGTTCCCTGAGAGGGAATGAGACGCTGCGTCACGTTGCCATACTCCCAGCATGCCTGTGACCGACTTGCTTTGACCTATCAGAAGCTAATACTGTTTGGTTCAGGAGTGCTTTATAGTTTCCTGGTCATGACGTCACCTGCCTATGACGTTCCGTCACGCCATTGGACTGATTTCACATGTGCTTCACGACGCAATCACACAGTCCCAAAGCTCTTTGGACGCAGCGTTTCGTTCCCTCTCAGGGAACCATGGTTACATACGTAACCTGAGACATTTTCAACATTGATAATAATAATAATAAATGCTTCTTAATCAGCAAATCAGCATATTGGAATGATTTCTGAAGCATCTGAAACATTTCTCAAATTATAGCATCTTGCAAACTTTCAGTCAACATATGACAGAATATACTGATTTTTTTTAAGTTTCCTTTTTTATTAATCAATTCCTTGAAGACTGACGTAATGATGCTGAAAATCCAGCTTTGATCACAGGATTAAATTACATTTTACAATATATTCAAATAGAAGTTATATTTAAATTGTAAAAATCTTTCACGGTATTACTGTTTTTGCTGTATTTTGGATCAAATAAATGCAGCCTTGGTGAGCAGAAGAGACTAAACCTATTAAAAACATGATATAGCCTATATATTATTAGTATAATATTTATTATTGTTAGTTCTTTATCTCCGATTAAACTGTTAAATATTGCTCTGTATTTCACTAACTAAATAAAATAAAGAAAAACATTATTATTTTGTGGGTGCAATTTTTTTAAGGGATAGTTCATTCAAAAACAATTGTCACCCTCATGTTGTTTCAAAGTTGTATGAATATTTTGTGTTCAATCATGTTTTTGTACATACAAGGAAGTCAACCAGCACCAATATTCGGTTCCCAATGTTCTTCAGAATATCTTCTTTTGTTCTTCAGAATATCTTATTTTGTGAGGTTTGGTGTTGATAAAGGGAACTTGAGTCTTAAACACCTGCTAAAATAACCAAGAAATTAGCAATGACACAGAATACTCACAGCAGACTCGCTTATATACATTTTATTAGGCCATATTTGTAGTAAATTTAAAGCCTCATAAACGAAGCTGGTTATTCACTTAATGTTTACTCTGTCATGTCCTTCTTTATCTGAATGTCTGTAATCAATCAGGTAAAACAGCTCAGAAGATTTATCCTATTACAAAACTAAATATTACATATTACATTTGAAAATGGGAACTATTGCAGTTCCATCATTTTTTTTTATTTATTTTTTTTTTTTTGCTAAATAAAAAGTTATAGTATAGCGCATCAAAATGTTTCCAGATATAGCTGATAGAAATGGCAATTATCAATCTTATTTTTTATTTATTTTGCAAATGTCGACAATCTTTTTCCGTTTAAAATTAGCGTATGAATTCTATGTAGATACTTCAAATGTCGCGAAAAAACTATTATTGTTTTGTCGAGAAAAAAGCTTTAACGCAAATAAATGTGGTATCACATGACAGAATTAGTCCTTATTTTTGTAATTTTGTCTGTTTTTTAAAATCTCATAAAAAAATAATACAACTGCAGCCGTTTTTGAATATTGCTTGATGATCAAGTATTTATCTAAATAGTCTTTATTACGAAGACTACAGAAAAAGACACTTGTTAATAAAAATAATTTTATGTATACAATTTAATAATATATTGTTTTGTTACAACATGAATGAGGATAGCCTAATATAGCGCCTTAAAAATATCTGCATCTCATCAAAAATAAAATTTGGCCGACTGTCAAATGAAGGAAGACTGTTGGAGTTTCCAATGCTGACAAAAGAAAGGTAAAATACGCGTTTCTTCTGTCTCTGAATAAATACAATTAATGTCATAAAATCACTATTTCATTGTCAGAAGCTGGCTAGACAAATGAGACATGACACTAATAAAATAATTTTATACACAGAATTTATTATTATTATATGTAATTTACTTTGATCGCAAACAAATTAGGTAATAAAGTGGGTTGAAGGGAGATCACCGTGATCATCAGTTCTAATTTTCTAATAATCAGACATGACAAAACTTTATCTAGTAGAAATGATACCTTCTTTTAGTAATCTTGACTAAATTAATTTAAGTTCATACAACAAAATTACAAAACAAATAAGATTTTATTTGAAAAATATATATTTCGTGGAAAAGTTTTCCTTAATTTAATGAACACAAAGTGTACACAAATAAAATGTTTAGGTTACAGCTGCATCTGTCACTGAGAAAAAAAAAAATGACCAGAGATTTTGATATTGAACTCTGAAACCAGGATGAATAACTCGTTTTTGTTTGAATGATCTGAATATATTCGTTCTCGGCCACATCAAATCGTGACTGGCTTGACTGTTCAAGGCTTATACGTTAAAGATTGCATATGACCGAACATTTCACTGTACCAATTTTTTTTATGGATCCTAAAAGTTCACATACAGAACAAATGAGCTGCCCTGAGTCCAAACCGATGGGCTTCATCACATAAATGTAGTTACATGAAATCAGACAAGCTGTCCCACTTCGCCCTTATCTGATTTCCTAATATTTCATAATTTAGTAAAAGGCCAATTATTCGTGAAAACAGTAAGCAGTGGGCCTATTTGCAATAAATGAGAAATAAACGACTCGAGGGATTTTTTAGCGACACAACAAAACTTAATTTTGCTTTATTTTTTCAGGGATGTTGTCATTACGCACACCATTTTATTGGTAAAAGGCCAGTTAGATGGAAACAGGCTGGTGAGAGCAAATTTTGAAATCTTTTAGGCATATTCACTTTGTTGATAAATAAAATACAAAAATTGGATGGAAACTTGAAACTTCATTATTGTGGAAATAATCCATTAAACAAGTGGCAATTTGAGGAGTGTGCACTAATATTTTCAGCTCCATTCGTTTGCGCATTGTCTTAAGGACACGCCCACAATAGGGGAAATATCATTAATGTTCACGTACACCCACTGAAACAGCTTCTCACTGGAACTGAATATTACACAACACCCCCAAAGTGAAACTCCGCCTATTCATTCAGCCCTTTGATGTGATTACATGGAATTACAATGACGACTCATGGCATGCGATTTTGGGAGCATAAATACTGGATCAGAATCAATCTGAGAGACAGACTGCCTGATTATACAGTTTATTTCATCACCAGCTTTGATCACCAGCACAATGACTGAAGAAATATCGAAACTTGGAGGATGGACCCAAGAGGAGGTTGTCACTCCAGAGGTGGAGAAGATCTGCCGTGAGGTAAGAGACAGAAAATCACTCATGAGGTAAATGCAGTTTTTGTTAAAACAGTAAAATGATCTTGGTGCTATAAAATGTGATGGGGAAATTATTTGTTGTCGTTTTTAAAAGAACTGTTTTACTTTGTCACAATACTTTTTACATAAGTTTTCTGATATCTGAATGATAGATGTAACTCCCTAGAGACTAATAAATTCAATCTTATTAAAATAATAATAATATAGATGAATATAAAATGTGCATTTGTTTATTCAGGTGAAGTCAAACATAAAGGATAAGCTTAAAATCCAAGATTTTAAGGCTTACACTCCTTTAACCTTTAGGAGTCAGCCTGTGAACGGAACAAACTATCTGGTGAAGGTAATTGAGTGTTTTGTTTTTTATGGATCTTTGAGCTTGTGAATTCATCACTGAATCTCTTCCAAAGTACAATTTGTATGTTTCTAATATTAACAAGCCAACAGTGCCAGTATGTCCTAAATGAGTGTGATGTGTCCAGTAATTTTTCCATCCTCTCTGAAAGGTAAAAGTTTCTCTGCATTTGTAGCTTATAAGAGAAAACTTTTCTCAACTTTGTAGTGCTGATGGACACCCAAATCTAGTCAGCAACGGTCACTGTAGCAGAACTCAGAAATTTGCTTGCTGTCATGAAAAAATGAATGCGTTTAGTTCGCTATCAAGGTGAACAGGGTATTATATATGAAGAGATCACTTATAAATCTGTGTGGATTTCTCTCTCTCTCTCTCTCTCAGGTGTTTGTTGATGTGGATAAGTGCGTTAAAGCGTCGATATTAAAAGCTCTCCCCAGCAATGGAGGGAAATTGATTGTGACTGCAGCCCAGATAGTACCCCTCGGTGACCCCCTGTTGCCTTTTGAATAAGTCTAACCACATGCAGAAAACAGTCTGTCTTCTCTAATAACAGACACACACAATGATCTGCCATACTGTATAGAGGAACAATTGAAAACTGTTTCATTCCTCAATATTAAAGTCAAGATTTAAACCCTCAGTGCCTGTGTCAGTGTGTTTATGTGAAGAACACCAAATTTACTTCACATTACTAAAATAGTTTTATGCTGAAATAATAAACATTAAAAACATAAAAAAAAAAAAAATCCTCATTCCAAAGCTTTAAAGACAAAAAGTAAAATAAAATAATGTAAAATGACATTCATTTTTCAAATTTTAAGATTTAATTGACTGTCTGCATGACTTTTTTAAAGTGAAAAAAATATGTGAATGAAGACTAGTGGAGACTAGTGATTCCCAAACAGGTGTGGAAAGATTCTGATGTTGCTTTATTAAAGCTTTAAAAAACAAAATCTCTTAAAGCTTTAAAAAAAAAAAAAGTGCATTTGTGCACTTGTGTGACTTTAATGACAATTCTACATGAGGTTTGGTGTTGATAAAGGGAACTTGAGCCTTACTGATGGCCTTCTCAAGCATCTTTCCAACCATAGACCCTCTTATGTAGAAATATAAAGCTCAGCAATGGTGACATGCTTCATGGTACAATGCATTCTATAACAGACTATTATTAAGTTGAAATTATCTGCATTACATCCACATGATCAAAAAACAAAACAAAAAAACAACAACAAAAAACTGTCAGATTAGACTACTAGATGATGTCATCATCAATTTGTCAACATCACCTGACCACATTTTCCCTGGCTATTTTAAGACAGAAACAAAAAAAAAAATTCTTACCACATTGGCTGATAATTTTGCTTGTTTTAAGCAAAAATTCAATTCGTTTTGATTCGTTTTGAACAGATACCTTATGTCACTCTACTTAAAAGCACCTGGATTTAATTTTTTTTTTAGACGTTTAGACTGGAAACAAAACAAAAACATTAAACAAGAAAAGCATTTTTTACAACGTAATACATTTACATTACAAGACCTGTTACTGCAATATGAGATCATGCTATATTGCAGAAAACAGCTAGAAGATTAAAAACACAAAAAAGTTATAAAATGACACACAAAGACATCAAAAATCAGCACATGAATCTCAACATGGTGACAATCTAAAGTGCCATGCCACAATGCATGCTGGGAACAATAGTACAAAACTCCCAGCATGCATCACAGCATGATGTTCTCTTCTTTCCTTCAGTGATTCTGTATGTTAACAGAATGTCAATGCTAAGATGATTCTATAAATAATATATAAAGATTTTGTGGCTCAGCCGTAGACAGCAGTATAATCACCACTTTCAAGGTCCAGAAAAATACTAGACATTGTTAAAACAGTCGACGTGACTGCAGTGGTTCAACCTTAATGTTAGGAAGTAACGAGAATACATTTTGTGCGCAAAAACAGAACAAAAGTAACGACTTTATTCAACAATATCTTCTCTTCTGTGTCATTCTCATACATTGTTTGTCATTGTACATCAGAATAAAATAAAAGAACCTGAACCTGAACCTGAGAACGCCGACTCATTATTGGCCGGCTCCTGCGTCAGCATCACAAGAATGTGTCATGCTGCTCACATGATCAGCTATATAACTCTACTAACCCTTTAAGATTACTTATGGAATATCCCCCTGAGATATTTGAGGTGCTTTGTAAGAGCCTTTTAATGCAATTATATATTTTTCCATTGGGTGGCGCTCTGGCAAGGTATAGGTATTAGGGCAACTGGTTAATGAGACAACAGGTGTGTGTATGGGTAGTAGGGAAGCACACAGTTTTTGACCGCACTGCAGAGTATCGTGCAATGTGGATTATGGTTGTATGTTGTGTCTACAAGGTATGGACTACATGTGTACATGTTTGTGACCAGTAGAAGAAACAGTAAGCTATTGGATTTAATCCCAATATAGAAAGACATTTGTTTGCATCTACATCCGTCTGCATGGACTCTGTTTGTACACATTCTAAAACTTTCTCACTCCTATTATCAACGACAATGACTTACTGGAAAGCAGATACATGTTTTTTTTTTTTTTTTGATAGGGTATGTGGATAGACAATATCAAAAACTCCAACTTGTCACTAACTCTCGCAACATATTAAAACATATTTTCTTGCACACTTATCTCAAATGATTAAAATTAGGCTGATGAAGTTTCATGAATTTTAATTGGTTGCAGACCACCACAGCTCTTGCAAAGAAACAGCAATCTAAATTTCTCATTAGCTCATTTTGTTAATCCCTGTTATTTTAATCCTCAACCATCATCAGTGTGGTCAATACTTGATCATGAATTCAGTCTAATTTACCCAATTAGTTGGGAAAACATACATGTGTGACAAATCCGCTATGTGTAGCTGGGTTCATTTATGGTGACAAAATTAAATGGCATTAAAACAAACTGTATCATAAACAATGCAATATTTATTGAGTTTTTGCAAAATATATAGACACATCTGTGGGATTTTATACATACTACATTTTTGGTCTGTGCTGTCATTTTAACAGTCAAGTGCCTTATAAATTCATAGCCATATAGTCTCCGAGGTCCTTCACGGAGCGGAGATAAGCTTCATTCCTGTTGTCAAGTTTGATGCTCGACTCTTTCTGCTCACAGATCTTCCCGCTCAAGCCACTCGTTGAATCCTCCAGCATAATGACGGGCCCTGAGAGACAAACAGACACACTGATGTCTGAGTTTTGTTGTTTGTGAGTGAGTGAGGATGAATCCAATGAACTATTATGAATCATTTAATAGCAATATTTATAGAGCTTTTTCTAACCAGTTAAAAAAATTAGAACAAAGCATAATTGACTATATAGATATTACAATGACTCATATGATTTTATTCATTTCCAGAACACTTACTGGACTGAAGCAGTTTAGGTTTACTAGATTATCCATACATCATTTTTTAAGAAAAAATCATGTTCAAATCTGAGTATCACATATGATCATCAGGCTTTTGAGGAAGGTTTATTTGTTAATGTCTCAATCATCATTGTATTGCGATTGCATTAGGCCTATGTTTTAAAACTACAGAGCTTTGATCATTTAAATATCATCTTATTACTATATTATTCGCAGATATAGTGATGAATGATATTTATATCATTTTATGCAAGTATCTGCTTTACTGTTATAAAGCTCTCATTGATTTACATTACAAGCATCAGAATCTCATCTTACCTTACATTACATCTTTAAATTGAGGTGTTTTTTACTGTTTGAGTGTGAGATCCATATTCTCACTATATCATATATGAGTGTTAAAACCCCAAGGTTTGTTTATGTGTTTGGTTATATATTTGGGAGTGTCTGTGTCTGTCCATGCAGGAACGTCGTCCAATTGGCTCCTGCAGGCTGATTGATGCTATGTCCTGATTGGTGCACAGTACTTTAAAAAGCACATCATCACTTCCTCTGGAGACATTTTGTGTTCGGAGCAGAGGGAGTTGGATTGGAGTGTAGAGCTTGTATGAGTTTAGAGAGTATTACGAGTACTGCTTGTTTGTATTTGAGGAACTGTGTTTGGTAGTGATGGGAAACCGAGGCTTTCATCAAATTGTGCCGAAAAACTGTTCATTACTCGAAGCTTTTAACACAGTGTGCATTAGTGACATCTGGTGGTCAGACTTGTTTTCTCCACCGTATCTAACAAATCATCGGTCATCTAAATTAATTTGTGACAATGAGACCACAACACGTGTCACCTGGTCAACAGATTCACATATTGATCAATAATATAAAATACACAGTGAGTAATGGAAAAAATATTTTGGGTGAGCTGTTTAACCCCTATGTTCTGTTCAGCAATAAAACGTGATTAAATGCATTTTCCTTTTATGCATCAGGTGAAGTGCCAATTTTTTTTTCAAAACCGCTGTCTGGGCTTTCCGATACTGCATGACGTTCGAAGCTTCAAACTTCACTCACGTGGTATTGTCATTTCGATACAATAGTGCTTTGAAAACTGCGTCGGAGCATCCCAACCGTCCCATCACTAGTGTTTGGTGTATTAGATTGCCCTCTTGGCTTTTTAAATAGTTTTGTAATTATATTGTAAATGTTGAGGATTTGGAAAGTAAAGTCACATGATTTCAGTAAACAATGCTTTGTGTGTCATACTGTTTCAAAATGTTTTGTTATTTCAGTGAATACATTTTGGCTACTTTCAGACTGTCAGTCCAAATCCGATTTTTGTGAACGGCAAAAAAATCACATGGAATTTTTTTTTTTTTTTTTACAAATCCGTTTCGAGCAACGTTCATATGGGGTTTGAAATCCTACGCAACGTAACGCAATGTCACTGCCATATAAACCAATGCATATATTCCAGAAAATGAAAGAGCGGCATGGGACACACAAATCTGATCTGAACATTTGCCATACACAATGTGAACAATCAATAATTTTAGATCAGATTCCAATCAGACACACAAATAATCGGATTTGGACTGACAGTGTCAACATAGCCTTAATGACACATTTGTATAATTAGAAGGAAGAGAGTTGTAGTAAAAGGTCTGTAATTGGTCTGATTTAACCAAACTCTCCATTAAACATTTACACTGTTCTGACCAGCAGAGGTCACCAGCGTGTGGCGTTTCGAGCGCTTCAAAACAGTGAATCGTTTTGTGAATCAATTGGTTCAATTGATTCAAAGTTTCGAAAAGCTTCGTTTCTCCCATCACTATTGGTAAAAATAATTTTATTAATTTATTAATTATTAGGCTTAAATGAAAATATTCTCACTATGTAACCACAGGTAAATCCACAGGTAATACCATATAATATCATTAAAAGTCAAATGATATATTATATGTTATATAGGTCTATAAAAAAACACCTCAACACAGGTAAAATACACCTTAACAAAAACATGAATTATATATTCCCCTACCCACCTAATACATATATTGCAATATAAATGGCTATAACATAGTTTTCAATATAAATATTCCACATTTCCACAAACCATGGTAATTTACTACAGTTTATTCATGGTAAAAGTTTGTGTGTTAGTGTGGTGATTTTGGGATTTAAAAGTCTTATCTTCATTCATAGCACAATGTTTCTCCTGTTTTCTTCATCAGTCTTGTTTGGGAATGTTGAGGCTGTTTCATCCGATTGTAGTTTGTAACCGAGAGGTGTGTGTGAATTGAAACGCTTCTCACTAGATGTCGCAACGCTGTTTAATAATGGTGACCTGGAATAAACGCAGCTCCTTTAAGCTTTCGTTCCGTTATCCACTGGGCCGTGCTGCGTTACGTAGTGCAAAGTAAACTAGTGAAACATCTGAAAACAGCGCTATTTGTTCTGTATTTGTTGTTACTGACCGAGAAATCACCTCAGATGATTCAGTGACAGAGCGGTCCGAATTAATCCAAATCTTTTCAGATCGTTATGCAAGTGCGTTTGGCCAATTCAAGGAAAAGAATAGAGACAAAGGAAAGATTAATTCACGAATGACTGATATCGCTGGTTCCGTCGAAAGAAATACGGGACCCACATAATAACTGCTGAAATATTCGCACGGAAAACGTTTCTCACGACAGTCGGAGGAGCGTGCATGCGCCACTGCGGTCACGTTATCTAAACAAATTTAGCTGCACCGCCAGGGAAAGAGGAGGAGGAGATTGGGGTGCCGCAGGCCAGATGAATCTGATTGGCGGGCCGGATTTGGCCGCCAGTTGACGAGCCCTGCACTACAAGATAATTGGGCTGATTTTGGGCCGATTTCTCCCCTTCCAACAATCCTAGGTAATGTCCCGATTATCTTGCTGGTTCTAAAGATTATCTTATCAGATTTTCCTGTGGTGTGAGGTGTGTTAATGCCTGACTCACACTAGGAGTTTTAGGCCGATTTATGCCCGATTTTTCCCTCCCGAGAATCAGAGAAAAAATCTTGTCGAGGACCTCGATCGGCTCCGATGTTCGGCGCAGATTATCTGGTAATGTGAGGCGTTCACAGATCGAATCTTGCTCCTCCCGATCTACTCTCACACAAATCAGGGCCGCCCCGATCATATCAAACATGTTTGATATTTTAGGATTTTAAATCGGGAAGATTATGTCAGTTCTTTAACAACAGCCAATAAGAGAAGTGAATGAGAGCGCTTTTGAAATTGCGACCGCAAAACCAGCTGCTGTATGGGTCCGTTGGACAGATGGCGGAACGGTGTGTTGAAGTGTTGCAACAACACAACTCCATGAATAACGCATCTTCAAAAACATGACACAACCGTACGGACAAAGAGAAAAGCTGAGGAGAAATCACTATGGTTTTGAACGTATCGGGTGAAAGCTGCTAGCAAATGTAAACATGCCTGTTTATGTCAGCGATGAGTTTACATCCGCTTCCCAATGAAATCACGTGAGGTGGTCTTCTGGGTATGGTAATCTTAATAATATCCTGTAGTGTGTGCTGTGCTACAAATTTCAAATCTTGTAGTGTGTGCATGTTTGAGATTTGTGAGAATAAAATCTGTGAAGATTCTCCTTATGTGTGTGCTGCAAACAGATTTCATATTCGGTTAGGATTTAAAAACTCCTCTAGTGTGAGCTCGGCTTATAAGAGTGACTGAATCTGCTTGGAAGAACATCGGAGGCGCCCTGATCGCGAATCATAAATATTCAACATGTTGAATATTTTCGATCAGAAATCCTGAAGTGTGGGGGGAACCCCGAGGACAAAGGCGCAGTCGCTATGGAGATTATGACGTGAAACCATGCGTGAAACGAAACAATATCCAATCAGAAAGCGAGCTGACAGAAGACAGAAGCATAACAAACGCAGTCATGGTACAGCACAAAGTTAAACGGATTTGGACAGCAGATGGAGGATCAGCTTGATGATTTGTGGCAACAGCATGAGTATTTATACAAAGTGTCTTGTAAAACATACCAAAATCATTCCAAACACATTCCCTGCCTATCATCCGTCATGTTTATTCTGAAGTCTCGAGAGATTTTGTGAGATTTCCCGTGTTCACAGTCGGGACTCTGGCTGAAAATCTGTTGGTGCGTGGTGTGTTGTCTTTGTCACATCACGCCACACCACACACTATAGGAGCAAAACGGTTAAATCTAGGACTTTTTTGTCCTCATGTGTGGTCTCTCACACTTTGAAAATCTTATAATTTTTAAAAAAATCTTTTAGTGTGTACCCAGCATTAGTGTACTATATTTTCTTTTTGGTTATGTTTAGGAAAGAGGGATAAAACTAAGAACGTTTCATTAGTTATTTTGGCTCTGTCAAACTTAGATTCCCCAATTTAAGGCAGTAAACTCACTATTTGTTTTGCAATTTCAATGTCTGTGAAAGCTTTCATGTTGCACTCTTTTCCCAATGAGCCATAAAAGCCTGATGTATCAAATATGTTACTCAACAAAAAGAATATCTGCAAACTAATTTTTTTTTTTTTTTTTAAATTGTCTAAAAATTCAGTAAACATTTAAAAAGACTCAATAAAAGTTAAAAAGGTGTGTGTCCGTACCTTGTGTATCCCAGAGCTCTTGCGGTCTCCAGCGCAGTGAGGCTGCGTATCCCTCTCTGGCAGTACAGCACAAAGTCAGAGTCGTCTCTGTGAGGCTTTGTGACGCCGTAACGCTCTCTGAACTGATCCGGGCTCAGTCTGAGGGCCTGCTCCACATCTCCCACTACATCAACAAAAGTACTGTCACTCATAAAGCCTGTGTGTGTTTGTGCAGAGCTGACGTACATGGAATGTTGGTGGCTCCTGGAATAAATCCTGCTTCCAGCTCATCCGGTTCACGTACATCGAAGGGCTGGACGCTTCCAGCAGACATCATGTCCTTCAGCTGCTCATACATCACGACGACATCTGAAAAACAACGGGTGAGCAGACATAAGTTTCTTCTGTTCACCAAACCTGCATTTATTTTATCAAAAATACAGTAAAAACAGTAATATTATGAAATATTATTGCAGTTTATTTTCTATGTGAATATATGTTAAAATGTAATTTATTCCTGTGATCAAAGCTGAATTGTCAGCATCATTAATCAGTCTTCAGTGTGACATGATCCTTCAGAAATCATTCTAATATGCTGATCTGCTGCTCAAGAAACATTTCTTATTATTATCAATGTTGAAAACATTGGCAAGAGAAGTGGTCAATGCCGCAGAGTTTTTCTCTTTCATGATGACAATATGTCCATTCAAGGAAAGCTTTTTGGTAGTTGTCGCCACAAATGTTACCACTCTGGCATTATGAAAATTAGAATACAGAGACATGCCAGTTAGACTTGCATAAATGAAGAAAACAAATGGTTTTCCAAGTTTTACCCTTCCAAATTGTTGTGAGCGCTGTTGTAACATTTTCACAAATGCTTGTCTTGAAAGCCCAGGTGCAGTGATCTTCAGGTCCTCAAAAGATGTGAAAAGGTCTCCCTGATATATGGTTTGAAACCTGATAGTGCCTGGCCAGTAACCACTAAACAGCAGGTCCCCCACCTCAGGTGTCCATAATGTAAGACATGTTCTGCAATTCATTACTGGCAGGAACATGTCACAGCGACCTGCTGTTGCGGGAGAGGGGAAATAAGAGATATCGCTTTAAGACCACTATTTACGGGTGTTGTAGTCCTTAGCGAAATGCTTGATGGGTAAGGTAGTTCAGTTCAAGCGTGCTCGTGTGGTGAAAATATTCTCTCGCTGTGCTGTGCAAAAGGAAGATTCTCCGTTGTTTTCTGTTACCTCATTCAAGTCGATCCACCCAGGAGTTATTGTGAACTGTAACCCTGAAACTTTACCCTGCAAGAATCAGTAAAATTGCATATATTAATAAACTGCGTTCCACTCATCATTGCCCGAACGCGAACTAACGAGCTGTTACACCCCGCTGTCAGAATGGCCGAAGCGGAGAAGGTAACACTGGGGGCTCAGTCCGAGATTTGTTCGTCGCAAGTGGTGAATCATATGGACATTTTAAGCTACTAAACTGAATCAGATGTTGTCAGAGGAAGCGAAAATGACGGAAGCTCGGGAGAGAGCGCGAATGGTGAGTAATGTTAAACACTCACGGCCTGTGGAATCCGACGATATTAACGGAGAATGAAGAAAAACGGATATCTCTTTCATTTGCTGACTGGCTGAATGAGTTGGATGCTTAAGAATCAAAGACTTGTAGTAATAATAATCCATTTAAACCCAGCTCTGCTCTGTGTGATGCCTCAGCTTCAGAAAACAAGTCCACATATTTCTATGAGCCGCTCTTATCACAGCAAACAGTGAGAGAAACTAATCCATTTAGAAGTGGGGTGGAAAATGAGTTAATGCACGACAGTGGAATTGATACGCAGCGTTATGTACAGAGTACACCTGCAAATTTGAACTGCCCACACTTAACGTACAGAGGGCTAACAGCTAAACGGATGTTTCAAGGTGCACCTGTAATGAATCACCAGCCCTGCTGCTGTGATGCTCGTATAGCTCAGCATGACAAGCGTGAGACTGAAGCTAAAACTCTGTATACAAATGATGAGGATGAGCGTTGTTTTCCTGAGTCCACTAGATCCAGCCAGCGTGGAAGGAAGTCACGGCAGACATTTCATGATCTATCGTCGGACAGCGGAGAGGAATGCGGTGTTCACAGAGAAAGGATCCCCACTTTACAGCCAGGTCAGTTTAATGGTTCCACTTCATGGAGAGAGTTTCTAAGTCGCTTTGAGGATTGCGCTAGAGCTAATCACTGGTCTGAGAGAACAATGACTGTGCAGATGAGGTTCTGTTTAGTGGGTGCAGCGGGCGCAGTAATCCACAAGAACCCCAGGTGAGGCCGCTGGGATTATGCTTGTATAGTGGAGGAAGTAGAAGCTGCATATGGTCCATCATCTGAACATGCTGCTGCCATTGGAATAGAGCCGAGGCAGAGGGTCCGTAGGGCAGGTGAGCTACTCCATGTGCTCAGAGATGATATTTATGAGAAAGTTTCCATTGTATACGCAGATCGCTCTGAGAGGGAGCAGGACTCAATCAGTGTGGAGGTGTTCACTAACGCGATGGGAGATGCTGAGATCGTGCAACGGCTGCTGGAGGAGCGCCCACGTACCCTGGCCCGCGCCTACGAGATTGCACATAGGTACGAAACCACACGTCAAACAGCCGCTAGTGTTACACAACTCTTGCAGTCTGCTACAAGAACGTTACGAAGAGCTAGAGCCGCTGCGCTGCGAGAATGCCCTGAACAGAGCGAAAGTGATGAAAATAGTTCAGTGTCGTCAACTCCTAAGCAACTTATCAAAAAGATCACCGCAATTTCACAAGAGGGGAAGAATTAAGTGGGAAGAGATTGTGTGTCACAACTGCCATGGTATCGGCCACATGAGACGGAACTGTCCTTCTCCTAGGCTTAACCTACAACGTGTAGCTCCAGCGCCACCCCAGGTTACGGAAATCCAACCTGCCTCTACAGTTCTCAGAGTCAAGGGGAGTGGTCCCGAGATGTGTATACACACACTGCTGTATGACATGGAGGTATGTGCTCTACTGGACAGCGGGGCCAGGAGGAGTGTGTTACCCAGACACTGCTACGAGACCATTAAGGCAGATGTAAGACCCCCACTCAAGCTCTCTACTGTACATGCTCTGCAGGGTATAAGCCCTATAAATGTCGAAGTCCTTGGGGAAGTCGACGTTCCGATTCAAGTCGGAACCCAAACTGTCAGTGTCAATTTCATTGTGGCAGATGTAGCTGAGGGCACGGAAGCCATCTTGGGCCATCCATTCTTGGAACAAGCACGAGCACGTCTTGACTTTGGCAGCAAGAAAATTGTATTGTTTGGTGAGCATTTACCATACTTTGACCCAAGGAACAAACCACGAGCACATGTAGTTCGGATAGCATGCACAGCTGTCCTTGAGGCAGGACGTGAATATATTGTGCCAGGCAATGCACATTTCCGGGAGCGGGTGCAGGGCAATGTGCTGTTGAGTCCAACTAAAGGTTTCATGGAGAAGCACCGGGTGATGGTGGCACGAATTGTAGTTGATGCCCATTCAAGTAATCAAATTCCCATCAGATTGTATAACCCAGGCACCATCGCTGTGAAGGTGAAAAGGGGAGTCATTGCTGGAGTTCTCCAGCCCGCTGATGTGGTTCGGGCCACAAACCCTGAAATACTCCCTTCAGATCCACTTCCTGCTGTTGTTCCAAGTCATCTTGAGTCCTTGTATGCAGAGAGTACGATGGAGCTGGAAGAGACAGAGCAGCGCAGGCTGGCAGAGTTGCTTAGTGCCTACAGTGATGTCTTCTCTACAGGCCCCACAGATCTTGGTCGCACTAACTTGGTGCAGCATGACATTCAAACCCGGCCTGGTCCACCTGTAAAACAACCACCACGTAGAATGGCCTCTGGAAAACAGCAAAGTGCCGATAAACAAATTCAGCAAAATCTAAACGCTGGTTTAGCCTCCCCGAGCAATAGCAGCTGGGCTTCACCCATCGTAATGGTGCAAAAGAAAGACCAGACATACCGATTGTGCGTGGACTACAGGGTTCTGAATGAGCGCACTATCAAGGATGCTTATCCACTTCCACGAATTCAGGACACCCTCGATACCCTGTCAACGGCGAAATGGTTCAGCACATTAGACCTAGCCTCAGGCTACTGGCAGGTGGAATTGACACCAGGGGCAAGACAGGCCGCCGCATTCTGCAGCAGGAAGGGGCTATTTGAGTGGAACGTGATGCCCTTTGGCCTATGTAATGCGCCGGCAACGTTCCAGCGTTTAATGGACCGAGTCTTAGCTGGAATGCAGTGGGAGATCTGTCTGGTCTACTTAGATGACATCATTGTGCTGGGAAAAGATGTGAAGGAAATGCTTCAACGACTAGCACAAGTGTTCGAGAGGCTGCGTCAAGCCAACCTAAAACTAAAACCAACCAAGTGTTGTCTCTTCCGCCGCCAGGTGGCCTACCTAGGACACATAGTCTCAGAGCGGGGTATTACCACCGACCCCCAAAAAGTGCAGAAAATTCAGCAGTGGCCGCAGCCCACAAATGTAAATGATGTCCGACAATTTGTAGGTCTCGCATCCTACTACCGGCGATTTGTCAAAGACTTCGCCACAGTTGCCAAACCTCTTCACAACCTTCTCAGGAAACGTGCTTGATTCCACTGGACTCCAGAGTGTCAGCTGGCCTTTGATAAGCTGAAGGAGCTACTCACCACTGCCCCTATTCTGGGTTATCCTATGGACAGTGGTGATCTCATTCTTGACACTGATGCCAGCAACTTTGGAATCGGGGCTGTGTTGTCCCAACTCCAACGGGGGGGGGAACGTGTACTGGCATATGGTAGTCGGAGTTTGACTCCAACCGAACAGAATTACTGCACAACTCGGAGGGAGCTGTTGGCAGTGGTGGAGTTCACAGCACGGTTCCGTCAATACCTGCTGGGCAAACATTTCACGGTGCGTACAGACCATAGCAGCCTACAGTGGCTAATAAGGATGAAGGAACCAGAAGGACAGTTAGCCCGGTGACTTGAGAAGCTGGGGGAGTATGATTTCAGGGTTGTGCATCGTCCTGGGCGCTGTCATGGAAATGCGGACGTGCTATCCCGTAGGCCATGCCGTTCAACTTGCCCCTGCAACCTTGAAGAATCCTCCTTAAGTTGTCCCCAGATCCAACACAGGGCCATCCAGTGTGACTTCTTCAACGGACCTGAAAATAATGCACCTGGAACTGTTACTCCGCAGTCCTGTCTAGTGGGGGTAGTACAACCCATCCTTACCACAAGTGCCGCTCCATTCATTGGGTGGACCACTGAGGAACTGTGCTGTGCCCAAGCTGCTGACTCTGATATTTCTCCCATTAAAAGGTGGATGGAGAGTGACGAGGAGCGACCCTCCTGGGAAGATGTGTCACCCTGCGGGCCGGCTACAAAGGCCTACTGGAGCCAGTGGCAGAGACTCTACCTAAAGGATGGCATTCTGGTACGACGCTTCTATCTGATGGAGGGCCCTGAGTTTTACCCCCAGATTATTCTGCCGCGAGTTTTTCGGGAAGACGTCATGCACCAGATGCACGAGGGGCCAGTGGGTGGACATTTTGGTGTGGAGCGTACGCTGTTCTGGCTGCAGACAAGGTATTATTGGTACAAGATGCGAGAAGACGTTTCACTCTGGTGTCACACATGCACCAGCTGTGCTGCAAAGGCTCGACCACTAAAGAGGCCCCAAGCACCCATGGGCACTGTGCGGGTGGGTGCCCCTATGGAAAGGATTGCTGTCGATTTGATGGGCCCCATGAATGAAACAGAACGCTTCAATCGTTACATTCTTGTGGTGCAAGATTATTTCACCAAATGGGTGGAAGCCTACCCTCTGCCCAATGACCAGGCTGTCACTGTAGCAGAGGTTATAGTCGCTGAATGGGTCTGCCGTTATGGGGCACCGTTTACACTCCATAGTGACCAAGGAACCAATTTTGAATCAGAGGTCTTCCAAACAGTGTGCGAGTTGCTAGACATTGACAAGACCCGTACAACACCTTTCCGACCTCAGTCGGATGGGCAGGTCGAGCGCTTCAATGCCACTCTACAGAAAATCCTAGCCACAACTTCGGAGTGATGCCATTGGGATTGGGACCTCATGGTCCCTTATGCTGTGATGGCTTATCGAGCGACAAAGCACAGTTCCACTGGTTTCACCCCAAACATGATGCTCTTTGGGCGGGAGATAACAGAGCCCATTGACCTGGTCGCAGGAAGGCCCCCCAACGACACAATGACTAAAACATTCCCACAATATGTGGTTCAGATGAGAGAAAGGTTGGAGTTGGCACATCGAGTCACAAGAGATGCATTAGGCCAATCTGTGGAGCGTGCTAAAAAGCAGTATGATAAAAGAGCTGCCAGGACACACTACAAGGTCGGTGATGCGGTGTGGTACCTTGTAAAAGGAACTAAACGAGTGAAAAACAAGATCAGGAAGTTTCTTCCCAATTATGATGGACCTTACTTTATCCTGGGACACCTGGACGATTTAGTGTACCGGATCCAGAGAAGCCCAAGGGCCAAAGTAAAAGTTGTTCACCATGACAAGCTCAAACCTTACCATTCCCGGCAACCCCTGGAGAACAGCTGGGTGTTTAAAGACTCGGAAGTTTGGCAACCGCAGGAAGTTCCTGCCCCAAACCTGGAAGCCGATGGAGCTGAACTTGACTTGGATCTGTCTGGTCTCTTCACAGAGGAAAGTTACAGCGGCACAGACAGTATGCCTCCCCTGGTTGACACCGGTGTGTCGATGTTAGAGCAGGACCCAAAGGATGTTCAATGGAGTGAGGATAGCACGGTGCAACAGAATTCAACAGGGACTGTTAATGGCCAAATGAGCGGTAGGCTGCAACGAATCAGGAGACCCCCGAGGAGGTTTGGGGACTGGACTAATTGACTATCAATGACTAAAAAAAAAAAAAAAAAATGAAGCAAGAAGAACACTGACAGTTTGTTATTGTTCTACTGTTGTTTAATAATAAAAAAATGCATGTATGTAAAAATGCAAGTATTCTTTATATGTGTTCCTTTTGTAACCTGGGTGGATTTTGTTGTTAAGATGCAATGGCTGTTGTTAACTTCTTTCCTTCTGCAGGCCAGTAGTGGGGAGTGAAGCCTGTCACATAACTACCTCACTAGTCTTGTTTGGACTGATTTACTCAAGTAAGGACCACTTACAAAGCAACTCTTAAACTCTTCCAAGCACCGTGCTATCCTTCTACTTTATGGACTGTTTACCCCGTCACATGGGGTCGGGAAATGCTGGCTAGTGCCTCCGTTGAGCAGAGTTGTTTGAATGGACTGTATGCTTTGGCAATGGAGCTGCCTATGGACTGTTGAAAAAAAAAAAAGAAAAGAGAAATATGGGTAGACATTATGTTGAATGTAATTCTGCCTTCTATTAACACTGTGAATCCATGGTAATATCTTTGTTAATATGTGTGGTGATGTATTTTTGTACCAGTCATGTTATGGTGCTGGAGTGGTGTTAAGTTTAATCACCATCCAGAGTGGGGGTAGTGTTGCGGGAGAGGGGAAATAAGAGATATCGCTTTAAGACCACTATTTACGGGTGTTGTAGTCCTTAGCGAAATGCTTGATGGGTAAGGTAGTTCAGTTCAAGCGTGCTCGTGTGGTGAAAATATTCTCTCGCTGTGCTGTGCAAAAGGAAGATTCTCCGTTGTTTTCTGTTACCTCATTCAAGTCGATCCACCCAGGCGTTATTGTGAACTGTAACCCTGAAACTTTACCCTGCAAGAATCAGTAAAATTGCATATATTAATAAACTGCGTTCCACTCATCATTGCCCGAACGCGAACTAACGAGCTGTTACACCCCGCTGTCAGAATGGCCGAAGCGGAGAAAGTAACACTGCTAAGATTTCAAAAGAAAAAAAATAGTACACACTCTTCAGACATCTGTCAGAATGACACACTGCGAGTCATACCATTTATACCAGGGGTGTCCAATACGGCCCGCGGGCCAAATGCGGCCTGGGGATGAATTTCAAACGGCCCGCAGCTTGTCTATTAAAATCTATAATACGTAGCCCACCATGCACAATTTATAAATCGTGCAGTTTCACAATGTCAACACAAGGTGGCAGTACTAGATTTTAGGCCAGCTGAATGAAACAGCACTACTTGTGCGCAGTGCGCGACTCACAAGCTAACAAATGTGTTTACTTGCTGGGTGTCTAGAGTTCGGTGTAGAGGTACAAGCTGCAAATTTCTCTGTGATTTAATTCAGTTTAAAGTCAGTTGAAACAGCGCTGACTTGATCAACAACACTAACGTGCAAATCAGGAGAAACACTGAGCCAATCTAGTTAGAATACTTTTCAGCCAACAATTCAACAACATTTATCATGGATTTACTGTGGTAACACTAACTGTAACCGTGGTATTTTGTCAGAAATGTAGGTATCTAATTTTATTTCATTTTTAATGTAGACATGTATTAAATGAGTAATAAAGGCCAAATTACATACTATTTTTTGTCATAAACTTCCAGTTTTGTGCATTCGTTTTTATATTAAATGTGTTTATAGACTAAATACCATAAAGCCATTCTAGATATAGAAACAATATTTGTACTTTTTAACATGTAGTGAGGTGCCACGTGTGGTTTTACCTGCGGGGATCTAATTAGAGTACTTTTTAATTTAAATAAGAATAGAGTACTAACTCAGTAATAATATTCAAATTTTACCCTTTAAAAATGAGGCTGTTAAAAGTTTTACAGAAATTGTTTGTGTATTAAAGCTACTCTACTGTCAGCTTCAAGAAACAAAACATATAATAAAAAAGGAACCGGCCCCCAGATGTGTCCACAACATCGAATCTGGCCCCCTTTTAAAAAAGTTTGGACACCCCTGATTTATACAGATGAGTACAACTGATCGTCCAGCGACAACAGACAGGTTTTGAGGGTCACAATCACAAATTTTGTCAGGTTGTGTAATGGGCAGCAAACATACTAGACGAAAGGAAAAATATATTAACTATAAAAAAGGAAATAAATAACAAGATTTTAAGCTTTCAAGTTCTTTTTACCTTGCTCATATATGACATTTTGGCCACTGAGGTCTTGCACAGCAGTGGATGGTGGGAGAGGTTTATAGAACTCATCTATAAGAGTTTCTCTGTTGTGAAAAACTAGATGCTTAGAAACATCACACTTCCTACAGTAACGGGGTTTCGGCAAACAGTCCTTGCACCTGATGACTGCTTCTTTCAAGCTGCAGTGATCACAAGGACCATGTTGCACACAGTCTGAACCAAGCAAACTGTCAAAGAGTTTTGGCCTTGCTTCCTGCCAGCGTTCTTCAGACAAGGTTTGCCTCAATGCCCAATCATGAGATTCTGTTGATCTGGGTTCATCACAATCCATTGCATGTTGGAGTAGCTGTAGTTGTAAATCTTGCAATAAAAAAAAATTTAAAAAACCATTACAATTCCTTATATTTTACAAGCCTGTAAACCAAGAGCACAAACTCAGTTTATGTTGTTAAAAAAGACATGAAACAAGTAATGTCTTGAGAGCTACACTTAAATTTTCTGAAACAAATTTGTACGTTTAACATTTATCATAAAATGTTGGCACTTTTATTAATTTAGAGGGTCTTTATGAAGACAGTGATACAGTTCTGATGGGTAAAAACATTTAAAGGTTTAGTTGAAATTTCTGTCATTGATTACTCACCCTCATGTCGTTCCACACCCGTAAGACCTTCGTTCATCTTCAGAACACAAATTAAGACATTTTTGATGAAATCCGATAGCTGTATGACTTCTCAATAGACAACAACTTAACCCCTTTCAAAGTCCAAAAAAAGTACTAAAGACATTGTTAAAACAGTCGACGTGACTGCAGTGGTTTAATTAATTTTAATATTGGTGGTTCAACCTTAATATTGTTGAATAAATTTGTTATTTTTGTTTTGTTTTTGCACACAAAAAGTATTCTCGTCTCTTCATAACATTAAGGTTGAACCACTGCAGTCACGTCAACTATATTAATGTCTTTAGCACCTTTCTGGACCTTGAAAGTGGTTGTTAAATTGCTGTCTATTTATTGGATTTTATCAAAAATATCTTAATTTGTGTTCTGAAGATGAACGAAGGTCTTACAGGTGTGGAACGACATGAGGGTGAGTAATAAATGACAGAATTTTCATTTTTGGGTGAACTTACCAATAATCCGTTGTGCATCTACATCTCCAAAATGTTGTTCGGTAGTTGAGGCTTTAGATGTGCTTGCAGTTCCTAGAATTATACAATTTTGATGCAGTACCATGCACACAAAGAACAGAACAGATGCAAATCAACATGAAAATGGATTACTTATAAGGAATGAGGAGGGGAACTCTTTTCCACTTTTCAGCAGCTTATATAAAAATGTATTTTACAAAACTACCTGTCTGTTATTATAGAAAGACTTCAGGGTATACTTGTCAAAGATATGTCAAAAATATACAGTATTTGTTTGAACACATGATGGTACATGAGTAGTAAATATACTGCGACATATGACAAAAAATGATTAATTACTTTGACCTTTGACCTATGACATATGACCTTTGCCCCTCCCCCATGGGACCTCCCAAATAGTACCCTATCCCCCCCATGGTTGGCCGCTGTATGAACCCCATGACCTTGGGGTTATGGAATTTAAATGGTGGTTGACCTTTGACATGGGTTATGAATATGTCCATTGATTCTCTGCATTTTGAAATATCTATGGTATTGACCTGTGGGTCATTTGTAGGGTGGAACAAATGGATGATTTTTGAACTTTGACACCATATTTGAAGTCCTGATGGTGATTTTCAGGGTCACACGTGTTGAACAGGCATCCGCATTCCGGCTCATATCTAATCTTCCTGTGTAAGCAACAAAAATAAGATTTTAATGAAGAAACAGCCGGATCAAAATAACAAAAGAATAAACATGGTATAATTTATAAAATAGAATACACAAACGCGCACACACACACACACATTTCAAAAAGTGAAAAACATTCACATCTCCATAATATTATACCACGCTGAATAATGACAGTTACTAAATTTAATGAGACTGATTATTATAGTTAAATAAAAATATAAAAACATGGAAAAAGTTTTCCTCCAGCAATGATGTCTGAATGGGTTAACAATTGATTTTAGTTTGAAATATAAATTTTAAAAATATGTTCATATAAGTAAAAGAATATTTATTTGAACAATGTCAATGCAAAAAGGGAATTTGGACATGTTCAGACATATTCCATGTAAAACATGCATAAGACATGGTTGTTTTTATACTGGATATTCTCTCGTAGTAGTACGTTTTCATTTTTATATTTTCAAAAATATAATTTAGTATAATTTAAAAAGGTGTTTTGCAAATGGGGGATATATTTTGGTAGTTAAATAAAAAAAAATATAAAAACATTTTGCTTTTAGTTTATACTGAAATCTAAAAATCTCTCACTGACTCTCTCTCTCTCACACACACACACACACTTCAAAAGAGAAAAACATTCTGTTCTTTGAATGAAGATGGTAATAAATAAAAGTAATAATAACAAATGTTAATTATAACAAACAGTTACTAAGCCAAAATGATATACCAGTTATCACTGTAAAGCTGCTTTGACACAATCTGCGTTGTAAAAAGCGCTATATAAATAAAGGTTACTTGACTTGACTAAATGTACTGAAACCAATTATTATAGTTTTAGTTAAATGAAAATATAAAATTTCTTACTTGTTGATGTCCTTAACATGAAATGGCTTACAAACTATCTCATTTTCTCTCCAAGTGACTTGCAACAATGCATGATAGTCACAGAGACAGAAGGGGAGAACGCTGGTCAGCGGGGGTGGATGAAACAATATTTTGTTCAAGCTAACTTTTATTTTCAAAGCATAAATGTAAAAAGTTAAATTACATCTTTTAAAATTAAACATTTGTTCAAATTAAATCTTTAAATAAATCAAATCTTTGACATTTTATTTATCAGTGTATGTGTAAAAATGTATGGGTCTCACAAGCCACCTCTCACATTGTGTAACATTTTCAATAACTCAATATGAAAATCACCAAGCATTTTCACAGAGAAACAATGATTTCATTCAGACCATGTGATGCCTCAGGTTAGTTCTATAAAAGGAACTTCTCTATTTTAAATTGAAATGATTCTAAATATAAATAATATAAAATATTACTAAAAAACTATTTTTAACAATTTAAATATAGGCTAAATTAATATATAAATTAAAAATAAATATATTTTAAAAAAAACCTTACATTTTCAGAGAGCCAAAGTAGGTCCTTTTGCAATGATAATAAATAAGGAAAAATAAAACAAAAAGCATTAATAAAATAAAATCATTCATAAAACACCCCCAGATCCTCCCAGGAACAAACTCCAGTGTGAATGAGAGATGGCAGGGTGGAGTCAGACAGATGAGTCTCTGTCACAGTGTATGTTAAGACAGCTAACTCCATTCCAGAGTGAATGTTTTTGTACTTAATTTATTTCAAAGCACAATCTTAAAAGTTTAAAATAGTCTTTTAAAATTAAAATATTGTTTAAATTAAATCTTTAAAGATTTAATTAAAAAAAAAATCAGTTAGAAGTCTACAGTATCGGGATAACATCTGATGCCAATGGTAGAAATTATTTTGCCTAAATTTAACCTAAAGTATACTTTTTATTAAACAACATCTGTTCAAAAACCTGTACATAGTCATCTTAGATCTTATTTCTCAAAGATTCAAGCAGAAGTGTTAGGGTTAAGTTTTTGAGAAAACAGCATGTTAAAAACAGCATGTTAACTAGAATTATTTAATTTGAATTGATTTTATAAAAAAAAAAAAAAAAAAATCCAAACATGAAGGTGTCTGTGTGTTTGACAACTCACGGATGCAACTCGCACGTCCCTGTAAAAACGAGGACTCAACTTTGCTCTTATTTAGCTTAAGTTGCATCTTTAAGATGATCACTTCGCATTTTCAGAGAGGGACCCTCAACAATCTTTAATGATGGCCTCAGGATAAAGGCTGATGTGACTGATCTGTAAATCACCTCTTTTCTGTGCTGAGGCTGTCTGTTGCCACTTGAGCATCCTTTGGGGAGAGATGACACTAGCAGGACACATGCCCCTTGACCCCCAACAATTTTGCATGGGTGTTAAACACCCTACAAGTAGTCATTTACTTCAAAACAGCATTTTTCAATAGAGTGAATCTACACATCTGAGGTCTTTCAGAGACATGACTTCAGGATCAGTGGGTCTCTTGAGAATATTTAATTGTGCTTAAAAACCAAAGATCAGGCCAAATTCCACTACATGACAATGTCCACATCAGACTCTGTACTTGAAAATATCTTTGCTGTTAAATATGTTTAAAAACCTCACATGTAAACTTACATGTCTCATAGATCTATATGATTTACTTTTCTTATTTCTATCATTTCAATTCCTAATAAATATAAAGTAAACCAAAAGAATAATGCTGACAAATGTTCACTGCAAAGTTTTTAACAAATAGATTACCTTATTCCAAACAGTTCCTCACACAATGAAACCATTAAGGATAGCCAAAGGCTCATGACAATGGGTGAAAACACATTACTATGTAAGATATGCAAAATAGTTTTACCAAAAATCAAATACTGTATTACATTAAAATATTATATATATATATATATATATATATATATATATATATATATATATATAGTTTAAATAAAAAGTTAAAAGCAAGCGTATCTTCATACCATGTGTTCTGACACAATTTTTGCTTTATAAAATTCACGGTTGTTATTTCTAGGTTCATGCTACCATTATCAGCCTGTTAAATATGAAGTTAATACATGATGAAACCAGAATCATGTTACCAAATTCTTTTGATACAATGTTTTTAAGAAATGTGTTTTTGTTTGTTTGTTTTTAAATACAACTAAACCAGATAACACAATGTTTTTCTTTTGACAGACTATTAGACAAAAAAATATTTTCCCCAGAGGTGTTGGAACAGGACTTATTTAAAAGTTTTTGTCATTTTCAACATGTATTATACAATATGTGTACGTTAGTATAAAGGGTCCACACCATGATTGAAAATTTTAGTAATGCTTTAGATCAGAATCCAGATTTTAGCAACCAACATGACATTAAATAGTTGTACCAGTATACAAGTGTGTCTCAACTGTTTATAACAATTTCTTTAGATTATTATTTTTTACTCAAATAGACAGATATTGAATATAGCTTACTGACATTGCTTTTTCCCCTACAGATAAAAGCCAAACATTTTCTATGTAGAAACAACTCAATGAGAATATTTTATACAGTTATGATATTTTCAGAAATTCAAAGGGTGCAGTTACAAAGAAAATAAATTGATAGTTCTTGTAGTGCAATTATCCATCTCTTTGATGTGGGTTTGCGTGAAGCATCGACACGAAAAGTAAGTCTGGTTGTTTGCGCTTGAAACGATTACAAATGAGACATATCTAACCATTGCGCTGAAAGCTATGATTTCATTCAGTTTGAGGTGGGTAAACAAAGTTACACACTGTAGTAAAGTTATAGACACATCTCAAACATGATCTTTGTACAATTTTGTACAAATTAAGTGAACACAATAAATTCGCACATGTAAATTCAAGAGGCCTAGTAACTAAGAAAGCAGCGACATTATGTAAGAAAAGTGTCATACTGCATGCAGAAATCCACTCTTGATTTATTGTGATATAGGTATTTGTACCCTTTCACTGGTCTTAGTCACATTATAAAGACTATCAAGATCACTGGTAGCATTTTATTTGTCGGTCTGTATATGTTTTTAGCCGAATACTCCTCTCAGGTTGCTGTCAGTGTAAGTTTTTGCAAATCATCACATGTGTGATGAACACAGACCATTCATTTAAGCATCTTTTTAGATGTATGACTGAACTTTTGACAACCAATTCTTTTTAACAATTCATTTCTTTCAACATCCCAGCATGACGTTAAAGAATACGTCTACATATTATAGTACAGAGTTTTGTTAGAGTCTATGCCACGCTGTTGTAATGCAAGCTTATTTGAGAACTATAACATTGCATACCCTCGTAAAGAAGAAATTCAAACAATCATTATACAGGTATAATACGTACACAATTTACCATGTGTGTATGGCATAAGATACATTTAGCTATAATGTAAACATAATACAGAAAACCTCTCTTCTGATCTATTGCAAAAGATTGTAAATGCCATTTTTTTTCCATTATCAGTCTATCACCCTGTTTACAATTTTTGTTAATTTATCATTTGTTAATTGATAAATGTCCGCTCCAAAACTACGTATTTAAGGCGGGTGCCTTTTAGGTTTGATCCGGGAAACAGGCACAGCTACTGTACGTTAATGTGTTGTCACGTTTGTCTCAATAATTTATTCTTCTTTTAGGAATCCATTATAGTAAGTGGTTTTTATCCCTGATCCGCATACAATCAAAATTTTTAACATCTCTTAATTTTTTAATATATGCTCCTGCTTAAACATTACTTGTTTTCATTTACAAAGAGGTCAAACAAAATATCTTATATATATATACACTGTATATATTTATAAATAACTATGATAATGTTACAGGTCCTAGGTACAGTCGGGTGTCTGTAAGAGAGAGCAAGAGATGATTAGGTTGTCACTCAAGACGTCTTCTGTCTTGAATAAAAAGTTTCAGCGTCATTAAGGCAAGCTCTGTAACTGTATTCGTAAATACATTGAAATAACTGTAACCATACAAATATCGGCTATGAATAACTAAAACAAAGCCTAACAACATACACACATGACTCTAACTCTTTCACAAACCAGACTGACCCCAGGTAAGGATATCTCAAATACCCAACTCGCAATAGTTAGATATCTTGACTTTATCCGCATGTTTAGGGGCGCTACCGTTCTTGTCCTCATAAATTTATGTTTCTTTGATTATATTCACATTTTTTTGGAAACACAGTGTTTTAACATCTCCATTCTTCTTTCATCTGTAATTGTAATTTTGAGCGTATTTGTTTTCCATTACCGTTTTACCCATTTCATCTTGTCCGAAAATCTATGTTTTCTACACATTTAGGTGTAATGTGACGTTGAAATTGCACTCTCGCTGTTCTCTGCATCTCTTTGTTCGTACCATTTAATTGATTTAATAAAATGGAGGTTTAACCATACTCTTACTCATTTTATGTACTAATCTTTGAAACACTGTAGCCTGTAAAACATTTAAATGACTTCAAACGCCATATATATATATATATATATATATATATATATATATATATATATATATATATATATATATATATATATACACCAGTGCAGGTTATTAAGCATATTAACATTAACTTTTTTCATGTGATGTGGTATGTATAAGGTTTTATGATTCAGATAGTATCATAACAATCTCTGTGTGCTCAGTTGATACATTTATGTACTGGCCCTTTAAAAAGTTTTGGTGAACTATAAAGTTTGTTCGTGATGCACTTGCTGAAAACGTGTTTTTGCCCAGCATGTTTGTTCCTTCTTTGGTGATTTGTGATTTTTTGACTTATTCCCGCCCTTGTGAATATAGGGGAGATTCTGATTGGACAGAGGGGGGGAGAGGGAGAATGGCAGATCAGAGAAAGAGTGTTATATACGTCTTATGAGTTTTAAGCCAAGATATAGTATATAACTGCTGAATAAGTGTGTTAACAACATATTTTCAGATGCATTAAGTGTCTGGGCGACCTGTGTTTAATTGGTTGCGGTTTTATACTCTGTAGAAGAGTTAATTCAAGATTTATTTTCTTCGGACTCTTTTTATAAGAGCACCATAAAGCTTCGTTCCGTATTGTGTGTGAAGGAGAGCGATAGACGAGACGGCTGACTGGTTATCGACTGCAAAGAGACATTTGAGTTTAGTTTATTCGTGAAGGAGACTGATTTCTGAGAACTGAGAAACTCGAGCGAGGCCGCACACTAAATCCTCGCTGTCTTCGCGGGAGAGACTCGCGGCGACATTCGGCCGACTGCCGGGGGGAGTTGAAGCTCTGGGCGAGGCCGCGCGCTATATCGTCGCGCTCATCCGGGAAAAACTCGCGCCGCCCTGCTGCCGACTGCCGGTGACACGACGGGACGATCTGCCGCTTCCAAGGAGGAAATTGCGGATTCCAGCTGCCTAAAAAAAGGGCGTTCAGGTGATCTATTGTTTTGTTTGGCTCATTTGAGTGAAGAGGCCATTTGTGGTTTTCTAGGCCCCAACGCTCCCCAGCAACGTTACAGGCCTGCAACGGGGTGGGTTGTGTTACTGGTGTGTGTGTTTGTGTGGGCCCACATAGTAACTGTTACACTAATCTTTTACGTTCTAGTTTGGTATTTCACACTGTTGTTTGGTGTTATTGTTACCAACTAAGTGTATTATGAGGTTTTGATTTTCCTTCATTTCATTTATACTGTGTCTGCTGTTATTACTATGGGTAATTGGGTACCATCTTTGTGAAATTAATCAATTTGGATTATATAAGATTTTCTTAAGACTGTGAATTTCTAAACCGGTATTTTAAAAGGTATTTAGCAAAAGTAATATACACCTCAGACATTTATTAATTCTTTTGAGTCTTTATTGATACTTAATATCCACATATTTCTATATTTCCCCATTGTTATAAATAAATCCTATTGTTAATATTTTCATACTTACCCACTGTGTTGATTGAGGTTATTCTGGTTTGTTTGAGGGTCCTCGCTGTATAAAAATATTACTGAATGAGTATAAGCATAGTTAATTGGGGTTATAGTAGCCCTCTTTTGCACGCTGAACTCTCCAAGTGGTGTAAGGAGGCAGAAATTGAGGAGACTCATGCCATAATGTTGATTGGTGTACCTGCAACTACCGAAGTGGCAAGTATTGAAGAGACCGTTCAGACTGTAAAAGTCTTGGGATGAGTGCGGGTTAGAGACTCGAAATTGGGGCCAAGTCCTGGTACCCTCTTGGTGCTATGTGAGTGTCGTGAGGTCATTGACCCTGCCCGTATCCCAGCTGAACTGCTGCGGCCAGATGGAGAAGAGTCATGGAAGGTTGTCGTGGCACCTGTTGATGTTTCAGCCTCTGAGTTTTCCAAGAAATTGTCAAAGTTCTTAATGGATGAAGGAAAGTCTATGACTGACATACAGGCCTTATTCTCTCCACACAGTTCCAGTTCCCCTGAGTCCATTATACGTGCCGTGGGTGATCTTCTGGAGAAGACACCGAAATCATCAGGTGAAACTAATGCTTATCGACGACTACGTATCTTTTCTGGCACCGTTCCAATCCCGTCTGGAGAGGAAAGTCTAGAAAACTGGATAGAACAGGCCCGATTAATGACTGAGGAATGTGAGTGCTCTGAAAAGGAAAAACGACGAAGAATAATGGAGAGTGTGAAAGGGCCTGCTCTTGACATTACCAAAGCTGTTCGATTTTCAAGTCCTGAGGCAAGTGCTTCTCAATACCTCGAAGCTTTAGAAAACACATTTGGAACCTCTGAGTCAGGGGAGGATCTATACTTTGTCTTTCGTCTCTTACGTCAATTCCCCGGGGAAGCTTTGTCTGACTTTCTGCGTAGGATGGAGAAATCCTTGACTAAAGTGGTGCAAAGAGGAGGATTAAGTCTCCAGATGATGGACAGAACAAGGGTTGAACAGCTGATTAGAGGTGCGGTTGAGTCGGATATGATGCTTCTACAATTAAGACTGAGGGAGAGAAGAGAACAGCCACCCACTTTCTTAGCACTACTAAATGAAATCAAAGAAGCCGAGGAGAAGGAAGCTGCTCGCCATAAAATCAATGCATCTGTGAAGCCCATACAGATGAAGCAGGATGATAATGTAATCCGACAACTCCAAGCAGAAATTCAGGAGCTAAAATCCAGATTTGGGGAAGATCCAAACACCGTTTCTGTTTCTTCCATGAGGGTTGATCAGAAAGACAAGCAGGAGAAGAAAAGAGCTGATACACATGGAGAGTCTGAAGTACAAGTATTAAAGAGGCAAGTTCAACAACTACAACAACAGCTAGCAGTCCTGAGTATTAGTTCCACTACTCAGTCACACCAAGCTCAGTCAAACCCCAGGCCGGTTCCAGTTTCAAGTAGAGAGAGACCAGTAAAGCACAACAATGATTTCTTCTGTTATCGGTGTGGAGAGGATGGACACATTGCTACAAAGTGTCAGTCGCCTGAAAAGAACTCCCAAGTAATACAGAAGTTGTTACGTGCTCTCCGAAAAGCTAAGACTGAAAGGAACCAAATGACTGGAAACAATGCCACTTCTAGCAGTTCAGACTGCTTCTCTAAAAAGAGTCAAACTGAGGTCTGTGGGGTGGGTCAACTTCCCAGAGGATTAGTGGGCCCTGCCTCAACCATTTCTGTGGAGCTGAATGGATGTCCTTGTCAAGCTTTACTGGACAGTGGGTCCCAGGTCACCATTGTATTCGACCAGTGGTATTCAAATACTTACCGCAGATACCCATCCATCCACTCACTGGATTGTCCATTTGGGGACTGAGCTCTTCTAGTTATCCATACAAGGGATACATCATGGTGGATGTTTTGCTTCCTGTTTCACTCACTGGGGTGAAAGAGTCCGTCTTCATTCTCGCTTTGGTCTGCCCAGAACCTCAAGGTCCCCAGCAAGTTCCCGTAATAATCGGCACCAATGCAAGCTTCTTTCAACGTCTGACTATGCTCAGTCAGGACTCTGCGGTATCAAACCAAGCACACTCACTGAGAATTCAGTCGTCACTCCTCAAACCATGTTTACACCAGGTTCAGAGAAAAGAGGAAGTCCCAGAGCCAGTTGAGGGACAGGTCAATTGGAAAGGACCAGGAGCCCTAACTATCCCTTCAAGAAGTGAAGTGTATGCAATGTGTAAAGTGGAGTGTGAGAAGCCACTGAGAAAAGACATATTTCTTGTGGAAATGCCAATGGATAGTCAACTTCCAGCTGGAATGTTTATCCCTCCAACTGTTCTGTCTTCTTCTGCCATTGATGAGAACAAATTCAGAGTGCTGGTTTGCAATGAGACCTTCAAAGACATCAGCATCCCCACTGACACAGTCATTGCTACAGTCTTTCCCACGGACACAGTCACAGTTACCCCAAATGCTCCAACTAATCCGAAGAGAATAGATCCTAAAGTGTTCAAGTTTGGTGACTCTCCTATTCCTGCTGATTGGGAGAAAAGGCTTAGAGAGAAGTTAGCTGAGCACAGAAATGTGTTTTCCCTTGAGGAGTGGGATGTGGGACGAGCCAAAGGTGTGAAACATAACATCAGACTGAGTGACAGCCGACCATTTAGGGAACGATCCAGACGTGTTGCACCTGCGGACATCGATGACGTGAGGCGGCACATAAAATAGACCTGTTGGCTGCAGGTATCATAACAGAATCCAGGAGCCCTTATGCCTCACCAATAGTTATTGCTCGAAAGAAAAATGGAACAATCCGCATGTGCATAGACTACCGGACTTTGAATTCCAGAACAATTCCTGACCAATACACCACTCCCAGGATAGATGATGCTTTGGATTGTCTGTCTGGAAGTAAATGGTTCTCTGTCTTAGACTTGCGTAGTGGCTATTACCAGATTGAGATGGCTGACGAGGACAAAGAAAAAACAGCGTTCATCTGTCCTCTAGGTTTCTACCCGTTCGAACGCATGCCACAGGGGATTACGGGGGCTCCAGCCACATTTCAGCGGCTGATGGAGAGAGCTGTTGGAGATATGCATCTTCTCCAGGTCATAGTATACCTGGACGACCTCATTGTCTTTGGGCGTACCTTGGAAGAGCACGAGGAACGGCTGCTGAAAGTGTTGGATCGTCTGGAAGAATATGGGCTCAAAGTGTCTATAGATAAGTGCCAGTTTTGTCAGCCACAAGTCAAATATGTGGGACATATTGTATCGGCTGCCGGGATAGCTCCTGATCCTGAGAAGGTGAAAGTCGTGTCTCACTGGAAGATGCCACGTGATTTGAAATCCCTAAGGTCCTTTCTAGGATTTTGTGGGTTCTACCGCCGCTTTATTAAGAACTACTCTGCCATCGTGAGACCCCTGACTGACTTGACCAAAGGTTATCCCCCTGTCAAAAGTCAAAATAGAACTGTACAGAAAGGGAAGTACTACAGTGAGTCAGAGCCGTTTGGTGAGCGTTGGGACCAAAAGTGCACAGAGGCCTTTCATAACATCATTCATTGCCTTACGCATGCTCCTGTACTGGCATATGCAGATCCAGCTAAGCCCTATGTCCTACACGTTGACGCAAGCCTGAGTGGTTTAGGTGCTGTGTTGAATCAGGAACATCTAGACGGACTGAGACCTGTCGCCTATGCAAGCCGTAAACTGAGTCCCGCTGAGCGCCACTGTGCCATTCATCAGTTGGAATTCCTGGCACTCAAGTGGGCTGTTGTGGATAAATTCCACGATTACTTGTACGGAGCAAAGTTCACAGTTAGAACAGATAACAATCCCCTCACCTACGTTCTGACAAGTGCTAAGCTTAGTGCTACTGGGCATCGATGGCTGGCCGCCTTAGCCACTTATGACTTTAGCCTTCAATACAAACCAGGGCGTCATAACATCGATGCGGATGTACTGTCGCGCTATCCCCCTCCCACTGACCTGCCGCAAGAATGGGTGGACCTACCAAGCTCTGGAGTAAGGGCCATCTGTCAGCTTGCCGATACTCGCCACTCCGATGAATCCTGCGGTAGATTGGTGGATCAGTTGGGTGCTACTCAGGAAGTCATTCCCTCTGTATATGTTTGTCCAGTACAGCTGGAAATGGGACAAAAGGAGCAGTGGTCTAACTCTGACTTGAGACTAGCACAAGAGCAAGACCCCATCATTGGACAGGTGAAGCAGGAAGTGGAGAAAGGGCATATACTTAACACTACAAAGAGTTCTAACCCAATTGAGACTCTCTTACGGCAACAGGGTGCAAAGTTGAACAGTCGCCAAAACCTCTTGTACCGAATTACAAAAAGCACCTGCGGGAGAGAGAAACGGCAACTAGTTTTACCAGAAAAGTACCGGGCCCAGGTGCTACATTCACTGCATGATGAATCAGGTCACCTTGGAATCGAGAGAACCACAGAACTTTGCAAGGATCGTTTCTACTGGCCACGCATGAACAAAGACGTGGAGCAGTATGTGAAGGAATGTGGACGATGTATCGCTAGGAAGACTTTACCTCAAAGATCTGCTTACTTGAATCACATCACAAGCAGTGGCCCACTCGATCTGGTCTGCATCGATTTCCTGTCTATTGAACCTGACTCGAAGGGAATCTCCAACGTCCTGGTTGTCACAGATCATTTCACCCGTTATGCTCAGGCATACCCTGCCAAAGACCAGAAAGCGTTAACAGTAGCCAGGATCCTTGTTGAGAAGTTCTTCATACACTATGGTTTGCCAGCACGCATTCACTCCGACCAGGGGCGGGACTTTGAAAGTAGGCTCATCAAAGAACTTCTTGGAATCCTGGGAATTCGCAAGTCCCGGACCTCGCCTTACCACCCTCAAGGAGACCCACAGCCAGAGCGTTTCAATCGAACTCTTCTTTCCATGCTGGGTACCCTGGATCCTGCCAAGAAGAACAGGTGGAGCCAAAGCATCAGTCAGTTGGTGCATGCGTACAACTGTACCAAAAACGAAGCAACTGGTTACTCACCTTATTACCTGTTGTTTGGGAGAGAGGCGCGTCTTCCAGTGGACATATGCTTCGGGACTTCAGCGGCTGGGGAGAGTGGGATGAAACATCAGCAGTACGTCGAGAGAATGAAAAAAGAACTGCAACATGCATACCAGTTAGCCTCTGAGAGTTCCTTGAAGACACAGCAAAGGAACAAGAGACTGTATGACTATAAAGTGAAACATCAGACTTTGGAGAAAGGGGACCGGGTGCTTATAAAGAACTTAGCCATCACCGGAAAGCACAAGTTACAGGATCGCTGGAACTCCTTACCCTACCTCGTCATGGAGAAGCTGCCGAACTTACCTGTGTATAGGGTAAAACCAGAGACTGGCACAGGAAGTGTCAGGACGTTGCACCGAGACCATTTGTTACCTATTGGAGATAGAGTGAGGATGTACTTACCTGATGAGAGGATGGATGTCCAGCGTCCAGTGGTAACCAGGGCAAGAGCTGTGGAGAGAACACAAAGAGAGCAATCAGCACAAGATCGTAATGATTCAATAGATCACTCTGATAGTGATGACAGTAATGTGAGTGAGTACTTCACAGTTCCACAAGGGAGACCAGTCAGGCAGATGCACACCCCCACATTAAACACTGAGAACGTACAGATCCATAAAAGCCATGAAAGAGTTCCTTATCAACTGGAAGTGATAGGAGATCTATCAGAGTGTGAAGCAGAAAGCATCTCTCTGCCAACCCCTGATCAACTGAAGGATCTGGTAACAGAAGAGGGAGACAGGCAATTCAGGAATGCCCCAAAAGAGGCAGAAACTGAAAGAGTTGATCTTCGTCCAAAGAGAGAAGTAAAACCAGTGAAAAAACTGAGTTATGATGAACTGGGGCAATCTACGGACAGACCCCTAACCCTTGTATATAGGGGTATGGTGGTGCAAATTGAAGATTTCTCAAGAAAAAAAGAGTGTTTGCAAAACATTGTGGTGCCACCCTATGGCCCAGTGTCCCCAATGTTCTAGTTTGAGTGCAAATCAAACATCTAGAGCCATAATACTGATGTAGTGGGCTAGTCTCATGGGGACATGAGTCATTAAGAAGGGGGAGAGTGTAACCCAGTGCAGGTTATTAAGCATATTAACATTAACTTTTTTCATGTGATGTGGCATGTATAAGGTTTTATGATTCAGATAGTATCATAACAATCTCTGTGTGCTCAGTTGATACATTTATGTACTGGCCCTTTAAAAAGTTTTGGTGAACTATAAAGTTTGTTCGTGATGCACTTGCTGAAAACGTGTTTTTGCCCAGCATGTTTGTTCCTTCTTTGGTGATTTGTGATTTTTTGACTTATTCCCGCCCTTGTGAATATAGGGGAGATTCTGGTTGGACAGAGGGGGGGAGAGGGAGAATGGCAGATCGGAGAAAGAGTGTTATATACGTCTTATGAGTTTTAAGCCAAGATATAGTATATAACTGCTGAATAATTGTGTTAACGACATATTTTCAGATGCATTAAGTGTCTGGGCGACCTGTGTTTAATTGGTTGCGGTTTTATACTCTGTAGAAGAGTTAATTCAAGATTTATTTTCTTCGGACTCTTTTTATAAGAGCACCATAAAGCTTCGTTCCGTATTGTGTGTGAAGGAGAGCGATAGACGAGACGGCTGACTGGATATTGACTGCAAAGAGACATTTGAGTTTAGTTTATTCGTGAAGGAGACTGATTTCTGAGAACTGAGAAACTCTTGAGCGAGGCCGCACACTAAATCCTCGCTGTCTTCGCGGGAGAGACTCGCGGCGACATTCGGCCGACTGCCGGGGGGAGTTGAAGCTCTGGGCGAGGCCGCGCGCTATATCGTCGCGCTCATCCGGGAAAGACTCGCGCCGCCCTGCTGCCGACTGCCGGTGACACGACGGGACGATCTGCCGCTTCCAAGGAGGAAATTGCGGATTCCAGCTGCCTAAAAAAAGGGCGTTCAGGTGATCTATTGTTTTGTTTGGCTCATTTGAGTGAAGAGGCCATTTGTGGTTTTCTAGGCCCCAACGCTCCCCAGCAACGTTACAGGCCTGCAACGGGGTGGGTTGTGTTACTGGTGTGTGTGTTTGTGTGGGCCCACATAGTAACTGTTACACTAATCTTTTACGTTCTAGTTTGGTATTTCACACTGTTGTTTGGTGTTATTGTTACCAACTAAGTGTATTATGAGGTTTTGATTTTCCTTCATTTCATTTATACTGTGTCTGCTGTTATTACTATGGGTAATTGGGTACCATCTTTGTGAAATTAATCAATTTGGATTATATAAGATTTTCTTAAGACTGTGAATTTCTAAACCGGTATTTTAAAAGGTATTTAGCAAAAGTAATATACACCTCAGACATTTATTAATTCTTTTGAGTCTTTATTGATACTTAATATCCACATATTTCTATATTTCCCCATTGTTATAAATAAATCCTATTGTTAATATTTTCATACTTACCCACTGTGTTGATTGAGGTTATTCTGGTTTGTTTGAGGGTCCTCGCTGTATAAAAATATTACTGAATGAGTATAAGCATAGTTAATTGGGGTTATAGTAGCCATATAGGGTAATAGGACGAATAGTAATTTATAGTCGGGAGACATCTGTCAGAACCCGGTGCTCCGCCCTATTAGAGGTTAAGAGTAGGGGGCGTTACATATATATATATATATTTTTTTTTTTTTTTTTTTCAGTGCAAGTTTCTTTTAGTTGAAACATGCATTTTAGTCTGGGACTAAACATTTTTAATGTTTCTTTCATATAGTGTTATACAGTGTATTTTCACCAATATGTAATGTAATCTAAATCAGTCTGTAATATCCGTGATGTCCGAAACGTCAGTTTTTCATAAATACAATATTTGTCTCTGAGATGGAGTGCAGTTGAATAAAATCCTAAAGTACTGTACTTTAAATTTAGACTTAAATACAGAGTAAATGTATATATATATGAATGTATATATTTTCACAGTTAACGTTTCAATTAACATAAAAAACAAACAAGCTTAAGTAATAGTTGCTAACGATATAAAACTAACATTACATAGTTTAACCATACATATTTTGGTCCAGTGTCCCGTAGTCGCCGGCAGTGAAGCGTGTCAAAACCCAATAGAAAGTCATAAAGCTTTAAAATGCACACAGACTCGTCAACTGTCAGCTGTCTGTCACACAGCCGCTAGCCAGGTAACGACGCTCGGCTCATTGTTGCCACGTCTGGGATTAGGACACTTTTACACTTGTGCTGTGATTACGCTACTTTTGGGATGGTTTTGTTGCGCAGACCTGGCAACCCTCTACTCCAAAGCCCCACCCCATTAATGCACTCCGAAGTGCGCAGCCCCTGAATTGGGACACAGCTTTTGTCTGAAATGCGCAACGCGATCCGTAGGCAAAGGGGCGGAGCTAACAATCCAACGCTCCGATTGGTTGTTACTTATATGTAAATATTTAATAATATTTAAATATTTGTTCATTTATAAAGGATTTCTTACATATGGATAGTCATAATATTCTATTTAAGCAATCTTATAATAAATAATAATAAACAATTATTTAACAAGGGTTACACCTATTTTGTGTAATGTTGTTCGATGTGTTTTCTTAAATTGCACTAAAGGAAGTTGCACTGTAATCTTGTATTTTAATACAAGGACAATAAGCTGAACTGAATGGAGTGTTGGGGCTGTTCCTTCTGAAGTTCACTTTCATCATGTTTTGAGCGTGTTCAGCTCCACGTTGTTATAACTGCACCAGGCAGCCAGTTGTTCAACCTCATGTCTTTAAGCTAATGACTGTGGTGGTTTGCAAACTTCAGAAGCATGACTGAGGGGTCTTTAGAGGTGCAGTCATTTGTGTACAGTGAGAAGAGCAGTGGGGAGAGAACGCAACCCTCAGGGAGCGCCAATATAGTGTTTGTCAGTTTTTAATCACAGCAGACTTTTTTTTATGTTGTATCAGTTTCTGGGCATCAAAAGTTCTTGATTGTTTACAAAGCTAGGTAAACGAGGAAAACAAATAGAATTAAAAACAAGATGATGCAGTTAATCAGGTTATGCGTACAGTTGGTCTTGACATGTTTGACATGAAAGAGATAGTTTCCATCAATGTCCTTGATTTATTGAACAGATTAAAGCTGTAATCTAAAGAATTTTCAAAAAAAATGCCACACTTTGCCAACTGAAACCTGGATCTCAACTCATTCACTTGATTTATGCCATAGAGTATTACTTCCTTGTCATTTACACAAAATGTGTATCAATCGTATGATTAAAAACTATTCTCTAGAATAAAGAAACATTCAAAAATAAATAAAATGGCATTCCATTGTTTTATTCCACAACCACCTGAGAAACTAGACTATTCTCATCTACAACATGGTGGACAAATAAAGTCAAGTTTTCATTCCCTGATTTTAAAGTTTATGTCATGAATTAGTGGTCCATTAAAGCACCCTCACTCCAGAGGTCATCAAGTCTGAAGTCCTTAATTTATGGCGTCACTTCCTGTTTGTTGCTGCCGCGCTGTTTGAGTTAGAGCTCCATCGAGTTGATTCCTAATTGCTTGCTTTTCCTAATTGCTTCCTTTTACAGCGGGGAAACACATCCCTGACATTATTTTATATAAAAACACTCAGATTGCCTCGATATCGCTAGTTTTATCCGACTTCCCGAACATTCGCTACTAGCTTTAGCCTGTTAGCAATAGCGGCGTGGTCACACTAGCATTTGCACTCTTCTCACTCACAATATTATTGTTCATATATTCTAATGGCGAGTGCATCAGATGTGTCTCTACCTTTGAGTGCAGGTGAGGACACGTTCGAGCTGCACGCGGTGCAGTTGGAGCTGGAGGCCATGGAACGACAGATTCAGACTCTTCTTGAGAAGCAGGCCGAGCTACGGGACCGGCAAACAGCGCTGGAAACATCTCGTGCTGATGCGCATCAATCCTCAGTAAATTTGCAGCACGAGATTAACACGGAAGGCATGAGCCAGGCCTCGGACCAGGACCTCTCCTCCTCCGCCGCCTCCGGTCTTCGAGGTCTCAACGAGGAACCGCTTCTCCCCTCTTCGGAACGCGATGCCGTGGTCATCGGAGACTCCATCGTCCGCCACGTCCACGCTACCACAACCAAAGGTAAGGTGCGCAGTCACTGTTTTCCTGGTGCTTGTGTTCTCGATGTCGCTACGCAAGTACCCGCGATCCTGAATGGTGATGAAAGCATCAGAGCTGTTGTTCTGCACGTGGGGGTAAATGACACCAGGCTGCGGCAGACGGAAGTGCTGAAGCAGGACTTCGGGAGCCTGATCGAGACGGTACGAGCCACATCGCCCCACGACAAGGATCATTGTATCCGGACCGCTTCCGACATACTGACGTGGACATGAAAGGTTCAGTAGATTATTTGCTTTAAATGAACGGCTAATGTCTTGGTGTAATGAACAGAAGCTGCTCTTTATAAATAATTGGAATCTTTTCTGGGAGCGACCTAGGCTCTTCCGTGCTGATGGCCTGCACCCCAGCAGAATCAGAGCTGATCTTCTGTCAGAAAACATATCCAAGACGCTTCACACAGTATGACTAGTAAGTCAAACCTCAAATCACAGTCTGTGTTCTGCCCACTTAATTGATAGAAATGTGAGTGTAGTACAGTCTAAAGAAACTGTCTATTCCCTGAATAGTGAGGTTTAACAATAAAAATAAAAGATTTAGAAAAAATCGTGATCAAACCAGAAATTCACAAAATTACTGAACAAAAACAATTTCTAAAGCTAGGGCTACTAAACATTAGATCGCTGACACCTAAGGCGGTTGTTATAAATGAAATGATCACATATAATAGTCTTGATGTAATTTGCCTTACTGAAACATGGCTTAAACCAAATGATTATTTCGGTCTTAATGAGTCTAGTCCACCTGGCTACTGTTATAAAAACAAATGCCGTCTGATTGGCCGTGGCGGTGGTGTTGCAACAATCTATAGAGATATTCTAAACGTTACTCAGAAAACAAACTACAGGTTTAATTCATTTGAAATTCTTGTGCTAAATGTTACACTCTCAGATATAAGTAAAAAGTCGCTACCATCTCTTGCTTTGGCTACCATTTATAGACCTCCAGGGCCTTATGTTGATTTCCTAAAAGAGTTTTCAGACTTTCTCTCAGACCTATTGGTCAACGTTTATAAAGCGCTGATTGTTGGGGATTTTAACATTCATGTAGACAATACAAATGATGCGTTAGGGGCTGCGTTTACAGATTTACTAAACTCCTTTGGGGTCAAACAAAACGTCACTGGACCCACTCACCGTTTTAATCATACACTAGATTTAATTATATCACATGGAATCAAACCTACCGATATAGAAATTCTACCACAAAGTGATGATGTCACTGATCACTACCTTGTAACATGCGTACTGCATACTGATGATATTTGTCAAATCGCGCCATGGTATCGACTAGGCTACCAAACGCAAAGGCCCCCCATGGCTTTTTTTGTCCATTTATTCAGCTTCTTAATGAGTAAATGAGACTTTTGTTTTCAAGCACTCAATTTACTTTCGCATGGGCTGTTGTACAGTACACACGGTCCGTGCCATCACAAAAATTGGGCTGCACACGGACGTAACACCAAAGTATACCTTGGTGTTAAGCCCGTAATAGCGGACCACCAATCCACCTGGGCCTATATGTATGAGGTGTGGTTTATACATTTACTTTGCTAACTAAGCAATCAGTCGTGTCGATCGTCGCGTACCTTGCCATGAGCAGAAGTCGTGACCAATGAGTGTGATAAGAAGCGTGACACTTTCGTCGCCTCCCTTCTCGCCTGAGAAGCCGTGTGAGAAGCTGCGTTAGAAGCTACGTGACATCTGCGCCGTGACGTCTTAAGTAACTTTTGCCAGTTCTTATTTTGTAAAATGTCTGAAGTTCTGTAAATTAGTGTTTTTGCTAAAATGACAACAAGAGACAACTAATTAACACATTTCTCGTCATAAACACTACTGCTAATATAATGACAGAATAATCCAAGTAAAACATGTTGTTTAAGAGTTTTGTCCCCCATAGAAACCCGTTATAAGAAAAGTGCATGATGCATTAGATTAAGACAGTTAAATTAAAAGACCAAATTTGAAATTAAAAGATTAATTCCAAGTGCAAGCAATGGCCCATGATCAAATAAACACTTTAATCACGTAATATTTTAATAGAAATTATAATATAGTAAGCTATAGCCTATATAATACTAGAAAACAGAAATACTACACAGAACAAACTGTCATATTAGTTAAGACAGCATATTAGAATAAGTAAAAAGAATTATTCTTGGAATAAGCATTTCACAGATTTCAATGTAGCCTACAGTAAAACTATATTGTCAGAACATGGTTAAAGAAATGAAATGGTTATACATTCAAAAGTACGGAAACAGATAAGCTTAAAAATAACGAAAATAAGCTTAAAATATTCCTTATCATGTGGTTTCCTCTAGTGGACATCATTTTCAGGTGAACCTCTTTCATATGAAATGCTGATCGTTAAGAAATTGCCGTTAGCTTCCCGAGCATCAATAACTGTAGGTTTATTGGCTTCAATGAGTCTGAGACTCCCGGCCTGAGATTGTGTCCCAGACGGCATTAAACAATTCATGAATATTTGTAAATATTCAGGTGAATATCCAGGTGAATATTCAGGTGAATATCAGCAAAATGACTTTAATGCAAAAACACTGAGTTTACATTAAAAGAAGCTGAAGCAATTCTAGATGATGTTGAAAAATACAAGGAATTAATTTCCACCGAACCACCATTAAATCCAAAGGGTGGTGATGTGTTCCTTTACAAGAGTTCACAGTCAGATAAACCTAACATGGACTTTACGTTTGATCAAATGATGTGGAAGCAGAAAGGTTCAAATTATCACAACATTTGAAAGTATGGGGGAAGAGTTTTGAAACGGTACTACCACCAGCTGCTGAATGTGAAAAAGGGACCTCCTCAGAATTCAGAAAGTGCATTTACTCTCTGATTAATGATGACAAAAATTTGGCTTCAAAATTTGATTCATTACCTGGGAAATGAGACCTTGTATGTACCACGAAAGCATGGAAATGCCAAAACGGACAGAGTGTTTATTCCCTCCAAAAAACAGGTTTTCTCTGACATAATTCTAAATGACCAAGGTCAAGCTACCACAGATTTGCAGTAGAAATGGCTATGGGGCTTCACTTTGCTACAAAGCAAACATACAGCCTCTCAGTGATGGTGGGCAATGAAACAAAATCCGGCCGGAAAAAAACCCAGAACAAAAGACTATGATTATCTGGTCAACCCAGCACCAGACTCCTTACTGTCTTCAATGCCTGACTCTCTGGTAGACAACATTCCACCAATTCCTATGGATGCTGAAAATGAGGAAAAAACAGAGCAGAATAAGTGTTCCAATACAGCTGCTATGTCTGAGGAGCCACCACAGTCTGATGCTGGAAAAGATACTTGCCAGTTTGGGTGCTCATATGAATCAGACTCATTGGTGGACAGCATGCCGTCAATTTCTTTGGATGCTGAAAATGAAAAAAATACAGATCAGGAGTGTTCTGATATAGCTACTAATGTGCCAGCATGGCCAGGTGCTGAAAAAGAGGACAACACTTACCAGTTTGGGCTTTCAAATGGCAGCAGTCCACCTCTAGTACCACACCTTTCCAGAGTGTCCACACCAAACAGTACAGCGGCTTCATTTGCTCCTTGGATGTGCATCAATGACATCATTCTTGATTGGACAAAGGTCTCTCCCAGAAGCCGCTGTCTTTCTCCAATGACCTGGCTTGAAGGAGAAACAATTGAGCAGGCAATTAATGTCTTCATTCACCAACAAAACTTCTATGACTCAATTCTATGTGCACCCACATACTTTTTCCAGCTAGCTGCACTAGAAGACTTTAGTCCAGTTTTGTGCTGCAAAAAAGGCTCTAAATTATGACCCAATCATAATTCCCTTCAACACCGACATTTCTGGCCATGGTTATCACTGGGTTGTTGCCACTGTAAATTTCAGAGAGAGAGATCTCAGTTTTCAATTCAATGCACAGTCTTAAAACTTTGAAGCAGGCTGCTCCAAAACTAATGAAAGTAGTAGCTTGCATGTAACAGAAAACTTTCAGCAGAAAAACTTTCAGGCTTCTGACTGGAAAACATCAGATGTGGTGAATACTCCACAACAAGGAAATGGGTATGACTGTGGTGTCTTTGCTGTTGTGAATGCTTGTGCTATTATTGACAACACACCATTAGGGCCAGTCAACAGCTTGAAGGCAAGAATGTGGATTCATTCCCTTATTGAGAAGTATGAGCCTCCAAAGGTCAGAAGGGCGGGACTCTCACAGGAAAAACTGCAGTGCTTTAAAAAAGAAGTACAGACATGCACACATGTAAGCAGAGCAGATTATACTGGTACCCTGAAAAGACTACAGCTGAACAGCAGTGATAGCAAAGACTGGCTTCTCTGCTTAAGCTCAATGTGTAAAGGTGACCCAAAGCACAGAGATGAATACATCTTGTGCATTATTTGCAGACGGTGGTTCCACCTTAAATGCACAAAATCAGCTGACCGGTTAGTTATATATATATATATATATATATATATATATATATAATATATATAAAATTATTATTTCATAGCTATAAACTATTTAGATAATGTATATTCCATTTATCTATCTATAGCAATTGCTTCAAATTTGAAGTGTATGACATTCACATGTATATAAACACACAGACACATACATACATATATATTTGTTGAGTATCCTCATAAATCCTCATGATTAGGAGCCATAAGATGGCTTACGTACCATACAGGCCCACTCCAATTAGCAATCGTGTCTTTGGATAACTTTACTGCAGCCCCTCTGTCAAGCATGTCCTGCACTTGAGCGCTAAAGGCAGCCTTCCATTCAGGTTCTTTGGCTAGCTGTTTCTCCATCCTCAAGAACGTGATGTAAGTGAGGCCTTCTCTTACTATTTCGAGTTCCCTCTCCTCAGCAAGAGTCATTTCTTTTCCACCTGGTCGGCAATTTCCACAGCGGCACCCACCACGTTTAGGCTCATATGCTGCGCCGATGGAATCCCACTTCCACCACTCCAGAAAGTCTCGGGTGCTGGTTGGTGTGCTTGATTAATGAAATCTGGCTAAAGGCTTGTTTGGTGGACAGTACTCCGTTACTTCCTCATACTTCACAGCTGCCATTCTCATTGACCTTGCGAAGTGTGTTTTGGACCTGTGAGCCGATACAGTAACCTCTTCGAAAAGCTCGGGGTGAGTTCCTCCAACCGTCTTTCCCAGTGGACCATCCCATAGAACTAGGTCTCCAACCACTCGGACCCTCTGTGGGGCCAACTGGCCTTCGCGATGGCTTATAAGAAGTTCGACTACTTTAGGCCTTACAAGTTCGATGAGGGGAACTTTTGCAAAATTTCTTTCCAGTCGCTCAGGTGGCACTGTTTTGTGAATCTCGGAGATGCTTTCTAATCCACAGCAAGCCAACTGATGTGACCTGAGAGTGCCCTGGAGAGTTTTTACTCTGATTTTTAGAAGATACTGCTTAGTCTTTACGCGAACTTTCATCCCTCCGACTCCATGGATGACAAGAGTGATTCTTTCACCTCTCAGGTTCAGACGATTTGCAGCACTGTGTGTTATGTAATTAGTGTCTAATGCTAAGTCAATTAATGTCCCAATTTTCTGTCCAGCATTAGCTGTCACATTAAGAAGCATCATGATTACTGGCAGTTCCAGCAACCCACCTTCTGCTAGTAAACTTGGCTGTTCTTTTGTCACATTGAACGCTCTTGCTGCAGTGTTTGAGAACACACTTCGGTATTTGCTGTGCTAAATCTGGTGGAAGTTTACTGAGGAAGTCCTCTTGATCTTTTGTGTAGTCCTTCCTGCCTTTGCCTCCTTCAGGACAAAGCTTGCTCTTTTTCTAAATAGCACTGCTTTCCTTTCTTTCAGCAATTGGGCATAAATAATAGTGATGCTCAGGAACGCTCTCTTCTTCACAGGCTTGGTTTTTGCATAGATAGGTGGGTTTGCAGAATGAATGGTCCTCGTGGACTTCGAGACACCTTTTACAAGCTCCCAGTTTTCTTACTGCAGCCTTCTTGTCTGCTAGCTTTAGTGACCAGAACTGTTTGCAGAAGTAGAGCTTTCTTTTGTGTTTAACATCACCACAGACTACACACCCTGAATGGTCTTTGCTTGATTTTGTGGACTTTGTTCTTGTCCATCTTGGCTCAGTTCTTGACTCCCTTCTGTTTGGTTCCTCATCCCTTAGCTGTTCGAGCTGCTCGTAAATGCACTCTTGCTTTTTGAGAAAAGCTAACAGATTATCAAACCAGTTGTCTGGTGTGACGGAGCTTTGCTGGTCAGAAATGTGAACAAGCCATTCCTTCTTGAGAGACTCAGGTAGTTTTCCTTCAGTTGACTTTGTCACTAAAGGATTTTTAATAGCGCCAGTGTTTCCAAGGTCACTCAAATCTCCAAGTGCCTTTTCTACTGCTTGGATTAATTCAACTATTTTCCGTGGCTGGTGACTTCTGATAGCAGGGATTTTTTCCAAGTCCTCCACTATTTCAATAGCAATAGCGGTCACGTTTCCGTAGCGGTTTTCCAAGACACGGAAAATGTTGTCTGCTGTATTGTAAGTGGTGAGGCGAAGATCTCTTATAATCCTCTCTTCGAGACTGTCAAGCACCTGAATCTTTTTAACCTCCTTGGAACTGGTAGGCTCACCCTGCTTCTGAAGCGCTTCCCAGTCTCTCTTCCACCTGTGAAATTCACGTTTGTTACCAGTGAACTTGGGGAGGGATGTGGGCTTTAACTTAATTGTGGGCACAAGGTAGCTAGAGATTGTTGGTGGAGGTGTTATGTGTTATCTTCCCTGCCTCCTCCTCTCGTCTCACACGAATGAAATCAGCTTTCTCAAAACTAATCTGGTAACATTGAGTTTGAGACTCCTCAGGCCCTGGTGGAAGTTATTTTGATCACCTGATGGGATGAACTGCTGCCACCGGCCATACAGGTCTTTTGCAGTCTTTACAAAATTTTGAAGGTGACTGAACATGAAGTCGTATGCTTCGTGATTGCCATCTGGAACTACTGCTGCGACTCGTTCACTTTCAGCTCCAGCAAACTGCAGTGCTGTGGACAGTTCAATAACTCCATACTTGGCCCAGAAAGTTTTAACTCACACTCGCTCACAGTCTTTTCAAGGTCAGCTTTTTGCTGTTCTGTTAACACAGCTGACTTGTCTGCATCCAGCTCTGCCTCTAATTCTGCGACGACGCCTGCTTCAAGATCATCATTTGCTTCCATGACTTTTTCTGCTTGCTTTGTGAGTTTATTTAAATTGTCTTGAAGATCCTCTTCAGACATCTCTTGATAAGCTCTAGTTATGGTGTTTGTTAGTCGTGTGAATGTTCTTTTCTCCACTGTCCTTTCTGCTTTCAGTTGCTCGAGCGACTTCCCGGTCGCTTGCTCGGCCATTTTGATTTCAGTTAATGTTGGGAAGGAATTTATAATTCTTCAAACAGTGTCTCTTGTGTCTTTAAGTTTCACAGGTTTCCAGCTTCTACTGGTTTCCCGGGTTTTCACTGTCAAGCCTATTTTTTTATGTGTGCACAATTTCCCCACTTGAAAGGCAGGGTAACATCATCAACGGAGGCCTTAACTGGATTCCACCCTTCTTTTTTTATTGAAAAGCATCAAATAAGCCAACAGAAGAAAAGTGAAAAACCTTTAACAGAAACAAAAATACAGAAAATGTAAATGAATTGTAAATCATTGAGTTCTTTGTATATTTTTTTAACATGAAGCACTCTCAAATGATATTAACAAGCTTAATAAACCTAATGAGTATAATCTGCACTCTACACAATCCAGAAAATTAACACTTACAATTACAATATGTGCATGTGAAATTAGATTTATCACATTATTTTAGCGATCTGTTTTAATCACATGTGAACTGAAAAATAATTAACATCTAGGCCTGTCACGATAACTACTTTTTGTTGTGCGATATATTGCCCCAGAAATAATTGCGATATGCGATATTATTGTCATTTTAAGACCATTTTATGCCACTGAATATATAATCATAATATAACAGCATAATAATGCAAGTAGGCCTACACACTTTCAAATGACAATGAACTTCACTAAAACTTAACTAACTTAAAATATTTAGATACTGGAAATGAAGCGTCAAAAAAAATAAATAAATAAATAAACCTTTGCTAACAAAAACTGCAAAATAACAAGTAGAAAACACTTGCAAATGCACAAAAGGCACTTATATGGAGATTTTCCATCTACAGGTTTTTCCCTGACCTTATTTTCTCAGCGTTCTCTATAAAAACGAACTAGACACTTGCGACTGCCGCGTCCTGTGTGAAACTAGCTGTGAGCGTGCGCAGTCATGTTTATATTTAAACCAGTGGATTGCGGAAACTGAGTGCATTTGCACTTATTCTTCCGGTCGAACCAGTTCACCAAATCAGACTGAATCGTTCGAAACAGTTCGCATCTCCAGTAAGCAAACAGTAATCCACAAATTACTAAAGTTACTCACTTTTTGACGTGCCACACACTCTCTCTGACTCGAAATAAACCAACATCCCGGAGTTATTCAGTTACTCCAACAGTACACTGACTTAACCTGCTTTGAAGAGAGAACTGATGATGATGAGCACGAGCAGCAGAGCAGCTGATATGAGTGCGCATGCGCGGCGTAAACGAACGAACATACACGGCCTGTCACCGTTCTCATTCTCGAGTCAAGAATCGGTTGCAATGGTTTTTGGATCACCAGTATACAACTGCTTCTTTCGGACATGTCCGATTTGAGAACCGATGAGCTGATGATACTGCGCATGCGTGATTCAGCGTGTGATCTGAAGCTACCGAACACTAATGACTGCCACAGCACCGGTTAACTAGTAGGACAACTGATGCTATGAGAGGACTCGAATGAGGGGCCAATCTGGCGAAACGTAAGTTTATTTAATTACAAATAAATCATAATGTAAGAGGATCATGGTTTCTGTGCTGATTAAGACTAACTTTATAACTGTAAAACTTTGTTTGCACATCACTGCCTATATATGTGTTTGGACGCTTTAGATGCAAAACTAAATTGTAAGAAACGTTTCAGATTATAATGATGTTTCAGTTGACTGATGTTATGATTACTGACTTTATATATTTGAATGTGTTAAGTGTTTTTTCATCCCGGCCCGCGATAGACGATGTCATCGCAGATGACGTCATTACGTTGGAACGTAAAAGAACCAGTGAACGTCTCAGGTTACGTGTGTAACCATGGTTCCCTGAGAACAGGGAACGAGACTCAAGAGTCAAACCACTCCAATCCTATTGGCCGGCGACAGCCTATGACGCAACATAGCGCGAACCTGGAAGTATAAAAGGGGCACCTAGAGAATCAGTCGGAATCTTATCGTCTTGAGGGACTGTTCAGCAGGCTGCCAGAGGCATGGCATGGCAACGCAGAGTCTCGTTTCCTGTTCTCAGGGAACCATGGTTACATACGTAACCTGAGACGTTCCCTTTCGAAAGGGAACTCAACTCTGCGTTTACCGAATTTGGGGAACAATATACCCATGCCGCCATGCTGAGGAGAGTGCATGCCAAAGACGGCTAGAGAAAGCAGCTTCAAGAGAAACGCTTCAACTCACCCTCGGGTCACCCTCGGGTCAGTGACAGCATTCCCTACGGCCAACAGCCCAAGCTGAGCCTCAAAGAGGCCTTCCGTAGAAAGCCTATCAAGGCCGCTAAAGGCTTCTGGGACAAACTTCTCAGAGGAAAAGTGGTCCCTTAAAGGGAATGTGGCCAGGGACCCGAAAGGAGCCCCGGCCAGTCACTAGAGGGGAACGAAGTCACCCCCAATGCCACCAGGGAGGCCAACCTGGTCTGACGGAGGACAAACCTAGTCTTGGCTAACCCTGTCTGAATACAGAATCTCAAAACACATACTTCAGAGAAGAGAGCAGGTAAGAGCGACTGCAGAAGGGGCAGTAAGCAACTCAAACCCACGCGTAGAGACGGGCATCCTGGAGAGCAGAACTCAGCTGAGTGCTATGAACCCTTGTATTGAGGGGAGTATACTCTGCTCAATCCTAGGATCTACTCAGTGCCGGACAAACGCACTGAGGAGGCTGTGCGCTAAGAAGCCTGGGGGCTGATCTCAACGGGAGGCTTCATGGAAGTCTTCAACCAATCATCAGCTTAGGGAGCTAAGCACAATTACACAAACAACCCAAAAGGGGAGTATGAAGCTCAACCTAACAGATAGACCATACTGTAGGCACAAAATCACAGAGGAGGCCTGCAACATGACAAAAAGTTAAAAAGTTCTGAAAGAACTACATAACACACCAGAATACTAGTCAATAGTGGAGTCCAAGAGCGGCCTGACAAGGCCGTACATCTTGACCTTAAAAAACCTTGCTGTAAGCAAGAAGCCACTTGACCTAGTAGCAACATATAAAGCCGATGTGAGTGCCCATGTAGCAGTCCATCCAACACAATCCAATGAGCAGTGTACTCAGTAAAAGAACCTTTAACTCTTTAAGCAAGAGAAGTACAACATACGCCAACATGCACTAAAAAAGGCCCCGAACAGGGCCTATAACCTCAGTCCAACATGTGGCATCAGCCCATAGCATTGTTTCAAGCTCCGAGGAGAACAAATAACCGAACTACAAAGGAGGTTAATAAGTCACCTGGGGCCCTGGCCAACCAGCAGTATACTCAGTAAAGTACCTTCAACTCTCTCAGCAAAAGGAGTATACAAGAACAATCACCAGCATATTAACCAAGGAGGCCCCGAGGGCCTACCTATCAACACGCGGCACGAGACTAGCGGCCTCTAAAGTTCTAGGAGCGAAATAGAACCAAGTTACTTACGAGGAAACTACCTAGCTCAACTAGAGCTAAAGGAAAAACCAAACTCAAGGCAGCAAATGCAGAAAAACCAAACAACGGTGCGGTTTAACACAAAAGTAAACCTTGAGAGGCAAGCCACTCAAAAGCGTACTCAGTAAAAGCACTTTTTACTCTCAGAGTGAGAGGAGTACAAAGTTGAACTCCAACATGACACATAGGAGGCCTAAAAAGGCCTACGATTTGTAAACACGAGGCGTCAGCTAATGGCAATCAAGACCCATCCATGGTGATAAGTCATGTAAAAACCAACACAAAACTGCGCCAACATGCCATTTGAAAGGAGGCCCAGACAACTCCAAAAGCACATGGCACCAGCCAGTGAAAGTTTAATGACCAGATCAGCCAGCAGGCCCGGTACTCAGTAAAACCCCCTAAACTCTAAAAGAGGAGTACAGCTCCACCACAGAACTCTATGAGAGGCCTCATCTAAGGCCTACTCTGAGCAGAGGTGGGCGTGGCCGATGGCAGAAAGGAGTCATAGAAAAAAATAACGACTCGCCCATGGAGATGAGTCATATAAAGATCCACCACACAAAGCTGTGCCAACATGCGACCTGAAAGGAGGCCTGGAGAGGCTTTCAACTCAAGAGCACATGGCATCAGCCAGTGATAGCTCTAACAAAGAAGACCAAAACAACTGTGCCAACATGTAAACTAAAAAGGAGGCCTGGAGCGGCCTACTACTTTCAGCAACATGTAGCGCAAGCTAATGGTCATAAATGGGACCAAGCTACAGGGGACCAGCTCTAGACCCAGAAACAGTTGTGGGCAACTAGCTATACACAACCTGAGCTAAGTCTACACATTCCAACAGGCAATGTACCAGAAACTCAAATAATAACAGGGTACCGTAAGATGCTACCATGGTCTTAAGGAAGGCCCACAAAGCCTAAAACCTAAAACAGACACGAGCATAAACCTGTGGCAGTGCTAACATGCGTGAGCAAAACTCATGACCATAAACCAACAGTGCCATAAACACAAGCTGCAAAATAGAAGGAGGTTAAACAATAAAGAGCCAACAACTTCAACAGATATATGAAATATAGCTACTATGGCAATGATAAAAGGGAGCTAACAGAGGTAGCAAAAGCATGACTCTCTACACTCAACCTGAGTGTGCAATCCAACAGGTGATGCACTCAGTGAAACACATAAACCCTAACAGGGGAGTACAAAAACACCACGTCCTTAAATAGAGGCCAGCAACAGCCTACTATTATGAGAACAGGTGCCAACCTGTGGCAGCACTAGAGTAAAGCTTACATACATGTAGGGCAATAGCTCAGAACCCAAAGCAACAAGCATTGTATATACATGCCATCCATAAAAGATAAATGTTCATCACTAAACAGAACCATAGGTCTGAACTGAGCCCTAGAGGACGGGAGCTAAAAAGCTAGCACTGTAGCTCAAACTTGAATGAGATTCAAGGGGGTCAGGGAGAACAAATTCAAAGCATGAAGAAGTTCTGAATAGTGGGGCCTAGCATACACTGCCTAAACTTATCTAAGAAGATATGGGCCTACCACCTGAGAAACAGCACCAGGGAGGCTGAGATAACAGCCTACAACCTTAGCTGTTAAGCTCAGCCATTGCACCTACACATAGAAAGGGGGAATGGGCATACGGCCTGCAACACCCTCAGGAGGAGGCCAGAACTAGTAACTATACAACCTGAAAAGGGATAGTAATACAAAGGGAGTGATAAAACACACCTAAACTAGTCCTAGCCTAAACCGCTAGCTGAGGGCCAAAGGCCAAAACACAGCAGAGTAGTAACCAAAGTCAGGCGGCCGAGGTAGGCCGACCTAAACAGAGTTGCTTACTGAAGTAAGGAGTGTTAACTCAAACTACTCTTAACAAACAGTAAATAAGAAGCTACTCAAAACAATAGGTGGCCCAGAGGCGGCCATTTTGTGGCCCGCACAATAACTATCGTTCTAGCCGCAAAATTAATCGCCCTCACAAGAGAGGAGATTGATCACCGGCGCTGCTGACGCCCATGCTCGATCACCTCCCTCAAATCCTGCTTCTTCCTCTTTGCGTCCCGCCGTCTCTGTGACTTGCTCCACAGAGGAGGAGGCGCACGAGCGGCGACACTGGACTTCTGAGTCCCGGACCTCCCAGCTGTTTGGGCCCAGATTCAGATCTGAGCGGGATGCAGGATCTAAACGCTGTTGAGCGCGCCTTCGCCTCCCTGAACTTTTCAACCACCGCCTCGACTGAGGTACCAAAAAGTTCAGAGGGCGAAACCGGGGCATCAAGGAGAAAGTTCTTCTCTTTCTCCCCGATGTCCGCACAGTTCAGCCACAGATGCCTCTCCATGGCCGCCATAGATCGACCGATCGAGGTGGCAGTCTGTTTGGTGGCCCGGAGAGCGAGATCCGTGGTGCGGCACAGCTTTTCCACCGCTTCAGGGGACAAACCCTGCCCCTGATCCAGATACTTAAGCAAGTCAGCTTGGTATCAACGAAATTCGCTCGCTGATACCGATGGATACGCGCCGAGTATGGGTTCTTCCATGCCCTCTCGATCTCAACATGTAGATCGGGGAGGAATGGAAGGCTCACCAGAGTTATTGGGTTATGGTCAGAAAGAAACCGTTCGTCAAGTCTGCTACGCACGGTTTCCTTCCTGACGCGCTCCCAAGGCAGCTGCAGCCTGCCAGAAGCGCATTCCATAACCTCTAATAACTCTGCATACGCAGCGCAGGGAGGCTTGGAGGGAGTAGCAGGCTCACCTGCCTGCTGCCATCTCCTGCTCTCTGGGGCTCGCAGCCAAAAGAGCACTCGCTCCTGGATCCAATGACGTCAAAGACAAGACATCATCGTCACCCAGGAGTTCGTCCTCGTCAGCCGCCTCGGCCTGAGAAAGGTTTACACCTCTCTCAAATTCCTCGGCGAGCTCCACCTGTGAACCCCACGATTTCAGCCGCCGCTCTGCCTCAGCACGAGCAGGGCCAGAACCGCTGGGCACAGATGCCGACGCCTCTCCCCTTGAGAAGAGGGCCAGACGAGAACGGAGCATAGGAAGACACTCACAGTTAATGCAGACAGCGCCCTCAAGCACTGTCCGCGCGTGCTCCTCGCCCAAACAGAAAATGGACAAGGTATGAGTATCGTCCGGTGTCAGAAACCTTGGACACGGATCGGCACACTTCCTAAAGCGTTTCTCAGACGTAAGGATTAAACCTTGCCAGATTTAAAACCAACGGCAAAGACAGAACAGTTCCGAAAGATGAAGAGATTCCAACTGATTCTCTAGGCGCCCCTTTTATACTTCCGGGTTCGCGCTATGTTGCGTCATAGGCTGTCGCCGGCCAATAGGATTGGAGTGGTTTGATTCTTTGGCTTTCAGAAATCAGTTTACATGTGACGTTCCCCAAATGCGGTAAACGCAAAGTTGAGTTCCCTTTCGAAAGGGAACCGTTTTTTCCACCGGTTTATTGAAACGAACTGTCCGAAAGAACCGGTTCGCGGAAAAGAACCAAACTTCCCATCACTATTTCTTATTCAGCTTGGGAGTTTCAGAAGAGCTCGCCAGCTGCGTCTCATCACAGTCCTGGATTTTTTTCCGTTTCCTCTTTTCTGCCCCTCGCTCCGATTGGCTGAGACTACTCTAGTTATTTATTTATTTTTTATATTTTCTTCATGTTATTTATTTATTTGTTTATATTCTATTTGTAATTAATTTATATTTTCTCCAGTTTGACTTGACACCATGGCTGGAAGGGCAGAGCTTGTCATCGTTGAAAATGGCAGCCTGACAGGCCAAAGGTATAGGGATGAAATCCTGAGACCAGTTGTATGACTGTATGCTGGTGCAATGTGGCCAGATTTCGTGCTTATGGATGACAATGCCCGCCCACATCGAGCAAGGCTGGTGACGGAATTTTTGAAAGAGAAGGGCATCTGAAGGATGGAGTGGCCAGCCCGGTCACCCGACTTGAACCCCATTGAACACATTTGGGAGCAGCTACAATTAATAGTGCAAGTACGGCAGGTCCCTCCAGGAACCCGTGTGGAATTTTGAACAGCGTTGCTGGAGGAATGGCAAGCCATCCCTCAACAGAATATCCAAAACCTCATCTCAAGCATGCACAGACGATGTGAGGCTGTGATCAACATCAGAGGTGGTAACACTGACTACTGACTGGTTGTCTCAATGCATAATGTTTGTTGTTTCTTGTTCATGACTTGTTTGTCGCATTTGTTAAACCATGCAATTCATGTTTGTTTTACAGTATGAACTCAGATTTTTGATCTGCTGTAACATCCGATAACATCTTGTTTTGTTGAACTGAACAAAACTGTCTTTCCTGTTCAAGCTCAAGAGTGACTACAGTACAGTACAGTATCCAGTGCATCACCATTGTGCTGGCTTCTTGAGGCACTCCAAAGGCACTACACTGCTGCACTGCAGGAAATGATGTTTAAGTGGCATTTCTAGTCCATCCTGACTTCAGGTGAATCACAGAAGTACTGAACAACCAACAGTTTTTTGGTGCACTCGTCTTCGCAAATATGTGACAAGCTACTTCACACCTTGTGACAAACAATCATGCCTGGGCACCATCAAAAGCGATAAGGCATGAAATTCCATTGGTGACAACTTTGATTAATAAGCATACTTACATGTTATACATGAATTTTAAACAATACCCCTTCTTGTCTTAGGACAACTTTGATGAACTTTTTTGATCCACTTCAAACGTTGACTACTGTATATAATATATATATTTATATAAACTACCAGTCAAAAGTTTGGAATTGGTAAGATTTTTAATGTTTCTAAAGTTCCATCTGCTCACCAAGGCTGCATTTATTTAATTAAAAATACAGTAAAAACAGTAATATTGTGAAATATTATTACAATTTAAAATAACTGTTTTCTGTTTGAATATACTTTATAAAGTAATTTATTCCTGTGATCATACATATATATTATATATATATATATATATATACACACACACACACACACACACACTTGTTCAAAATAAAACTTATAGCCTGAATGGTTTTTCAAAACCCTGTTAGCATAATTACACAGCATTAAAGTTAAATTCCTACAGAAGCTCCCAAAAAGCGTCCCCACACGAACCTCTACCTCCACCAACAGGACCCCGATTTCAGCCTTGCTAAAATTCTTTTTCTTGCCGCTCGCTATTCTCAGGTAAAGAATTTGGACGTGGAATGGTGCTCTTTTATATGCTAATGTTATTAATTAGGGGTCGTTTACAAGGCGGAGATCTGAAACCATTCAGCTGCGCACAATTTCAAGATCATTTGCGATTTATAGATTTATTATGTCAAACAGAAGCGTACGCACGTTTTTTTGTGCTTGCATTCATTTTTCGGAATCACACATACACATATTTGAGAAATGATCTTAGATCAAACGTACGACAGTTTCTACGCAACATTTTATAAATGAGGCCCCCAGTTCCTCCATAAAGAGATAACCGAACACATATTTGATATGATAGTAGATAGATTTAGTTAAAGCTCTGATATGAAGCTAAGATTCAAAAACACCAAGACTCCAGACTTGATGACCTCTGGAGTGATGGTAGGTGTTTTAATGGACCACTAATTCATGACAAACTTTAAAATCAGGGAATGAAAACTTGACTTTATTTGTCCACCATGTTGTAGATGAGAATAGTCTAGTTTCTCAGGTGGTTGTGGAATAAAACAATGGAATGCCATTTTATTTATTTTTGAATGTTTCTTTATTCTAGAGAATAGTTTTTATTTCTACGATTGATGCACATTTTGTGTAAATGACAAGGAAGTAATACTCTATGGCATAAATCAAGTGAATGAGTTGAGATCCAGGTTTCAGTTGGCAAAGTGTGGCATTTTTTTTGAAAATTCTTTAGATTACAGCTTTAATCTGTTCAATAAATCAAGGACATTGATGGAAACTATCTCTTTTCAACATCAAGACCAACTGTACGCATAACCTGATTAACTGCATCATCTTGTTTTTAATTCTATTTGTTTTCCTCGTTTACCTAGCTTTGTAAACAATCAAGAACTTTTGTTGCCCAGAAACTGATACAACATAAAAAAAAGTCTGCTGTGATTAAAAACTGACAAACACTATATTGGCGCTCCCTGAGGGTTGCGTTCTCTCCCCACTGCTCTTCTCACTGTACACAAATGACTGCACCTCTAAAGACCCCTCAGTCATGCTTCTGAAGTTTGCAAACCACCACAGTCATTAGCCTCATTCAGGATGGTGACGAGTCTGCTTAAAGACATGAGGTTGAACAACTGGCTGACTGGTGCAGTTATAACAACGTGGAGCTGAACACGCTCAAAACATGATGAGAGTGAACTTCAGAAGGAACAGCCCCAACACTCCATTCAGTTCAGTTCAGCTTTATTAGGGCCCGAGCACCAAAGTGCGAGGATCCTATTGGGTTTCCTTCGATTATTATTATTATTATTATTATTATTATTATTATTATTATTATTCTTTTCCAAACATTATCGCATTTTTGAGGGCCTAAACATGCTCGAAAACTCACGAAACTTTGCACACGCGTCAGGACTGGCGAAAATTGACATCTGATATAGGTTTCAGAAATGGGTGGGGCAAAATGGCTCGATAGCACCAACTATAAAACTTCAACGGTGTGTGCCTCAGGCTACGTTCCCCGTACATGTACGAAATTCAGTTTTTGTGATTTGTGTGCAGTTTTTGCCATTTTCAGGCCTCGTACTTTAACAAACTTCTCCTACAGTTTTAATCCGATCATCTTGAAATTCGGTTTGTGTAATCATAAGGCTTGTGCGACGCTAAATTGCGAAGATCTTGAGTTTTCGTAAAAGGGTGTGTCCCTGGCGGCCTGACAAATTTTGATGTTTTGCCATGAAACAGGAAGTTGCCGTAACTAAGGCAAACAATGTCCGATCTGCCTCAAACTTCACACACTTGATAAAACTCCTGTTCTGAACACACATCTATGCCCATATTCAGTTATAGTCATAGTGCCACCTGCTGGCAACAGGAAGTGACATGTTTTACACTGTTATGGACTCCTAACAGCATATTAAAATGTGCCAGCAAGTGTTAAACAGGCTAGCAACATGCTAGAAAAATGTTAGCAAAGCACTTAGCTAAGTGCTAAAGCATGCTATTAATACAGTGAAAGAGGAAGTTGCTGTAACTCAGGCATGCAATGTCCAATCTACCCCAAACTTCACACATTTGATAAGAGTCCTGCCCTGAACACATCTACATGACAATATTCAGTTATAGTAATAGCACCACCTACTGGCAACAGGAAGTGACATTTTTAACAATGTAATGCACTACTAGCAACATACTAAAATATGCAATTGAGTACTAAACATGCTAGAAACATTCTAAATCATGCTAGCAACACCCAGCTGACTGCAAAAGCATGCTATTATCGTCATGAAACAGGAAGTTGTTGTAACTCAAGCATACAGTGTCTGATCAGCCCCAAACTTTACATGTATGATAAGAGTCCTGGCCTAAAGGCATCTATATGCCAATATTCAGTTAGTCAGTGCCACCTGTTGGCAACAGGAAATGGCATGCTTTACACTGTAATTCACTCCCTGAAACACATTTTAATATGCCAAGAAGTACCAAACATACTAGAAACGTTAAATCATGCAACACTTGGCTGAGTGCAAATGTATGCGATTAACGCCACAAAATATGAAGTTGTTGTAACTCAGGCATACGTTGTCCGATCTGCTCCAAACTTCACATGTTCGATAATAGTCCTGGCCTGAAGACGTCAACATGACAATATTCACTTAAGCTTAAAGTGCCACCTGTTGACAGCAGGAGGTGTGGCACTTTGAAATGACTTTGCCATAATTCTCCTGCAATTACTCGCTTACATGCATGTTGCCCACTGTTCACTGTTTTCACTGAAGGCCAACGGGTGGCGGTGAGCCCAGGTCCAAGGGCCCTTTCATCGCTGCTTGCAGCTTTAATTGTCCTTGTATTAAAATACAAGATTACACTGCAACTCCCTTTAGTGCTATTTAAGAAAACACATCGAACAACATTACATACCATAGGGCATTACATAATAAATATTAAAAGAGGTATAAAAATATAAAAATAGCAGCATGACCATAAATAATAATTAATTAGTTGTTGGGTTATTTAGTGTTCTTATGGCCCATGGGAAAAAAACTGTCCCTGAGTCTGGAGGTTCGAGTCTTGATCGATTTGTAGCGCCTACCTGAGGGCAACAGATCAAACAGGTGGTGGGCTGGGTGGGAGGAGTCTGACACTTACAATTACAATATGTGCATGTGAAATTAGATTTATCACATTATTTTAGCGATCTGTTTTAATCACAAAAATAATGAATAAAAAAATAACTGAAAAATAATTAACATCCCATCGTCAATTTCTCCCGTGATCAAGTCAAAATACAAACACGGATATACAAATCAATACACTAGTACCTTAATACCATTAAAATTTACAACAAAGAACTACATTTAGCTTTAAACAGTCACATATTGAACAGTTAAAGTAGGTCACGAAATTTTCCGTGCCGAGCACAGACAGAGTTGCTGCGTCATCAACTGAATTGGCATCTGCCGCTACATCAGTATCATTCTCCTTCATTTACAGATGCAAAGTGAATTATTAAAGTGCTCACCAGCTTCCACTCCGGGATTTGACAATGTTAAATGTCTGTGCACTTTCTTTTTCTTATTAGTGATGTCCGGTTTGCGAACGAATCGTTCTTTTGAAGCGGTTCTTTTTAGTGAACCGGTCGAACCAGGTCACCAAATCAGACTGAGTCGTTTGAAACAGTTCGCATGTCCAGTAAGCAAACAGTAATCCACAAATTACTAAAGTTACTCATTTTTTGACATGCCTTACACTCCCTCTGACTCAAAATTAACCAACATCCCAGAGTTATTCAGTTACTCCAACAGTACACTGACTGATACAGCAGCTCCTATAGCTGCAGATGGCTTGGATATACAACGCACGCTTTACGCACACCAAAGTCCTTAGTCGATCTTAACCTTTTGGCTACTTTATTGAACATAATGCAAACATACATACTTTGACGATGATAGTAACATTCCAACGTGTGGCTTCTATTGTTTGTGTATGCGGTAAAAAAAACTGTACGCGTTCGCCCTCCACCAAGCCAACTTACTCTACGTGTAAAAAACACCTGTTTAAAAACCCTCTGTGCACACACTGCCCCCACCTGGTGACAGCCCAAAATACAATCACAACACTGGCTCCTACACACCGGCCCCATAATTGTTGGTGTTTAACTACAATTATCTTTAAATTATTCAAAAGGAGCCAAAAAAGGGTGTATATGCACTTCTTTGAAGATCAATCCTTTGTATCTTCAAACAACAGGCAGATTTTGGAAACAGGTCTGTCCAGTAATCCTGTTTTTGTCTTCAATCGTACAGACCGAACAAATCCCTTTTTGTCAGGATATGGATATGAGTGATTTTGCCTAATGACCAGGAACCATGTGGAGCAGTTGGATCCATGATGACCACTATATCACCAACAGCAAAGTTTCTACGTGGTTTCATCCATTTTTGTCGTTCCTGAAGCAATGGAAGATACTCCCTTATCCACCTTTTCCAAAAGAGATCGGACAGATATTGGACTTCTACGTCTGATATATGAATCCCTTTCTTGAAACAGTCCTGGTGGAAGAAGTGGTTTTGTTCTTAACAGCAAAATATGATTGGGCGTGAGATCTTCCAAATCGTTTGGATCATCAGAAAACTTTGTGATAGGGCGATCATTAAGAATAGCTCCGGCTTCACAAAGAAGAGTGTGAAAGCTCTCATCATCCAAGCATTGTTGTCGGAGAGTGGAGTACAACACTTTCTTTACAAGAAGAATGAGCCTTTCCCACACACCTCCATGATGTGGTCCAGCAGGGGGATTAAAAGTCCATGTTATTCCTTCTGATAGAAAACTGCACTGAATTTTATCATGATCCAATATCTTCAAAGCATTCCTAAGCTCTCTCTCTGCTCCAATAAAATTTGTGCCATTAACAGATTTTAAATGCAATAATTGCCCATGACGACACATAAAAGGCGAATGCAGTTGATGCAGGAATTTGTATCCAGAGAGTAGGCTACTTCAAGATATATTGCTCGACTGGTCATGCAGGTAAATATAACCCCATACCTTTTCACAACACTGCGGCCTCTTTTCACATCAATAGGTCCAAAGTAGTCCACGCCAGTATTAGTAAAAGGAGGCAAATCTGGCACAATCCTTTCTTTTGGTAAGTCAGACATTTTTTGTTCTCCAATTTTGCCTTGGAAACGTTGACATACAACATATTCTGAAATTACCTTTCTGCAAGCGGAGTTTGCCTTAATAATCCAGTACCTTTTTTGCAGTGTTGACAGCATATGGTTTCTCCCCGCATGACCTAGTTTTTTATGAACATGTTGCATAATAAGTTTGGATATGTGATGTTCCTTTGGCGGGATAACGGGGCATTTTGTCTCCTCAGGCATTGCTGCTCTACTAAGTCTTCCACCTACTCCAAGTAAACCATCCATCAATATTGGATCAAGCTTGTAGATGTTACTACCCCTTTTAACTCCAGATGTTCCACTTTGCAAGGAAGAGATTTCCTGTTTGAATGCTTCATGTTGAGAAAATCGAATAATTGCTGATTCTGCTTGAGAAAGATCATCTGGTGTAAGACTTTGACCACGGAATCCAGTGCGAAACCTTTTCATTTCCTCTTTAACTCTGTCCTGCTCTACTGTAGAATTATTAGTCCCAGAAGTAAACGAGGATTGAATAAACATTCTGTGTTGCTTAAGCTTCAAGAGCACATCTTTGAACTTTAGAACCCATGCCACTGCAGTTTTCAATTTTCTCCAATCAGAAAAATAGTTCAAAAGTTGATGAGTAGCACTGTCAGAACATTTGGAAATGGCAGCTATTACTACTATGTCCTTTTTAACCTCTGGATCATCTTTTAAGCCTCGGTCAAAATAGGATTGAAGCCATTTCTCTAAGGCTTCCAATAGAAAGTCTGGACCCTGTATCCATCTGCTGGCTTTTAAAAAGCTTTCAATGCACATGCCTCTAGAGGCATCATCAGCAGGATTTAATTTTGTTCCAATATGTCTCCATTGTACAACATCTGTTGCATCCCTGATGACTGACACTCTATATGCCACAAATGTATGAAACCTCTTGGCATCATTGGCAATGTATTTCAATACAGTTTGGCTGTCCGTCCAAAACACTGACTTGGCCAAAACCAGTTGAAGTTCCTTTTTGAGCATCTTGTCAATTCTGACTGCTAAAACAGCAGCTGCAAGTTCAAGTCTGGGTATGGTTATCTGCTTTAAAGGAGCAACTCTAGATTTTCCAAGCATAAAGGACAGTCTCACCTGTTTGTTTTCATCTTCCAGATGCAAGTAAGAAACGGTTCCATAACCACATTCACTTGCATCTGAAAAGTGATGCAACTGAGCCAACTCGATCTTTCCAAACTCCTTTGGCTTGATACATCTGTCCACCTTTACTATAGCTACCTTGTTGAGATCTTGCAGCCACTCTGACCACTGACATGAAAAGGACTGTGGAATTTCATTATCCCATCCAATGATTCTTTTATACAACTCCTGTAACAACAACTTAGAAGGTAATATTAGCGGTGACAGAAATCCCAAAGGATCGTAAATAGAACTGATAACTGACAAAATGCCTTGTCTTGTGTGTGGTCTTTCGCTTATGGCAATCTTGAACATAAATGTATCAAATTCCACACACCAGTGCAACCCAAGCGTTCTTTCTACAGGCAGATTGTCTTTATCCAGGTTGAGATCTTTGGTTGATTTTGACAGACGCTCCTCTGGAATACTTGCTAATACCTTGCGGCTATTACTCATCCATTTGGATAGCTGGAATCCTCCTTTAGAACAGACTGCAGTTAAGTCTTTAACCATGTGAAGTGCCTCCTCTTCAGTGGGAACAGATGTTAAACAGTCGTCTACATAGAAATTATGCAGGATCGCATTCAAGACTTTATTTGGAAAGCAATCTTTCCAATCTTTCCAATAGGCACCTATTATTAGGCATGATGACATCATCCTTCCTGAAGGGTAAGTCAATACAATAATGACCATTTTCAATGCTAATTGACTGATCCATTATCTCCATAAACCTTTGATCCTCTCTTGATATTTTGAAATCATCTGAAGTTTTCTCACTGAAATCATGATTGTACTGAGCAACCAATAACTCTTCTAGCTTGGTAACAGAGATCCTATTTGCAGTGACTGATTGAAAGCCAATCTTCCGTCCATCATCTGCTTCCTTTACAAAACCGTTTATGACCCACCCCAATAGGGTCTTGACGGCATAAGGTCCTTGATCTTCACTATTGATGATCTCCCATGGTTCTAAGAGCTGTGGAACATTTGTGCCAATTAACAATTCAACTTCAGCATCCAGTTTGGGAATCTTGACATCATCCAAATATGTCCATTTCCTTAGATCTTCTTGATTAACCACATTATTTTTACTTACAGGTATTGTCTCCTGAGTAAAGACTTCTGGCAAATCTATGAATTTATTCTCAGACAATCCTGATATCTCCAGTCCAGTGAGCACAGATGTATTTACCACATTTTCGTGTCCCATTGTACGAAGCAATATGTACCTTTTTATCCCAGTCATCTTCAGCTTCCGCATAAGCCCTTCAGTACAAAAAGTGGCTGTACTCCCTGGATCCAAGAAAGCATATGTTGTTACTGTAAAGTCTCCAAGTTTAGGCTTGACCTGAACTGGCACAATGAACAATGAACAATCTGGTTCTCCGGCCCCAGTATGAGCATAAGTTTGCAAAGTAACAAGAGCATTACTCACTTGTTTTTCCTCAAAGGTTTTACTCCTAGCTGAGATATGGAGTATAGTAGGATGCTTCTGACTACACACACAACAAGTCTGACGACTTGTACAATCTTTGCTAAGATGTCCAATTTTCAGGCAGGCAAAGCAAATTCCATGATTCTTCAAAAATTCAATCTTTTGTCTGCGAGTCATTTTCTGAATCAGAGGGCATTTTTCCAAAATATGATTTTCTTTGCATGCATAGCAGCAAAATGAAAAACTGTGATGGATGGACTTGGCTGAAACCCTTCAACAGCATTGACGATAGCCACTGTAGCTGAACTTCGCCCTCTACCACTGTAAGGTACAGACTTGACTTTGTGGGACGTGTGGTTGTGTATCTTTTAATATCTCCAAAAAGAAGATCTGTGAGAATCTTAACCTGATGTTCAATGAAATCCACCATGTCTGTAAACTTGACCCCACAGCCATTCCTTTCTTGTAACTCACAAGCTGTGACTCTCCATTTTTCTCTGAGTCGGTAAGGCAGTTTCATCATGATGTTCTTAAGGTTCGACGAAACATTAATCTTATCCATATACTTCAAGTTTACCATCACATTGCAATACCCTCTCAGAAACAAAGCATATGCTTGCAAACCACTGATGTCATCAGGTTTTATAGTAGGCCAACTCAAAGCCTTTTCCATGTAGGCTGCAGTGATTTTCAACCAAAGTGTTCCTTCAACAAATTCTTGGCCTTTCTAAACCCTTGTTCTGCCGGCATATGCTGGCAGCTTCTGACCAGTTCTGTCGGTTGTCCTCTAGTATACTGTTCTAAATAATACAAGCAATCCTGTACATTTGTAGTCTCTTTCAAATCCATGCTCAAAGGCTTGAATAAAAGCAGCAAACTGTAATGGATCTCCATCGAAAATTGGAATTACTCGAGGAGGTAAAGAAGATGCCACATCCCCCAATGAACAAGCTGAGCAGTTAAGTTTGCTTGTTGCTGCATAATATTGTACAAAATATCTTTTCCAGTACCAGTTTGAGGATGAGATTGTGAAGAATGAATTTGTGATTGAGAATGAGAGACTGGATTATTTTGAACAGCAGCTGTACAATCCTGTATGCCTGCAGCTTGTTGTGTGGTTGAACATTGCATTGCAACTTGGGTAGAATTCCCAGGCAGCTCTACTTGTGAATTGTGATTCAATGAGCGTGATTTTTTACTTTTTGAATCATTAGACGGTGCCTTTTTACTGCTTCCAACATCACTAGTTCTTAAAACTAACAACTTTGCATCGTTGGCTGCCATTTTTGCATTCATTATGAGTTGTTCCTTTTGTCTTTTGAGTATTTCACTTTGAATGCAAAGTTTTTCTTCTTCCTCCTCCTCCAAAGTATGTCTCCTCTCCATAGCCTTTATCCGTGCAGAAGAAGTTGTACTTGAAGTAGTGGTTGAACTTTTTGATGCTTTGCTGTGATGGGATTGTTTTGTGGACACATTTGAAATACTATCATCAGGTCCTATTTCACTGCTTGTTGTAGATGAAGCATCACAGGGTTTATCCACATTCAATGATTTTCCAGTATCAGACAACCATTCACTGATATCTTTGTAAAAACCCAATTTTTAGCCATTTTAGCATTGAAACATTTGTTTTGCTTGTCGGACTCATCCTGAGGTATTGGCATTTCAACAATTGAATTATGCAGTTCTTCAGCCTCTTTGCAAAACTTATCAAACCTCTTCATTTGCTTTTCTACATCTGGTATAGTTTCACTTGTGATTTTGAGAGAAATTAAATCATTTACCTTTTGTTTGATTTTGTTTACTTGACTTAACTTCTGTTTTCTAGTCTTTTGCAAGTTTTCAAAGAGCAGAGCAACCCCCTTTGCAGTCATTTTTCTCACTCTTTTTTGCGACTCATTTTCATCAACAACACAATCAACAGCAACATCATCATTTGCAACCTTTTCAGTAACAACCTTTCCACCATCAACACCATTACAGTACAGTAGCCATTTCAGAGTCTGATTTCTCCTTTCCATCCATGAACAACAACACAACCAGCAAGAATCAGCAGCACAGCATGTCTCTTTTTAATTCAAAAGTTCAAATTCCATTGCATGAAGCCTTTAAACATAGTAAACAGCACCCACTGGCCTTCCTTGTTGTCAGTCCTGTATCCACGTTGCAAACTTGAACAGAGCGAGCGGGATCCCTTTAATCCTCGTTCACCTTTCTTTGTTTGGCGTTTATACGAAAATCCACTCCAATAGTGCTCCACGTATAATCCATTCAACGCCGCTCAGTAATCCAACAGGAACAAAGTTTTTTACTCCTATAGCTGCAGATGGCTTGGATATACAACGCACGCTTTACGCACACCAAAGTCCTTAGTCGATCTTAACCTTTTGGCTACTTTATTGAACATAATGCAAACATACATACTTTGACGATGACAGTAACATTCCAACTGTACGCGTTCCCCCTCCACCAAGCCAACTTACTCTACGTGTAAAAAAACACCTGTTTAAAAACCCTCTGTGCACACACTGCCCCCACCTGGTGACAGCCCAAAATACAATTACAACACTGGCTCCTACACTGACTTAACCTGCTGTGAAGAGAGAACTGATGATGATGAGCACGAGCAGCAGAGCAGCTGATATGAGTGCGCATGCGCGGCGTACACTAACAAACATATACGGCCTGTCACCGTTCTCGAGTCAAGAATCGGTTGCAATGGTTTTCGGATCAAAAGTACACAACTGCTTCTTTCGGACATGTCCAATTTGAGAACCGATGAGCTGATGATACTGCGCATGCGTGATTCAGCGTGTGATCTGAAGCTACCGAACACTAATGACTGCCACAGCACCGGTTAACTAGTAGGACAACTGATGCTATGAGAGGACTCGAATGAGGGGCCAATCTGGCGAAACGTAAGTTTATTTAATTACAAATAAATCGTAATGTAAGAGGATCATGGTTTCTGCGCTGATTAAGACTAATTTATTAACTTTGTAACTGTAAAACTTCGTTTGCACATCACTGCCTATATATGTGTTTAGATGCTTTAGATACAAAACTAAATTGTAAGAAACGTTTCAGATTATAATGATGTTTCAGTTGACTGATGTTATGATTACTGACTTATATATTTGAATGTGTTAAGTGTTTTTTCATCCCGGCCCGTGATAGACGACATCATCGCGGATGACGTCATTACGTCGGAGCATGAAAGAACCGGTGAACTGGTTTTTTCCACCGGTTTATTGAAACGAACTGTCTGAAAGAACCGGTTCGTGGAAAAGAACCAAACTTCCCATTACTATTTCTTATTAAGCTCGGGAGTTTCAGAAGAGCTCGTCAGCCGCGTCTCATCACAGTCCTGGATTTTTTTTCCGTTTCCTCTTTTCCTTCCCTCGGTCCGATTGGCTGAGACTACTCTAGTTATTTATTTATTTATTTTTTATATTTTCTTCATTTTATTTATTTGTTTATATTCTATTTGTAATTAATTTATATTTTCTCCAGTTTGACTTGACACCATGGCTGGAAGGGCAGAGCTTGTCATCGTTGAAAATGGCAGCCTGACAGGCCAAAGGTATAGGGATGAAATCCTGAGACCAGTTGTACGACTGTATGCTGGTGCAATGTGGCCAGATTTTGTGCTTATGGATGACAATGCCCGCCCACATCGAGCAAGGCTGGTGATGGAATTTTTGAAAGAGAAGGGCATCTGAAGGATGGAGTGGCCAGCCCGGTCACCCGACTTGAACCCCATTGAACACATTTGGGAGCAGCTACAATTAATAGTGCAAGCACGGCAGGTCCCTCCAGGAACCCGTGTGGAATTTTGAACAGCGTTGCTGGAGGAATGGCAAGCCATCCCTCAACAGAATATCCAAAACCTCATCTCAAGCATGCACAGACGATGTGAGGCTGTGATCAACATCAGAGGTGGTAACACTGACTACTGACTGGTTGTCTCAATGCATAATGTTTGTTGTTTCTTGTTCATGACTTGTTTGTCGCATTTGTTAAACCATGCAATTCATGTTTGTTTTACAGTATAAACTCAGATTTTTGATCTGCTGTAATGTCCAATACCATCTTGTTTTGTTGAACTGAAAAAAACTGTCTTTCCTGTTTTGGGTCCTGCTTCAAGCTCAAGAGTGACTACAGTACAGTACAGTATCCAGTGCATCACCATTGTGCTGGCTCCTTGAGGCACTCCAAAGGCACTACACTGCTGCACTGCAGGAAATAATGTTTAAGAGGCATTTCTAGTCCATCCTGACTTCAGGTGAATCACAGAAGTACTGAACAACCAACAGTTTGTTGGTGCACTCTTGTCTTCGCAAATATGTGACAAGCCACTTCACACCTTGTGAAGGGGACACTTGACATTTGATATTCAACAGTGCTTTGATCTGCCGACATTGACACTATTCTTTAAGAGCTGCTGTGCAGCCAAAATTATATACCAGTTATCAATGTAAAGCTGCTTTGACACAATCTGCATTGTAAAAAGCGCTATATAAATAAAGGTGACTTGACTTGACCTTGTGACAAATAATCATGCCTGGGCACCATCAAAAGCGATGAGGCATGAAATTCCATTGGTGACAACTTTGAAATAATAAGCATACTTACATGTTATACATGAATTTTAAACAATACCCCTTCTTGTCTTAGGACAACTTTGATGAACTTTTTTGATCCACTTCAAATGTTGACTACTGTATATAATATATATTTATATAAACTACCAGTCAAAAGTTTGGAATCACTAAGATTTTTAATGTTTTTAAAGTTTCATCTGCTCACCAAGGCTGCATTTATATACAAAAATACAGTAAAAACAGTAATATTGTGAAATATTATTACAATTTATTATTACAATTGTTTTCTATTTGAATATATTTTATAAAGTAATTTATTCCTGTGACCATATATATATATATACACACTTGTTCAAAATAAAGATATAGCCTGAATGGTTTTTCAAAACCCTGTTAGCATAATTACACAGCATTAAAGTTAAATTCCTAGAGAAGCTCCCAAAAAGCGTCCCCATACGAACCTCTACCTCCACCAACAGGACCCTGATTTCGGCCTTGCTAAAATTCTTTTTCTTGCCGCTCGCTATTCTCAGGTAAAGAATTTGGACGTGGAATGGTGCTCTTTTATATGCTAATGTTATTAATTAGGGGTCGTTTACAAGGCGGAGATCTGAAACCATTCAGCTGCGCACAATTTCAAGATCATTTGCGATTTATAGATTTAACATATCAAACAGAAGCGTATGCGCGTTTTTTTGTGCTTGCATTCATTTTTCGGAATCACACATACACACATTTGAGAAATGATCTTAGATCAAACGTACGACAGTTTCTACGCAACATTTTATAAATGAGGCCCCCAGTTCCTCCATAAAGAGATAACCGAACACATATTTTTGATATAATAGTAGATAGATTTAGTTAAAGCTCTGATATGAAGCTAAGATTCAAAAAGACACCAAGACTCCAGACTTGATGACCTCTGGAGTGAGGGTGTTTTAATGGACCACTAATTCATGACATAAACTTTAAAATCAGGGAATGAAAACTTGACTTCACTTGTAACATGTCCACCATGTTGTAGATGAGAATAGTTTAGTTTCTCAGGTGGTTGTGGAATAAAACAATGGAATGCCATTTTATTTATTTTTGAATTTATTTCTTTATTCTAGAGAATAGTTTTTAATCATACGATTGATACACATTTTGTGTAAATGACAAGGAAGTAATACTCTATGGCATAAATCAAGTGAATGAGTTGAGATCCAGGTTTCAGTTGGCAAAGTGTGGCATTTTTTTTGAAAATTCTTTAGATTACAGCTTTAATCTGTTCAATAAATCAAGGACATTGATGGAAACTATCTCTTTCATGTCAAACATGTCAAGACCAACTGTACGCATAACCTGATTAACTGCATCATCTTGTTTTTAATTCTATTTGTTTTCCTCGTTTACCTAGCTTTGTAAACAATCAAGAACTTTTGTTGCCCAGAAACTGATACAACATAAAAAAAGTCTGCTGTGATTAAAAACTGACAAACATTATATTGGCGCTCCCTGAGGGTTGCGTTCTCTCCCCACTGCTCTTCTCACTGTACACAAATGACTGCACCTCTAAAGACCCCTCAGTCATGCTTCTGAAGTTTGCAAACCACCACAGTCATTAACCTCATTCAGGATGGTGACGAGTCTGCTTAAAGACATGAGGTTGAACAACTGGCTGCCTGGTGCAGTTATAACAACGTGGAGCTGAACACACTCAAAACATGATGAGAGTGAACTTCAGAAGGAACAGCCCCAACACTCCATTCAGTTCAGCTTATTGTCCTTGTGCAAGGACAATAGTGGTTTCTTAAATTTAGTGCAATTTAAGAAAACACATCGAACAACATTACACACAATAGGGCATTACGTAATAATTTATTAAAAGAGGTATAAAAATATAAAAATAGCAGCATGACCATAAATAATAATTAATTAGTTGTTGGGTTATTTAGTGTTCTTATGGCCCATGGGAAAAAACTGTCCCTGAGTCTGGAGCTTCGAGTCTTAATCGAATTGTAGTGCCCACCTGAGGGCAAAAGATCAAACAGGTGGTGGGCTGGGTGGGAGGAGTCTGACATGATGGACCCGGCCCTCTTGAGGCACCGGGAGCTGGAGATCTCCTCTAGGGAGGGCAGAGGGCAATAATCTTTTGAGCTGAGTTAATGACCCCCTGTAATGACTTATTGTCACCAGCCGAACTCCCAGCATACCACGCTGGGAGGTTGGAACACAGTCATAGGTATACTGTATAGAGGAATTATTGAAAACTGTTTCATTCTTCAGTATTAAACTCAATATTCAAATCCTCATTGCCCGTGTCAGTGTATTTATATGAAGAACACCAAATTCACTTCACTTTACTAAAATAGTTTTATGCTGAAATAGTAAACATAAATCCTTATGCCAAATCTATAAAAACAAAAAGTAAAATAAAATAATGTAAAATTACATTCATTTTTCTCATTTTAAAATTTAATTGACTGCATGACTTTTTTTTAAAAATATGTGAATGAAGACTAGTGGAGACTAGTGATTCCCAAACAGGTGTGGAAAGATTTTGATGTTGCTTTATTAAAGCTTTAAAAAAACAAAAGCTCTTAAAGCTTTAAAAAAAAAGAAGTGCATTTACTTGTGCGACTTTAATGATAATTCTACATGATATATAAAATGAGAAAACAGAAAAATGTGAGGTTTGGTGTTGATCAAGGGAACTTGAGCCTTACTGATGGGGCTGTGGAGGCTGGGAAACACCAGCGATAAACAAAATAACCAAGAAATTAGCAGTGACAGAATACTCTCACCAGGCTAGCTTATATACATTTTATTAGGCCACAGATACATTTGTAGAGGTTTGTTTCAGGTATTATTGTTGTTGACACACTGCAGTAGTAACCTGTAATGAAAACTAATACAATTCAAATTCAAGTTAAAGCCTCACAAATAAAATAAAAAAGCTAAAGACATCAAAGAGTAAAAAAAACTGTGGCATAAGTTATTCACTTATTGTTTATTCTGTTGTGTCCTTATTTATCTAAATGCCTGTAATCAATCAGTTAAAACAGCTCAGAAAATGTTACATATTACATTCAGTGGTGTAGGTATATGCCGTATCATGACAGAAATGATGGATTATTGATGTGTGCACACGCAGTAAGCCCTTGTGGGACAAGAGGGAAAAGGAAAAGATCATCCTGCAAGCTCTTTAAACTCATGATGACCACATTTACTAGAATTTATCACGTTCTATTGTATTTATTGTGGTAAATTTTGACTAGTTGTAGAATTTATAATAGATAAATCTGTTAAGGGAATAGATTCTCACTAAAGATTTATATTACAAATGTGGCATGTTGTAGCTATGTTGCTATTTTTCATAACAAATGCTATAGATAAAAAAAAGAAAAATGGTAATGAGGAGCCATCATTAGTCTTACTTTATCCTTACTGTAACAAATGTTATAGTTAAACAATTACAAGAACTATGTCATTTTAAGGCCAAGTACAAATTAGAAAGAGCTTTAAAATATAGACCGTCTTAAATTGATTAAACAAGTGCTTTTTCCCTTGTGTAAAATATTTTTAGCTAATAATGACAGGTATTATAGGAAAAAGCTGGCTTTCAGATATTCCAAGAGATGACAAGAAATTAACATGTTCAGTATAAGAATTTTTTAAGTAAAGATTGACTTCCCATGGCACTTAAGTCATTGTTAACTAGCCTATGCTACTTTATTGCAGTTATCCAACCATTTTGCATGTTTGTGTCACAGACACGCCAGGTTCCACCCAATCACAGCGCACTCAATCCCCTGAATACTGATCACCGACACCAGCACCTCATCAGCTCACTCATCAGTTCACTTCAAAAGACACTCACACACCCTCAGTCACTGTCCGGTCTCGTTTGAGTCAAGTGCTACACATGCTTCGCTCAAGGACTCCTTACCTGTGTACTTACCTGCCTCCAGTGTCTCGTCGTATCCTCGTGTGTGAAATCCTCGTGTGTGAAATCCTCGTGTGTGAAATCCTCGTGTGTGAGTGTCTCCATTCTCCAGCGACTCCAACCTCCAGCGACTCCAACCTCCAGCGACTCCAACAAAGACTATATCATCATCTACATTAATATATCAACAACTCAACCTTCATTTACTCACCTGTGTCACCATTACCTCTGCTGGTTGTGTAAATAAACCATCTATCTCAACTTCCTGTCTCTGTGCTCTGTGTACCGTAACAGTTTGGACCATTTTGCAAAAACAAACAAAATAAATAAACCTCACGAGTGAGCATATGACCCTGGACCCTGTTACAGTTCACACTTCAACCCATAGACATAATAAATACATAGACGCCCCATTGGCCACTTTGGACTGTTGCTGCAATACGTCAACCAGTCCGCTATATTGCTCCGCTATACTGATACGTCAGTACTCCCGACGCCTAGAAGCCCAGAGCTGAAGATGGGAAGCCCAGAGCTGACTACACCTTTGACTCAAAAGAGTGATTACTGTATTTTATACCTTAATGATGAAGTTTTTCACTCATTCCTGTTACCCAGTGTTCATTCCTGTTACAAAGTGCTTATTCCTGTTACTAAATGTATTTATTTTTCTAGAAAAATAATGTTAAACCACTGTTTTTTATCAGTTTTGTTTGGTTCATCATTTATACAATTGTTAAATAAATCAAGTTATTAAAAAACTGATATACTTGAGGCTTCTGTCTTCTTGATCGTCTGGATCGTCTTTATCAATAAATCATAAATTTGAGCTTTAAACCAGTACCAGTTCTTGCCTGGAAAACTCTTAAAACTACATACCATGACATAATAACAGTAATATGTTTAAATAACGCATGTTTTCTCCTTTATTATTGACGCTTGCAGGTTAGTGCGATATGCATTCTGGGATACCTGGCTGTCTGAAGTCCGCACAAGTCACCTCTCGATGCATCCTCGATAAAAGGGGCGAAAAACTGCTGAGAGAACCAAATCTGACTCTACAAAGTCATTTTTACTTGTCTGTTTGATATCTGGCTACATTAAATTCCGAGGAATTTAAAAGAGAAAAAAGAAAAAGGTGAACGTTGCCACCTGAGCTCCCCTGCAGAGAAACTGAGGATCGAGTGGGCGCTCACAGCCGAAGTCTTTTCTTGATAGGCCGGATCTGAGGACTAAGAATTGCTAAGAAGGCCTGACGCCAGATGTGCTGGGCTTCTGAGGGCAGTCCCCTCTGGGTTGAGTCAGATTACACCTCATTATACGGTGCCCGTCTCCTCTCCGTGCCCTCAGGGGGCCATTCTGCCAACCCTGCCACCTCGTGTGCTTCAGGGCGCAGCAGTCCTCAGCGAACAAATGTCTCAGTGTCCGCCCAGAAACATAGCGGCGCTAGGATGTTCGAGGATGGTCTCAGAGGGGCCAGTTCAGTTGTTCCCTGCCGGTTCGCCGCTTCAGGGCACTGAGCTGGTCGCTCGTGTAGCACTAGAAGCCAGTCTCGAGAGACTGGTTCCCTTAGTGGTGATCCCCTCTGGGGCAAGTCAGTGTTCACCTCATTACACGGTGCCCGTCTCCCCTCGGTGCTCTCAGGGAGCTGTTCTGCCAACCCTGCCACCTCGTGTGCTTCAAGGCACAGTGGTTCTCAGCAAACATATGTCTCAGTGTTCATCCAGAAATGTAGCGGCTCTAGGACGTTCACTCCCTCTGAGGGTTTCAGAGGGGCCAGTTCAGTTGTTCCCTGCCGGTTCGCCGCTTCAGGGCACAAAGTTGGCCACTTGTCTTATACCAGAGACCTGTCTTGAGAGACTAGTTCCCTCAATAGATTTTTGGTAGCATGGAAACTTCTACCAAATATATTTCAATGGGTCCTGCAGACAGTAGAAAAAGGGTACAGAATTCAGTTCGGGTTTCGCCCACCCAGGTTCAGAGGGGTTTTGTCCACAGTGGTAATCCCCGAGCAGGCTCTGGTCATGGAACAGGAGGTACAGGCTCTTCTGCAAAAGGAGGCAATAGTACAGGTCCCTCCTACCAGCAGGGGGTTGGGGTTTTACAGCCGGTACTTCATAGTTTCAAAGAAGGATGGAGGGTTGCTTCCTTTTTTTTAGATCTAAGGTATATCATTGTCAAGAAGCTCAATTTCACAATGCTCCCTTTGAGACTGTTTTGCGGTGTGTATTTTGATCTTAACACCTTTAACCTTATTATTTATTGTTCTCAGGTTAGGTAAAGTAAGTCGAGTCTGGCCTACATTATAAGCATTTAAAATTACTTACAATTTGGTCAGAAGACTCCTCTGTGGTATGTTCTTGTTCAAAGTCTTAAAACACTGTGAATCAAGCCAAGGTAGGCAGCTTTTGCAATCAATTAAATTTCTTTTAATTGGTTACTTTTCTTTTTATAATAAACAAAAATGTAAAGGCAAATAAAACTTCATCATTAAGGTATAAAATACAGTAATCACTCTTTTGAGTCAAAGGTGTAGTCAGCTCTGGGCTTCCCATCTTCAGCTTGGGGTTTCTTGTCCTCAGCTTTGGGCTTCTAGGCGTCGGGAGTACTGACGTATCAGTATCTGAAGAGGCAACTCATCAGTCTTTTATACTCGTGTTGTTTATCACAAACGTTAGGTTATCTTCTTGATTGACGTACGTTGTAACTTTCCCAAAGTTTCCCAGATCCTTCTCAAGGCCTCGCAGGTGCAAGCTGTCTGGCTTTTGTGTCCTTGAACTCCAGTAAACTCAGCCAAGATGGCTGATGTCCTTATAAGGTTCTAGGAGTAGAACCACAGTTCTCTGTGTCCTTGAGCACACACATAGAACCGCACACACTTCTGTGTGCTAGTAGTCCAGTTCTGCTCCTCCTTCTCATGGACAGGCACACACACACATATCTAACAATAACTGTACATCTCTGGACATACAGTATGATACATTTCTTAGAAACAAACAAAAATAAATAATAATAATATTGTAAGCAATGCCTAATATTTAATACATTGGCCAAATGTGTAGCAACAGACATCCAAAATCTAAACAGGGAGGCAGGGTAATTGCATTTTCTTGATATAATACAACATCACTGGCTTATGAGTCGGCCGGTAAACCTTCACCTCTTATGGTCTGAGCTCACTCAACTCGGAGTATGGCTGCTTCTAAGGCTTTGCTTTTGAAAGTGTGTGATGCGGCAGGTTGGTTTGTCAGGTTTTATAATCAGAACTTGGCCTCAACCCCGGGGTCACGGGTGCTCTCGTCTTAGTGTGCACGACACAATTTCACACAGACAGGCACTTGTTACTATTGTGGCATGGGTATATCGTTCCCAAAGCGCTTTGGACGCAGCGCGAGTTCCCTTGAAAGGGAACGTCTCAGGTTATGTATGTAACCATGGTTCCCTGAGAGGGAATGAGACGCTGCGTCACGTTGCCATACTCCCAGCATGCCTGTGACCGACTTGCTTTGACCTATCAGAAGCTAATACTGTTTGGTTCAGGAGTGCTTTATAGTTTCCTGGTCATGACGTCACCTGCCTATGACGTTCCGTCACGCCATTGGACTGATTTCACATGTGCTTCACGACGCAATCACACAGTCCCAAAGCTCTTTGGACGCAGCGTTTCGTTCCCTCTCAGGGAACCATGGTTACATACGTAACCTGAGACATTTTCAACATTGATAATAATAATAATAAATGCTTCTTAATCAGCAAATCATCATATTGGAATGATTTCTGAAGCATCTGAAACATTTCTCAAATTATAGCATCTTGCAAACTTTCAGTCAACATATGACAGAATATACTGATTTTTTTTAAGTTTCCTTTTTTATTAATCAATTCCTTGAAGACTGAAAATCCAGCTTTGATCACAGGATTAAATTACATTTTACAATATATTCAAATAGAAGTTATATTTAAATTGTAAAAATCTTTCACGGTATTACTGTTTTTGCTGTATTTTGGATCAAATAAATGCAGCCTTGGTGAGCAGAAGAGACTAAACCTATTAAAAACATGATATAGCCTATATATTATTAGTATAATATTTATTATTGTTAGTTCTTTATCTCCGATTAAACTGTTAAATATTGCTCTGTATTTAATAAATATTTTATTGTAATAAAATAAAGAAAAACATTATGATTTTGTGGGTGCAATTTTTTTAAGGGATAGTTCATTCAAAAACAATTGTCACCCTCATGTTGTTTCAAAGTTGTATGAATATTTTGTGTTCAATCATGTTTTTGTACATACAAGGAAGTCAACCAGCACCAATATTCGGTTCCCAATGTTCTTCAGAATATCTTCTTTTGTTCTTCAGAATATCTTATTTTGTGAGGTTTGGTGTTGATAAAGGGAACTTGAGTCTTAAACACCTGCTAAAATAACCAAGAAATTAGCAATGACACAGAATACTCACAGCAGACTCGCTTATATACATTTTATTAGGCCACATTTGTAGTAAATTTAAAGCCTCATAAACGAAGCTGGTTATTCACTTAATGTTTGCTCTGTCATGTCCTTATTTATCTGAATGTCTGTAATCAATCAGGTAAAACAGCTCAGAAGATTTATCCTATTACAAAACTAAATATTACATATTACATTTGAAAATGAGAACTATTGCAGTTCCATCAATTTTTTTTTTTTTTTTTTTTGCTAAATAAAAAGTTATAGTATAGCGCATCAAAATGTTTCCAGATATAGCTGATAGAAATGGCAATTATCAATCTTATTATTTATTTATTTTGCAAATGTCAACAATCTTTTTCCATTCAAATTTAGCGTATGAATTCTATGTAGATACTACAAATGTCGCGAAAAAAACTATTATTGTTTTGTCGAGAAAAAAAGCTTTAACGCAAATAAATGTGGTATCACATGACAGAATTAGTCCTTATTTTTGTAATTTTGTCTGTTTTTTAAAATCTCATAAAAGCTCTTCAGAAAAATAATACAACTGCAGCCGTTTTTGAATATTGCTTGATGATCAAGTATTGATCTAAATAGTCTTTATTACGAAGACTACAGAAAAAGACACTTGTTAATAAAAATAATTTTAAGTATACAATTTAATAATATATAATAAAGTTTTGTTACAACATGAATGAGGATAGCCTAATATAGCGCCTTAAAAATATCTGCATCTCATCAAAAATAAAATTTGGCCGACTATCAAATGAAGGAAGACTGTTGGAGTTTCCAATGCTGACAAAAGAAAGGTAAAATACGCGTTTCTTCTGTCTCTGAATAAATACAATTAATGTCATAAAATCACTATTTCATTGTCAGAAGCTGGCTAGACAAATGAGACATGACACTAATAAAATCATTTTATACACAGAATTTATTATTATTATATGTAATTTACTTTGATCGCAAACAAATTAGGTAATAAAGTGGGTTGAAGGGAGATCACCGTGATCATCAGTTCTAATTTTCTAATAATCAGACATGACAAAACTTTATCTAGTAGAAATGATACCTTCTTTTAGTAATCTTGACTAAATTAATTTAAGTTCATACAACAAAATTACAAAACAAATAAGATTTTATTGGAAAAATATACATTTCTTGGAAAAGTTTTCCTTAATTTAATGAACACAAAGTGTACACAAATAAAATGTTTAGGTTACAGCTGCATCTGTCACTGAGAAAAAAAATGACCAGAGATTTTGATATTGAACTCTGAAACCAGGACGAATAACTCGTTTTTGTTTGAATGATCTGAATATATTCGTTCTCGGCCACATCAAATCGTGACTGGCTTGACTGTTCAAGGCTTATACGTTAAAGATTGCATATGACCGAACATTTCACTGTACCAATCTTTTTTATGGATCCTAAAAGTTCACATACAGAACAAATGAGCTGCCCTGAGTCCAAACCGATGGGCTTCATCACATAAATGCAGTTACATGAAATCAGACAAGCTGTGCCACTTCGCCCTGATCTGATTTCCTAATATTTCATAATTTAGTAAAAGGCCAATTATTCGTGAAAACAGTAAGCAGTGGGCCTATTTGCAATAAATGAGAAATAAACGACTCGAGGGATTTTTTAGCGACACAACAAAACTTAATTTTGCTTAATTTTTCAGGGATGATGTCATTACGCACACCATTTTACTGGAAACAGGCTGGTGAGAGCAAATTTTGAAATCTTTTAGGCATATTCACTTTGTTGATAAATAAAATTGAAACTTCATTATTGTGGAAATAATCCATTAAACAAGTGGCAATTTGAGGAGTGTGCACTAATATTTTCAGCTCCATTCGTTTGCGCATTGTCTTAAGGACACGCCCACAATAGGGGAAATATCATTAATGTTCATGTACACCCACTGGAACAGCTTTTCACTGGAACTGAATATTACACAACACCCCCAAAGTGAAACTCCACCTATTCATTCAGCCCTTTGATGTGATTACATGGAATTCCAATGACGACTCATGGCATGCGATTTTGGGAGCATAAATAGTGGATCAGAATCAATCTGAGAGACAGACTGCCTGATAATACAGTTTATTTCATCACCAGCTTTGATCACCAGCACAATGACTGAAGAAACATCAGAACTTGGAGGATGGACCCCAGAGGAGGTTGTCACTCCAGAGGTGGAGAAGATCTGCCGTGAGGTAAGAGACAGAAAATCACTCATGAGGTAAATGCAGTTTTTGTTAAAACAGTAAAATGATCTTGGTGCTGTAAAATGTGATGGGGAAATTATTTGTTGTCATTTTTAAAAGAACTGTTTTACTTTGTCACAATACTTTTTACACAAGTTTTCTGATATCTGAATGATAGATGTAACTCCCTAGAGACTAATAAATTCAATCTTATTAAAATAATAATAATATAGATGAATATAAAATGTGCTTTTGTTTATTCAGGTGAAGTCAAACATAAAGGAGAAGCTTAAAATCCAAGATTTTAAGGCTTACACTCCTTTAACCTTTAGGAGTCAGCCTGTGAACGGAACAAACTATCTGGTGAAGGTAATTGAGTGTTTTGTTTTGTTTTTTATGGATCTTTGAGCTTGTGAATTCATCACTGAATCTCTTCCAAAGTACAATTTGTATGTTTCTAATATTAACAATTTTTCCATCCTCTCTGAAAGGTAAAAGTTTCTCTGCATTTGTAGCTTATAAGAGAAACTTTTCTCAACTTTGTAGCGCTGCTGGACACCCAAATCTAGTCAGCAACGGTCACTGTAGCAGAACTCAGAAATTTGCTTGCTGTCATGAAAAAATGAATGCGTTTAGTTCGCTATCAAGGTGAACAGGGTATTATATATGAAGAGATCACTTATAAATCTGTGTGGATTTCTCTCTCTCTCTCTCTCTCTCTCAGGTGTTTGTTGATGTGGATAAGTGCGTTATAGCGTCGATATTTGCAGCTCTCCCCAGCAATGGAGGGAAATTGATTGTGACTAAAGCCCGGATAGTACCCCTCGGTGACCCCCTGCCCGGTCTAACCGAATGCAGAAAGGTGTCTGTCTTCTCTAATATCAGACACATAATGATCTGCCATATTCTATAGAGGAACTATTGAAAACTGTTTCATTCCTTAATATTTAAGTCAAAATTTAAACCCTCAGTGCCTGTGTCAGTGTGTTTATGTGAAGAACACCAAATTTACTTCACATTACTAAAATAGTTTTATGCTGAAATAATAAACATTAAAAACATTAAAAAAAAAAAAAAAAAAATCCTCATTCAAAAGCTTTAAAGACAAAAAGTAAAATAAAATAATGAAAAATGACATTCATTTTTCAAATTTTAAGATTTAATTGACTGTCTGCATGACTTTTTTAAAGTGAAAAAAATATGTGAATGAAGACTAGTGGAGACTAGTGATTCCCAAACAGGTGTGGAAAGATTTTGATGTTGCTTTATTAAAGCTTTAAAAAAAAGTGCATTTGTGCACTTGTGTGACTTTAATGACAATTCTACATGAGGTTTGGTGTTGATAAAGGGAACTTGAGCCTTACTGATGGCCTTCTCAAGCATCTTTCCAACCATAGACTCTCTTATGTAGAAATATAAAGCTCAGCAATGGTGACATGCTTCATGGTACAATGCATTCTATAACAGACTATTATTAAGTTGAAATTATCTGCATTACATCCACATGATCAAAAAACAAAACAAAAAAACAACAACAAAAAACTGTCAGATTAGACTACTAGATGATGTCATCATCAATTTGTCAACATCACCTGACCACATTTTCCCTGGCTATTTTAAGACAGAAACAAAAAAATGTTTCTTACCACATTGGCTGATAATTTTGCTTGTTTTAAGCAAAAACTCAATTCGTTTTGAACAGATACCTTATGTCACTCTACTTAAAAGCACCTGGATTTTTTTTTTTTTTTTTTAGATATTTAGACTGGAAACAAAACAAAAACATTAAACAAGAAAAGCATTTTTTACAACGTAATACATTTACATTACAAGACCTGTTACTGCAATATGAGATCATGCTAAATTGCGGAAAACAGCTAGAAGATTAAAAACACAAAAAAGTTATAAAATGACACACAAAGACATCAAAAATCAGCACATGAATCTCAACATGGTGACAATCTAAAGTGCCATGCCACAATGCATGCTGGGAACAATAGTACAAAACTCCCAGCATGCATCACAGCATGATGTTCTCTTCTTTCCTTCAGTGATTCTGTATGTTAACAGAATGTCAATGCTAAGATGATTCTATAAATAATATATAAAGATTTTGTGGCTCAGCTGTAGACAGCAGTATAATCACCACTTTCAAGGTCCAGAAAGGTACTAGACATTGTTAAAACAGTCGACGTGACTGCAGTGGTTCAGCCTTAATGTTAGGAAGTGACGAGAATACATTTTGTGTGCAAAAACAGAACAAAAGTAACGACTTTATTCAACAATATCTTCTCTTCTGTGTCATTCTCATACATTGTTTGTCATTGTACGTCAGAATAAAATAAAAGAACCTGAACCTGAACCTGAGAACGCCGACTCATTATTGGCCGGCTCCTGCGTCAGCATCACAAGAATGTGTCATGCTGCTCACATGATCAGCTATATAACTCTACTAACCCTTTAAGATTACTTATGGAATATCCCCCTGAGATATTTGAGGTGCTTTGTAAGAGCCTTTTAATGCAATTATATATTTTTCCATTGGGTGGCGCTCTGGCAAGGTATAGGTATTAGGGCAACTGGTTAATGAGACAACAGGTGTGTGTATGGGTAGTAGGGAAGCACACAGTTTTTGACCGCACTGCAGAGTATCGTGCAATGTGGATTATGGTTGTATGTTGTGTCTACAAGGTATGGATTACATGTGTACATGTTTGTGACCAGTAGAAGAAACAGTAAGCCATTGGATTTAAGCCCAATATAGAAAGACATTTGTTTTCCATCTACATCCGTCTGCATGGACTCTGTTTGTACACATTCTAAAACTTTCTCACTCCTATTATCAACGACAATGACTTACTGGAAAGCAGATACATGTTTTTTTTTTTTTTTTGATAGGGTATGTGGATAGACAATATCAAAAACTCCAACTTGTCACTAACTCTCGCAACATATTAAAACATATTTTCTTGCACACTTATCTCAAATGATTAAAATTAGGCTGATGAAGTTTCATGAATTTTAATTGGTTGCAGACCACCACAGCTCTTGCAAAGAAACAGCAATCTAAATTTCTCATTAGCTCATTTTGTTAATCCCTGTTATTTTAATCCTCAACCATCATCAGTGTGGTCAATACTTGATCATGAATTCAGTCTAATTTACCCAATTAGTTGGGAAAACATACATGTGTGACAAATCCGCTATGTGTAGCTGGGTTCATTTATGGTGACAAAATTAAATGGCATTAAAACAAACTGTATCATAAACAATGCAATATTTATTGAGTTTTTGCAAAATATATAGACACATCTGTGGGATTTTATACATACTACATTTTTGGTCTGTGCTGTCATTTTAACAGTCAAGTGCCTTATAAATTCATAGCCATATAGTCTCCGAGGTCCTTCACGGAGCGGAGATAAGCTTCATTCCTGTTGTCAAGTTTGATGCTCGACTCTTTCTGCTCACAGATCTTCCCGCTCAAGCCACTCGTTGAATCCTCCAGCATAATGACGGGCCCTGAGAGACAAACAGACACACTGATGTCTGAGTTTTGTTGTTTGTGAGTGAGTGAGGATGAATCCAATGAACTATTATGAATCATTTAATAGCAATATTTATAGAGCTTTTTCTAACCAGTTAAAAAAATTAGAACAAAGCATAATTGACTATATAGATATTACAATGACTCATATGATTTTATTCATTTCCAGAACACTTACTGGACTGAAGCAGTTTAGGTTTACTAGATTATCCATACATCATTTTTTAAGAAAAAATCATGTTCAAATCTGAGTATCACATATGATCATCAGGCTTTTGAGGAAGGTTTATTTGTTAATGTCTCAATCATCATTGTATTGCGATTGCATTAGGCCTATGTTTTAAAACTACAGAGCTTTGATCATTTAAATATCATCTTATTACTATATTATTCGCAGATATAGTGATGAATGATATTTATATCATTTTATGCAAGTATCTGCTTTACTGTTATAAAGCTCTCATTGATTTACATTACAAGCATCAGAATCTCATCTTACCTTACATTACATCTTTAAATTGAGGTGTTTTTTACTGTTTGAGTGTGAGATCCATATTCTCACTATATCATATATGAGTGTTAAAACCCCAAGGTTTGTTTATGTGTTTGGTTATATATTTGGGAGTGTCTGTGTCTGTCCATGCAGGAACGTCGTCCAATTGGCTCCTGCAGGCTGATTGATGCTATGTCCTGATTGGTGCACAGTACTTTAAAAAGCACATCATCACTTCCTCTGGAGACATTTTGTGTTCGGAGCAGAGGGAGTTGGATTGGAGTGTAGAGCTTGTATGAGTTTAGAGAGTATTACGAGTACTGCTTGTTTGTATTTGAGGAACTGTGTTTGGTAGTGATGGGAAACCGAGGCTTTCATCAAATTGTGCCGAAAAACTGTTCATTACTCGAAGCTTTTAACACAGTGTGCATTAGTGACATCTGGTGGTCAGACTTGTTTTCTCCACCGTATCTAACAAATCATCGGTCATCTAAATTAATTTGTGACAATGAGACCACAACACGTGTCACCTGGTCAACAGATTCACATATTGATCAATAATATAAAATACACAGTGAGTAATGGAAAAAATATTTTGGGTGAGCTGTTTAACCCCTATGTTCTGTTCAGCAATAAAACGTGATTAAATGCATTTTCCTTTTATGCATCAGGTGAAGTGCCAATTTTTTTTTCAAAACCGCTGTCTGGGCTTTCCGATACTGCATGACGTTCGAAGCTTCAAACTTCACTCACGTGGTATTGTCATTTCGATACAATAGTGCTTTGAAAACTGCGTCGGAGCATCCCAACCGTCCCATCACTAGTGTTTGGTGTATTAGATTGCCCTCTTGGCTTTTTAAATAGTTTTGTAATTATATTGTAAATGTTGAGGATTTGGAAAGTAAAGTCACATGATTTCAGTAAACAATGCTTTGTGTGTCATACTGTTTCAAAATGTTTTGTTATTTCAGTGAATACATTTTGGCTACTTTCAGACTGTCAGTCCAAATCCGATTTTTGTGAACGGCAAAAAAATCACATGGAATTTTTTTTTTTTTTTTTACAAATCCGTTTCGAGCAACGTTCATATGGGGTTTGAAATCCTACGCAACGTAACGCAATGTCACTGCCATATAAACCAATGCATATATTCCAGAAAATGAAAGAGCGGCATGGGACACACAAATCTGATCTGAACATTTGCCATACACAATGTGAACAATCAATAATTTTAGATCAGATTCCAATCAGACACACAAATAATCGGATTTGGACTGACAGTGTCAACATAGCCTTAATGACATTTGTATAATTAGAAGGAAGAGAGTTGTAGTAAAAGGTCTGTAATTGGTCTGATTTAACCAAACTCTCCATTAAACATTTACACTGTTCTGACCAGCAGAGGTCACCAGCGTGTGGCGTTTCGAGCGCTTCAAAACAGTGAATCGTTTTGTGAATCAATTGGTTCAATTGATTCAAAGTTTCGAAAAGCTTCGTTTCTCCCATCACTATTGGTAAAAATAATTTTATTAATTTATTAATTATTAGGCTTAAATGAAAATATTCTCACTATGTAACCACAGGTAAATCCACAGGTAATACCATATAATATCATTAAAAGTCAAATGATATATTATATGTTATATAGGTCTATAAAAAAACACCTCAACACAGGTAAAATACACCTTAACAAAAACATGAATTATATATTCCCCTACCCACCTAATACATATATTGCAATATAAATGGCTATAACATAGTTTTCAATATAAATATTCCACATTTCCACAAACCATGGTAATTTACTACAGTTTATTCATGGTAAAAGTTTGTGTGTTAGTGTGGTGATTTTGGGATTTAAAAGTCTTATCTTCATTCATAGCACAATGTTTCTCCTGTTTTCTTCATCAGTCTTGTTTGGGAATGTTGAGGCTGTTTCATCCGATTGTAGTTTGTAACCGAGAGGTGTGTGTGAATTGAAACGCTTCTCACTAGATGTCGCAACGCTGTTTAATAATGGTGACCTGGAATAAACGCAGCTCCTTTAAGCTTTCGTTCCGTTATCCACTGGGCCGTGCTGCGTTACGTAGTGCAAAGTAAACTAGTGAAACATCTGAAAACAGCGCTATTTGTTCTGTATTTGTTGTTACTGACCGAGAAATCACCTCAGATGATTCAGTGACAGAGCGGTCCGAATTAATCCAAATCTTTTCAGATCGTTATGCAAGTGCGTTTGGCCAATTCAAGGAAAAGAATAGAGACAAAGGAAAGATTAATTCACGAATGACTGATATCGCTGGTTCCGTCGAAAGAAATACGGGACCCACATAATAACTGCTGAAATATTCGCACGGAAAACGTTTCTCACGACAGTCGGAGGAGCGTGCATGCGCCACTGCGGTCACGTTATCTAAACAAATTTAGCTGCACCGCCAGGGAAAGAGGAGGAGGAGATTGGGGTGCCGCAGGCCAGATGAATCTGATTGGCGGGCCGGATTTGGCCGCCAGTTGACGAGCCCTGCACTACAAGATAATTGGGCTGATTTTGGGCCGATTTCTCCCCTTCCAACAATCCTAGGTAATGTCCCGATTATCTTGCTGGTTCTAAAGATTATCTTATCAGATTTTCCTGTGGTGTGAGGTGTGTTAATGCCTGACTCACACTAGGAGTTTTAGGCCGATTTATGCCCGATTTTTCCCTCCCGAGAATCAGAGAAAAAATCTTGTCGAGGACCTCGATCGGCTCCGATGTTCGGCGCAGATTATCTGGTAATGTGAGGCGTTCACAGATCGAATCTTGCTCCTCCCGATCTACTCTCACACAAATCAGGGCCGCCCCGATCATATCAAACATGTTTGATATTTTAGGATTTTAAATCGGGAAGATTATGTCAGTTCTTTAACAACAGCCAATAAGAGAAGTGAATGAGAGCGCTTTTGAAATTGCGACCGCAAAACCAGCTGCTGTATGGGTCCGTTGGACAGATGGCGGAACGGTGTGTTGAAGTGTTGCAACAACACAACTCCATGAATAACGCATCTTCAAAAACATGACACAACCGTACGGACAAAGAGAAAAGCTGAGGAGAAATCACTATGGTTTTGAACGTATCGGGTGAAAGCTGCTAGCAAATGTAAACATGCCTGTTTATGTCAGCGATGAGTTTACATCCGCTTCCCAATGAAATCACGTGAGGTGGTCTTCTGGGTATGGTAATCTTAATAATATCCTGTAGTGTGTGCTGTGCTACAAATTTCAAATCTTGTAGTGTGTGCATGTTTGAGATTTGTGAGAATAAAATCTGTGAAGATTCTCCTTATGTGTGTGCTGCAAACAGATTTCATATTCGGTTAGGATTTAAAAACTCCTCTAGTGTGAGCTCGGCTTATAAGAGTGACTGAATCTGCTTGGAAGAACATCGGAGGCGCCCTGATCGCGAATCATAAATATTCAACATGTTGAATATTTTCGATCAGAAATCCTGAAGTGTGGGGGGAACCCCGAGGACAAAGGCGCAGTCGCTATGGAGATTATGACGTGAAACCATGCGTGAAACGAAACAATATCCAATCAGAAAGCGAGCTGACAGAAGACAGAAGCATAACAAACGCAGTCATGGTACAGCACAAAGTTAAACGGATTTGGACAGCAGATGGAGGATCAGCTTGATGATTTGTGGCAACAGCATGAGTATTTATACAAAGTGTCTTGTAAAACATACCAAAATCATTCCAAACACATTCCCTGCCTATCATCCGTCATGTTTATTCTGAAGTCTCGAGAGATTTTGTGAGATTTCCCGTGTTCACAGTCGGGACTCTGGCTGAAAATCTGTTGGTGCGTGGTGTGTTGTCTTTGTCACATCACGCCACACCACACACTATAGGAGCAAAACGGTTAAATCTAGGACTTTTTTGTCCTCATGTGTGGTCTCTCACACTTTGAAAATCTTATAATTTTTAAAAAAATCTTTTAGTGTGTACCCAGCATTAGTGTACTATATTTTCTTTTTGGTTATGTTTAGGAAAGAGGGATAAAACTAAGAACGTTTCATTAGTTATTTTGGCTCTGTCAAACTTAGATTCCCCAATTTAAGGCAGTAAACTCACTATTTGTTTTGCAATTTCAATGTCTGTGAAAGCTTTCATGTTGCACTCTTTTCCCAATGAGCCATAAAAGCCTGATGTATCAAATATGTTACTCAACAAAAAGAATATCTGCAAACTAATTTTTTTTTTTTTTTTTAAATTGTCTAAAAATTCAGTAAACATTTAAAAAGACTCAATAAAAGTTAAAAAGGTGTGTGTCCGTACCTTGTGTATCCCAGAGCTCTTGCGGTCTCCAGCGCAGTGAGGCTGCGTATCCCTCTCTGGCAGTACAGCACAAAGTCAGAGTCGTCTCTGTGAGGCTTTGTGACGCCGTAACGCTCTCTGAACTGATCCGGGCTCAGTCTGAGGGCCTGCTCCACATCTCCCACTACATCAACAAAAGTACTGTCACTCATAAAGCCTGTGTGTGTTTGTGCAGAGCTGACGTACATGGAATGTTGGTGGCTCCTGGAATAAATCCTGCTTCCAGCTCATCCGGTTCACGTACATCGAAGGGCTGGACGCTTCCAGCAGACATCATGTCCTTCAGCTGCTCATACATCACGACGACATCTGAAAAACAACGGGTGAGCAGACATAAGTTTCTTCTGTTCACCAAACCTGCATTTATTTTATCAAAAATACAGTAAAAACAGTAATATTATGAAATATTATTGCAGTTTATTTTCTATGTGAATATATGTTAAAATGTAATTTATTCCTGTGATCAAAGCTGAATTGTCAGCATCATTAATCAGTCTTCAGTGTGACATGATCCTTCAGAAATCATTCTAATATGCTGATCTGCTGCTCAAGAAACATTTCTTATTATTATCAATGTTGAAAACATTGGCAAGAGAAGTGGTCAATGCCGCAGAGTTTTTCTCTTTCATGATGACAATATGTCCATTCAAGGAAAGCTTTTTGGTAGTTGTCGCCACAAATGTTACCACTCTGGCATTATGAAAATTAGAATACAGAGACATGCCAGTTAGACTTGCATAAATGAAGAAAACAAATGGTTTTCCAAGTTTTACCCTTCCAAATTGTTGTGAGCGCTGTTGTAACATTTTCACAAATGCTTGTCTTGAAAGCCCAGGTGCAGTGATCTTCAGGTCCTCAAAAGATGTGAAAAGGTCTCCCTGATATATGGTTTGAAACCTGATAGTGCCTGGCCAGTAACCACTAAACAGCAGGTCCCCCACCTCAGGTGTCCATAATGTAAGACATGTTCTGCAATTCATTACTGGCAGGAACATGTCACAGCGACCTGCTGTTGCGGGAGAGGGGAAATAAGAGATATCGCTTTAAGACCACTATTTACGGGTGTTGTAGTCCTTAGCGAAATGCTTGATGGGTAAGGTAGTTCAGTTCAAGCGTGCTCGTGTGGTGAAAATATTCTCTCGCTGTGCTGTGCAAAAGGAAGATTCTCCGTTGTTTTCTGTTACCTCATTCAAGTCGATCCACCCAGGAGTTATTGTGAACTGTAACCCTGAAACTTTACCCTGCAAGAATCAGTAAAATTGCATATATTAATAAACTGCGTTCCACTCATCATTGCCCGAACGCGAACTAACGAGCTGTTACACCCCGCTGTCAGAATGGCCGAAGCGGAGAAGGTAACACTGGGGGCTCAGTCCGGGATTTGTTCGTCGCAAGTGGTGAATCATATGGACATTTTAAGCTACTAAACTGAATCAGATGTTGTCAGAGGAAGCGAAAATGACGGAAGCTCGGGAGAGAGCGCGAATGGTGAGTAATGTTAAACACTCACGGCCTGTGGAATCCGACGATATTAACGGAGAATGAAGAAAAACGGACATCTCTTTCATTTGCTGACTGGCTGAATGAGTTGGATGCTTAAGAATCAAAGACTTGTAGTAATAATAATCCATTTAAACCCAGCTCTGCTCTGTGTGATGCCTCAGCTTCAGAAAACAAGTCCACATATTTCTATGAGCCGCTCTTATCACAGCAAACAGTGAGAGAAACTAATCCATTTAGAAGTGGGGTGGAAAATGAGTTAATGCACGACAGTGGAATTGATACGCAGCGTTATGTACAGAGTACACCTGCAAATTTGAACTGCCCACACTTAACGTACAGAGGGCTAACAGCTAAACGGATGTTTCAAGGTGCACCTGTAATGAATCACCAGCCCTGCTGCTGTGATGCTCGTATAGCTCAGCATGACAAGCGTGAGACTGAAGCTAAAACTCTGTATACAAATGATGAGGATGAGCGTTGTTTTCCTGAGTCCACTAGATCCAGCCAGCGTGGAAGGAAGTCACGGCAGACATTTCATGATCTATCGTCGGACAGCGGAGAGGAATGCGGTGTTCACAGAGAAAGGATCCCCACTTTACAGCCAGGTCAGTTTAATGGTTCCACTTCATGGAGAGAGTTTCTAAGTCGCTTTGAGGATTGCGCTAGAGCTAATCACTGGTCTGAGAGAACAATGACTGTGCAGATGAGGTTCTGTTTAGTGGGTGCAGCGGGCGCAGTAATCCACAAGAACCCCAGGTGAGGCCGCTGGGATTATGCTTGTATAGTGGAGGAAGTAGAAGCTGCATATGGTCCATCATCTGAACATGCTGCTGCCATTGGAATAGAGCCGAGGCAGAGGGTCCGTAGGGCAGGTGAGCTACTCCATGTGCTCAGAGATGATATTTATGAGAAAGTTTCCATTGTATACGCAGATCGCTCTGAGAGGGAGCAGGACTCAATCAGTGTGGAGGTGTTCACTAACGCGATGGGAGATGCTGAGATCGTGCAACGGCTGCTGGAGGAGCGCCCACGTACCCTGGCCCGCGCCTACGAGATTGCACATAGGTACGAAACCACACGTCAAACAGCCGCTAGTGTTACACAACTCTTGCAGTCTGCTACAAGAACGTTACGAAGAGCTAGAGCCGCTGCGCTGCGAGAATGCCCTGAACAGAGCGAAAGTGATGAAAATAGTTCAGTGTCGTCAACTCCTAAGCAACTTATCAAAAAGATCACCGCAATTTCACAAGAGGGGAAGAATTAAGTGGGAAGAGATTGTGTGTCACAACTGCCATGGTATCGGCCACATGAGACGGAACTGTCCTTCTCCTAGGCTTAACCTACAACGTGTAGCTCCAGCGCCACCCCAGGTTACGGAAATCCAACCTGCCTCTACAGTTCTCAGAGTCAAGGGGAGTGGTCCCGAGATGTGTATACACACACTGCTGTACGACATGGAGGTATGTGCTCTACTGGACAGCGGGGCCAGGAGGAGTGTGTTACCCAGACACTGCTACGAGACCATTAAGGCAGATGTAAGACCCCCACTCAAGCTCTCTACTGTACATGCTCTGCAGGGTATAAGCCCTATAAATGTCGAAGTCCTTGGGGAAGTCGACGTTCCGATTCAAGTCGGAACCCAAACTGTCAGTGTCAATTTCATTGTGGCAGATGTAGCTGAGGGCACGGAAGCCATCTTGGGCCATCCATTCTTGGAACAAGCACGAGCACGTCTTGACTTTGGCAGCAAGAAAATTGTATTGTTTGGTGAGCATTTACCATACTTTGACCCAAGGAACAAACCACGAGCACATGTAGTTCGGATAGCATGCACAGCTGTCCTTGAGGCAGGACGTGAATATATTGTGCCAGGCAATGCACATTTCCGGGAGCGGGTGCAGGGCAATGTGCTGTTGAGTCCAACTAAAGGTTTCATGGAGAAGCACCGGGTGATGGTGGCACGAATTGTAGTTGATGCCCATTCAAGTAATCAAATTCCCATCAGATTGTATAACCCAGGCACCATCGCTGTGAAGGTGAAAAGGGGAGTCATTGCTGGAGTTCTCCAGCCCGCTGATGTGGTTCGGGCCACAAACCCTGAAATACTCCCTTCAGATCCACTTCCTGCTGTTGTTCCAAGTCATCTTGAGTCCTTGTATGCAGAGAGTACGATGGAGCTGGAAGAGACAGAGCAGCGCAAGCTGGCAGAGTTGCTTAGTGCCTACAGTGATGTCTTCTCTACAGGCCCCACAGATCTTGGTCGCACTAACTTGGTGCAGCATGACATTCAAACCCGGCCTGGTCCACCTGTAAAACAACCACCACGTAGAATGGCCTCTGGAAAACAGCAAAGTGCCGATAAACAAATTCAGCAAAATCTAAACGCTGGTTTAGCCTCCCCGAGCAATAGCAGCTGGGCTTCACCCATCGTAATGGTGCAAAAGAAAGACCAGACATACCGATTGTGCGTGGACTACAGGGTTCTGAATGAGCGCACTATCAAGGATGCTTATCCACTTCCACGAATTCAGGACACCCTCGATACCCTGTCAACGGCGAAATGGTTCAGCACATTAGACCTAGCCTCAGGCTACTGGCAGGTGGAATTGACACCAGGGGCAAGACAGGCCGCCGCATTCTGCAGCAGGAAGGGGCTATTTGAGTGGAACGTGATGCCCTTTGGCCTATGTAATGCGCCGGCAACGTTCCAGCGTTTAATGGACCGAGTCTTAGCTGGAATGCAGTGGGAGATCTGTCTGGTCTACTTAGATGACATCATTGTGCTGGGAAAAGATGTGAAGGAAATGCTTCAACGACTAGCACAAGTGTTCGAGAGGCTGCGTCAAGCCAACCTAAAACTAAAACCAACCAAGTGTTGTCTCTTCCGCCGCCAGGTGGCCTACCTAGGACACATAGTCTCAGAGCGGGGTATTACCACCGACCCCCAAAAAGTGCAGAAAATTCAGCAGTGGCCGCAGCCCACAAATGTAAATGATGTCCGACAATTTGTAGGTCTCGCATCCTACTACCGGCGATTTGTCAAAGACTTCGCCACAGTTGCCAAACCTCTTCACAACCTTCTCAGGAAACGTGCTTGATTCCACTGGACTCCAGAGTGTCAGCTGGCCTTTGATAAGCTGAAGGAGCTACTCACCACTGCCCCTATTCTGGGTTATCCTATGGACAGTGGTGATCTCATTCTTGACACTGATGCCAGCAACTTTGGAATCGGGGCTGTGTTGTCCCAACTCCAACGGGGGGGGAACGTGTACTGGCATATGGTAGTCGGAGTTTGACTCCAACCGAACAGAATTACTGCACAACTCGGAGGGAGCTGTTGGCAGTGGTGGAGTTCACAGCACGGTTCCGTCAATACCTGCTGGGCAAACATTTCACGGTGCGTACAGACCATAGCAGCCTACAGTGGCTAATAAGGATGAAGGAACCAGAAGGACAGTTAGCCCGGTGGCTTGAGAAGCTGGGGGAGTATGATTTCAGGGTTGTGCATCGTCCTGGGCGCTGTCATGGAAATGCGGACGTGCTATCCCGTAGGCCATGCCGTTCAACTTGCCCCTGCAACCTTGAAGAATCCTCCTTAAGTTGTCCCCAGATCCAACACAGGGCCATCCAGTGTGACTTCTTCAACGGACCTGAAAATAATGCACCTGGAACTGTTACTCCGCAGTCCTGTCTAGTGGGGGTAGTACAACCCATCCTTACCACAAGTGCCGCTCCATTCATTGGGTGGACCACTGAGGAACTGTGCTGTGCCCAAGCTGCTGACTCTGATATTTCTCCCATTAAAAGGTGGATGGAGAGTGACGAGGAGCGACCCTCCTGGGAAGATGTGTCACCCTGCGGGCCGGCTACAAAGGCCTACTGGAGCCAGTGGCAGAGACTCTACCTAAAGGATGGCATTCTGGTACGACGCTTCTATCTGATGGAGGGCCCTGAGTTTTACCCCCAGATTATTCTGCCGCGAGTTTTTCGGGAAGACGTCATGCACCAGATGCACGAGGGGCCAGTGGGTGGACATTTTGGTGTGGAGCGTACGCTGTTCTGGCTGCAGACAAGGTATTATTGGTACAAGATGCGAGAAGACGTTTCACTCTGGTGTCACACATGCACCAGCTGTGCTGCAAAGGCTCGACCACTAAAGAGGCCCCAAGCACCCATGGGCACTGTGCGGGTGGGTGCCCCTATGGAAAGGATTGCTGTCGATTTGATGGGCCCCATGAATGAAACAGAACGCTTCAATCGTTACATTCTTGTGGTGCAAGATTATTTCACCAAATGGGTGGAAGCCTACCCTCTGCCCAATGACCAGGCTGTCACTGTAGCAGAGGTTATAGTCGCTGAATGGGTCTGCCGTTATGGGGCACCGTTTACACTCCATAGTGACCAAGGAACCAATTTTGAATCAGAGGTCTTCCAAACAGTGTGCGAGTTGCTAGACATTGACAAGACCCGTACAACACCTTTCCGACCTCAGTCGGATGGGCAGGTCGAGCGCTTCAATGCCACTCTACAGAAAATCCTAGCCACAACTTCGGAGTGATGCCATTGGGATTGGGACCTCATGGTCCCTTATGCTGTGATGGCTTATCGAGCGACAAAGCACAGTTCCACTGGTTTCACCCCAAACATGATGCTCTTTGGGCGGGAGATAACAGAGCCCATTGACCTGGTCGCAGGAAGGCCCCCCAACGACACAATGACTAAAACATTCCCACAATATGTGGTTCAGATGAGAGAAAGGTTGGAGTTGGCACATCGAGTCACAAGAGATGCATTAGGCCAATCTGTGGAGCGTGCTAAAAAGCAGTATGATAAAAGAGCTGCCAGGACACACTACAAGGTCGGTGATGCGGTGTGGTACCTTGTAAAAGGAACTAAACGAGTGAAAAACAAGATCAGGAAGTTTCTTCCCAATTATGATGGACCTTACTTTATCCTGGGACACCTGGACGATTTAGTGTACCGGATCCAGAGAAGCCCAAGGGCCAAAGTAAAAGTTGTTCACCATGACAAGCTCAAACCTTACCATTCCCGGCAACCCCTGGAGAACAGCTGGGTGTTTAAAGACTCGGAAGTTTGGCAACCGCAGGAAGTTCCTGCCCCAAACCTGGAAGCCGATGGAGCTGAACTTGACTTGGATCTGTCTGGTCTCTTCACAGAGGAAAGTTACAGCGGCACAGACAGTATGCCTCCCCTGGTTGACACCGGTGTGTCGATGTTAGAGCAGGACCCAAAGGATGTTCAATGGAGTGAGGATAGCACGGTGCAACAGAATTCAACAGGGACTGTTAATGGCCAAATGAGCGGTAGGCTGCAACGAATCAGGAGACCCCCGAGGAGGTTTGGGGACTGGACTAATTGACTATCAATGACTAAAAAAAAAAAAAAAAAATGAAGCAAGAAGAACACTGACAGTTTGTTATTGTTCTACTGTTGTTTAATAATAAAAAAATGCATGTATGTAAAAATGCAAGTATTCTTTATATGTGTTCCTTTTGTAACCTGGGTGGATTTTGTTGTTAAGATGCAATGGCTGTTGTTAACTTCTTTCCTTCTGCAGGCCAGTAGTGGGGAGTGAAGCCTGTCACATAACTACCTCACTAGTCTTGTTTGGACTGATTTACTCAAGTAAGGACCACTTACAAAGCAACTCTTAAACTCTTCCAAGCACCGTGCTATCCTTCTACTTTATGGACTGTTTACCCCGTCACATGGGGTCGGGAAATGCTGGCTAGTGCCTCCGTTGAGCAGAGTTGTTTGAATGGACTGTATGCTTTGGCAATGGAGCTGCCTATGGACTGTTGAAAAAAAAAAAAGAAAAGAGAAATATGGGTAGACATTATGTTGAATGTAATTCTGCCTTCTATTAACACTGTGAATCCATGGTAATATCTTTGTTAATATGTGTGGTGATGTATTTTTGTACCAGTCATGTTATGGTGCTGGAGTGGTGTTAAGTTTAATCACCATCCAGAGTGGGGGTAGTGTTGCGGGAGAGGGGAAATAAGAGATATCGCTTTAAGACCACTATTTACGGGTGTTGTAGTCCTTAGCGAAATGCTTGATGGGTAAGGTAGTTCAGTTCAAGCGTGCTCGTGTGGTGAAAATATTCTCTCGCTGTGCTGTGCAAAAGGAAGATTCTCCGTTGTTTTCTGTTACCTCATTCAAGTCGATCCACCCAGGCGTTATTGTGAACTGTAACCCTGAAACTTTACCCTGCAAGAATCAGTAAAATTGCATATATTAATAAACTGCGTTCCACTCATCATTGCCCGAACGCGAACTAACGAGCTGTTACACCCCGCTGTCAGAATGGCCGAAGCGGAGAAAGTAACACTGCTAAGATTTCAAAAGAAAAAAAATAGTACACACTCTTCAGACATCTGTCAGAATGACACACTGCGAGTCATACCATTTATACCAGGGGTGTCCAATACGGCCCGCGGGCCAAATGCGGCCTGGGGATGAATTTCAAACGGCCCGCAGCTTGTCTATTAAAATCTATAATACGTAGCCCACCATGCACAATTTATAAATCGTGCAGTTTCACAATGTCAACACAAGGTGGCAGTACTAGATTTTAGGCCAGCTGAATGAAACAGCACTACTTGTGCGCAGTGCGCGACTCACAAGCTAACAAATGTGTTTACTTGCTGGGTGTCTAGAGTTCGGTGTAGAGGTACAAGCTGCAAATTTCTCTGTGATTTAATTCAGTTTAAAGTCAGTTGAAACAGCGCTGACTTGATCAACAACACTAACGTGCAAATCAGGAGAAACACTGAGCCAATCTAGTTAGAATACTTTTCAGCCAACAATTCAACAACATTTATCATGGATTTACTGTGGTAACACTAACTGTAACCGTGGTATTTTGTCAGAAATGTAGGTATCTAATTTTATTTCATTTTTAATGTAGACATGTATTAAATGAGTAATAAAGGCCAAATTACATACTATTTTTTGTCATAAACTTCCAGTTTTGTGCATTCGTTTTTATATTAAATGTGTTTATAGACTAAATACCATAAAGCCATTCTAGATATAGAAACAATATTTGTACTTTTTAACATGTAGTGAGGTGCCACGTGTGGTTTTACCTGCGGGGATCTAATTAGAGTACTTTTTAATTTAAATAAGAATAGAGTACTAACTCAGTAATAATATTCAAATTTTACCCTTTAAAAATGAGGCTGTTAAAAGTTTTACAGAAATTGTTTGTGTATTAAAGCTACTCTACTGTCAGCTTCAAGAAACAAAACATATAATAAAAAAGGAACCGGCCCCCAGATGTGTCCACAACATCGAATCTGGCCCCCTTTTAAAAAAGTTTGGACACCCCTGATTTATACAGATGAGTACAACTGATCGTCCAGCGACAACAGACAGGTTTTGAGGGTCACAATCACAAATTTTGTCAGGTTGTGTAATGGGCAGCAAACATACTAGACGAAAGGAAAAATATATTAACTATAAAAAAGGAAATAAATAACAAGATTTTAAGCTTTCAAGTTCTTTTTACCTTGCTCATATATGACATTTTGGCCACTGAGGTCTTGCACAGCAGTGGATGGTGGGAGAGGTTTATAGAACTCATCTATAAGAGTTTCTCTGTTGTGAAAAACTAGATGCTTAGAAACATCACACTTCCTACAGTAACGGGGTTTCGGCAAACAGTCCTTGCACCTGATGACTGCTTCTTTCAAGCTGCAGTGATCACAAGGACCATGTTGCACACAGTCTGAACCAAGCAAACTGTCAAAGAGTTTTGGCCTTGCTTCCTGCCAGCGTTCTTCAGACAAGGTTTGCCTCAATGCCCAATCATGAGATTCTGTTGATCTGGGTTCATCACAATCCATTGCATGTTGGAGTAGCTGTAGTTGTAAATCTTGCAATAAAAAAAAATTTAAAAAACCATTACAATTCCTTATATTTTACAAGCCTGTAAACCAAGAGCACAAACTCAGTTTATGTTGTTAAAAAAGACATGAAACAAGTAATGTCTTGAGAGCTACACTTAAATTTTCTGAAACAAATTTGTACGTTTAACATTTATCATAAAATGTTGGCACTTTTATTAATTTAGAGGGTCTTTATGAAGACAGTGATACAGTTCTGATGGGTAAAAACATTTAAAGGTTTAGTTGAAATTTCTGTCATTGATTACTCACCCTCATGTCGTTCCACACCCGTAAGACCTTCGTTCATCTTCAGAACACAAATTAAGACATTTTTGATGAAATCCGATAGCTGTATGACTTCTCAATAGACAACAACTTAACCCCTTTCAAAGTCCAAAAAAAGTACTAAAGACATTGTTAAAACAGTCGACGTGACTGCAGTGGTTTAATTAATTTTAATATTGGTGGTTCAACCTTAATATTGTTGAATAAATTTGTTATTTTTGTTTTGTTTTTGCACACAAAAAGTATTCTCGTCTCTTCATAACATTAAGGTTGAACCACTGCAGTCACGTCAACTATATTAATGTCTTTAGCACCTTTCTGGACCTTGAAAGTGGTTGTTAAATTGCTGTCTATTTATTGGATTTTATCAAAAATATCTTAATTTGTGTTCTGAAGATGAACGAAGGTCTTACAGGTGTGGAACGACATGAGGGTGAGTAATAAATGACAGAATTTTCATTTTTGGGTGAACTTACCAATAATCCGTTGTGCATCTACATCTCCAAAATGTTGTTCGGTAGTTGAGGCTTTAGATGTGCTTGCAGTTCCTAGAATTATACAATTTTGATGCAGTACCATGCACACAAAGAACAGAACAGATGCAAATCAACATGAAAATGGATTACTTATAAGGAATGAGGAGGGGAACTCTTTTCCACTTTTCAGCAGCTTATATAAAAATGTATTTTACAAAACTACCTGTCTGTTATTATAGAAAGACTTCAGGGTATACTTGTCAAAGATATGTCAAAAATATACAGTATTTGTTTGAACACATGATGGTACATGAGTAGTAAATATACTGCGACATATGACAAAAAATGATTAATTACTTTGACCTTTGACCTATGACATATGACCTTTGCCCCTCCCCCATGGGACCTCCCAAATAGTACCCTATCCCCCCCATGGTTGGCCGCTGTATGAACCCCATGACCTTGGGGTTATGGAATTTAAATGGTGGTTGACCTTTGACATGGGTTATGAATATGTCCATTGATTCTCTGCATTTTGAAATATCTATGGTATTGACCTGTGGGTCATTTGTAGGGTGGAACAAATGGATGATTTTTGAACTTTGACACCATATTTGAAGTCCTGATGGTGATTTTCAGGGTCACACGTGTTGAACAGGCATCCGCATTCCGGCTCATATCTAATCTTCCTGTGTAAGCAACAAAAATAAGATTTTAATGAAGAAACAGCCGGATCAAAATAACAAAAGAATAAACATGGTATAATTTATAAAATAGAATACACAAACGCGCACACACACACACACATTTCAAAAAGTGAAAAACATTCACATCTCCATAATATTATACCACGCTGAATAATGACAGTTACTAAATTTAATGAGACTGATTATTATAGTTAAATAAAAATATAAAAACATGGAAAAAGTTTTCCTCCAGCAATGATGTCTGAATGGGTTAACAATTGATTTTAGTTTGAAATATAAATTTTAAAAATATGTTCATATAAGTAAAAGAATATTTATTTGAACAATGTCAATGCAAAAAGGGAATTTGGACATGTTCAGACATATTCCATGTAAAACATGCATAAGACATGGTTGTTTTTATACTGGATATTCTCTCGTAGTAGTACGTTTTCATTTTTATATTTTCAAAAATATAATTTAGTATAATTTAAAAAGGTGTTTTGCAAATGGGGGATATATTTTGGTAGTTAAATAAAAAAAAATATAAAAACATTTTGCTTTTAGTTTATACTGAAATCTAAAAATCTCTCACTGACTCTCTCTCTCTCACACACACACACACACTTCAAAAGAGAAAAACATTCTGTTCTTTGAATGAAGATGGTAATAAATAAAAGTAATAATAACAAATGTTAATTATAACAAACAGTTACTAAGCCAAAATGATATACCAGTTATCACTGTAAAGCTGCTTTGACACAATCTGCGTTGTAAAAAGCGCTATATAAATAAAGGTTACTTGACTTGAATAAATGTACTGAAACCAATTATTATAGTTTTAGTTAAATGAAAATATAAAATTTCTTACTTGTTGATGTCCTTAACATGAAATGGCTTACAAACTATCTCATTTTCTCTCCAAGTGACTTGCAACAATGCATGATAGTCACAGAGACAGAAGGGGAGAACGCTGGTCAGCGGGGGTGGATGAAACAATATTTTGTTCAAGCTAACTTTTATTTTCAAAGCATAAATGTAAAAAGTTAAATTACATCTTTTAAAATTAAACATTTGTTCAAATTAAATCTTTAAATAAATCAAATCTTTGACATTTTATTTATCAGTGTATGTGTAAAAATGTATGGGTCTCACAAGCCACCTCTCACATTGTGTAACATTTTCAATAACTCAATATGAAAATCACCAAGCATTTTCACAGAGAAACAATGATTTCATTCAGACCATGTGATGCCTCAGGTTAGTTCTATAAAAGGAACTTCTCTATTTTAAATTGAAATGATTCTAAATATAAATAATATAAAATATTACTAAAAAACTATTTTTAACAATTTAAATATAGGCTAAATTAATATATAAATTAAAAATAAATATATTTTAAAAAAAACCTTACATTTTCAGAGAGCCAAAGTAGGTCCTTTTGCAATGATAATAAATAAGGAAAAATAAAACAAAAAGCATTAATAAAATAAAATCATTCATAAAACACCCCCAGATCCTCCCAGGAACAAACTCCAGTGTGAATGAGAGATGGCAGGGTGGAGTCAGACAGATGAGTCTCTGTCACAGTGTATGTTAAGACAGCTAACTCCATTCCAGAGTGAATGTTTTTGTACTTAATTTATTTCAAAGCACAATCTTAAAAGTTTAAAATAGTCTTTTAAAATTAAAATATTGTTTAAATTAAATCTTTAAAGATTTAATTAAAAAAAAAATCAGTTAGAAGTCTACAGTATCGGGATAACATCTGATGCCAATGGTAGAAATTATTTTGCCTAAATTTAACCTAAAGTATACTTTTTATTAAACAACATCTGTTCAAAAACCTGTACATAGTCATCTTAGATCTTATTTCTCAAAGATTCAAGCAGAAGTGTTAGGGTTAAGTTTTTGAGAAAACAGCATGTTAAAAACAGCATGTTAACTAGAATTATTTAATTTGAATTGATTTTATAAAAAAAAAAAAAAAAAAATCCAAACATGAAGGTGTCTGTGTGTTTGACAACTCACGGATGCAACTCGCACGTCCCTGTAAAAACGAGGACTCAACTTTGCTCTTATTTAGCTTAAGTTGCATCTTTAAGATGATCACTTCGCATTTTCAGAGAGGGACCCTCAACAATCTTTAATGATGGCCTCAGGATAAAGGCTGATGTGACTGATCTGTAAATCACCTCTTTTCTGTGCTGAGGCTGTCTGTTGCCACTTGAGCATCCTTTGGGGAGAGATGACACTAGCAGGACACATGCCCCTTGACCCCCAACAATTTTGCATGGGTGTTAAACACCCTACAAGTAGTCATTTACTTCAAAACAGCATTTTTCAATAGAGTGAATCTACACATCTGAGGTCTTTCAGAGACATGACTTCAGGATCAGTGGGTCTCTTGAGAATATTTAATTGTGCTTAAAAACCAAAGATCAGGCCAAATTCCACTACATGACAATGTCCACATCAGACTCTGTACTTGAAAATATCTTTGCTGTTAAATATGTTTAAAAACCTCACATGTAAACTTACATGTCTCATAGATCTATATGATTTACTTTTCTTATTTCTATCATTTCAATTCCTAATAAATATAAAGTAAACCAAAAGAATAATGCTGACAAATGTTCACTGCAAAGTTTTTAACAAATAGATTACCTTATTCCAAACAGTTCCTCACACAATGAAACCATTAAGGATAGCCAAAGGCTCATGACAATGGGTGAAAACACATTACTATGTAAGATATGCAAAATAGTTTTACCAAAAATCAAATACTGTATTACATTAAAATATTATATATATATATATATATATATATATATATATATATAGTTTAAATAAAAAGTTAAAAGCAAGCGTATCTTCATACCATGTGTTCTGACACAATTTTTGCTTTATAAAATTCACGGTTGTTATTTCTAGGTTCATGCTACCATTATCAGCCTGTTAAATATGAAGTTAATACATGATGAAACCAGAATCATGTTACCAAATTCTTTTGATACAATGTTTTTAAGAAATGTGTTTTTGTTTGTTTGTTTTTAAATACAACTAAACCAGATAACACAATGTTTTTCTTTTGACAGACTATTAGACAAAAAAATATTTTCCCCAGAGGTGTTGGAACAGGACTTATTTAAAAGTTTTTGTCATTTTCAACATGTATTATACAATATGTGTACGTTAGTATAAAGGGTCCACACCATGATTGAAAATTTTAGTAATGCTTTAGATCAGAATCCAGATTTTAGCAACCAACATGACATTAAATAGTTGTACCAGTATACAAGTGTGTCTCAACTGTTTATAACAATTTCTTTAGATTATTATTTTTTACTCAAATAGACAGATATTGAATATAGCTTACTGACATTGCTTTTTCCCCTACAGATAAAAGCCAAACATTTTCTATGTAGAAACAACTCAATGAGAATATTTTATACAGTTATGATATTTTCAGAAATTCAAAGGGTGCAGTTACAAAGAAAATAAATTGATAGTTCTTGTAGTGCAATTATCCATCTCTTTGATGTGGGTTTGCGTGAAGCATCGACACGAAAAGTAAGTCTGGTTGTTTGCGCTTGAAACGATTACAAATGAGACATATCTAACCATTGCGCTGAAAGCTATGATTTCATTCAGTTTGAGGTGGGTAAACAAAGTTACACACTGTAGTAAAGTTATAGACACATCTCAAACATGATCTTTGTACAATTTTGTACAAATTAAGTGAACACAATAAATTCGCACATGTAAATTCAAGAGGCCTAGTAACTAAGAAAGCAGCGACATTATGTAAGAAAAGTGTCATACTGCATGCAGAAATCCACTCTTGATTTATTGTGATATAGGTATTTGTACCCTTTCACTGGTCTTAGTCACATTATAAAGACTATCAAGATCACTGGTAGCATTTTATTTGTCGGTCTGTATATGTTTTTAGCCGAATACTCCTCTCAGGTTGCTGTCAGTGTAAGTTTTTGCAAATCATCACATGTGTGATGAACACAGACCATTCATTTAAGCATCTTTTTAGATGTATGACTGAACTTTTGACAACCAATTCTTTTTAACAATTCATTTCTTTCAACATCCCAGCATGACGTTAAAGAATACGTCTACATATTATAGTACAGAGTTTTGTTAGAGTCTATGCCACGCTGTTGTAATGCAAGCTTATTTGAGAACTATAACATTGCATACCCTCGTAAAGAAGAAATTCAAACAATCATTATACAGGTATAATACGTACACAATTTACCATGTGTGTATGGCATAAGATACATTTAGCTATAATGTAAACATAATACAGAAAACCTCTCTTCTGATCTATTGCAAAAGATTGTAAATGCCATTTTTTTTCCATTATCAGTCTATCACCCTGTTTACAATTTTTGTTAATTTATCATTTGTTAATTGATAAATGTCCGCTCCAAAACTACGTATTTAAGGCGGGTGCCTTTTAGGTTTGATCCGGGAAACAGGCACAGCTACTGTACGTTAATGTGTTGTCACGTTTGTCTCAATAATTTATTCTTCTTTTAGGAATCCATTATAGTAAGTGGTTTTTATCCCTGATCCGCATACAATCAAAATTTTTAACATCTCTTAATTTTTTAATATATGCTCCTGCTTAAACATTACTTGTTTTCATTTACAAAGAGGTCAAACAAAATATCTTATATATATATACACTGTATATATTTATAAATAACTATGATAATGTTACAGGTCCTAGGTACAGTCGGGTGTCTGTAAGAGAGAGCAAGAGATGATTAGGTTGTCACTCAAGACGTCTTCTGTCTTGAATAAAAAGTTTCAGCGTCATTAAGGCAAGCTCTGTAACTGTATTCGTAAATACATTGAAATAACTGTAACCATACAAATATCGGCTATGAATAACTAAAACAAAGCCTAACAACATACACACATGACTCTAACTCTTTCACAAACCAGACTGACCCCAGGTAAGGATATCTCAAATACCCAACTCGCAATAGTTAGATATCTTGACTTTATCCGCATGTTTAGGGGCGCTACCGTTCTTGTCCTCATAAATTTATGTTTCTTTGATTATATTCACATTTTTTTGGAAACACAGTGTTTTAACATCTCCATTCTTCTTTCATCTGTAATTGTAATTTTGAGCGTATTTGTTTTCCATTACCGTTTTACCCATTTCATCTTGTCCGAAAATCTATGTTTTCTACACATTTAGGTGTAATGTGACGTTGAAATTGCACTCTCGCTGTTCTCTGCATCTCTTTGTTCGTACCATTTAATTGATTTAATAAAATGGAGGTTTAACCATACTCTTACTCATTTTATGTACTAATCTTTGAAACACTGTAGCCTGTAAAACATTTAAATGACTTCAAACGCCATATATATATATATATATATATATATATATATATATATATATATATATATACACCAGTGCAGGTTATTAAGCATATTAACATTAACTTTTTTCATGTGATGTGGTATGTATAAGGTTTTATGATTCAGATAGTATCATAACAATCTCTGTGTGCTCAGTTGATACATTTATGTACTGGCCCTTTAAAAAGTTTTGGTGAACTATAAAGTTTGTTCGTGATGCACTTGCTGAAAACGTGTTTTTGCCCAGCATGTTTGTTCCTTCTTTGGTGATTTGTGATTTTTTGACTTATTCCCGCCCTTGTGAATATAGGGGAGATTCTGATTGGACAGAGGGGGGGAGAGGGAGAATGGCAGATCAGAGAAAGAGTGTTATATACGTCTTATGAGTTTTAAGCCAAGATATAGTATATAACTGCTGAATAAGTGTGTTAACAACATATTTTCAGATGCATTAAGTGTCTGGGCGACCTGTGTTTAATTGGTTGCGGTTTTATACTCTGTAGAAGAGTTAATTCAAGATTTATTTTCTTCGGACTCTTTTTATAAGAGCACCATAAAGCTTCGTTCCGTATTGTGTGTGAAGGAGAGCGATAGACGAGACGGCTGACTGGTTATCGACTGCAAAGAGACATTTGAGTTTAGTTTATTCGTGAAGGAGACTGATTTCTGAGAACTGAGAAACTCGAGCGAGGCCGCACACTAAATCCTCGCTGTCTTCGCGGGAGAGACTCGCGGCGACATTCGGCCGACTGCCGGGGGGAGTTGAAGCTCTGGGCGAGGCCGCGCGCTATATCGTCGCGCTCATCCGGGAAAAACTCGCGCCGCCCTGCTGCCGACTGCCGGTGACACGACGGGACGATCTGCCGCTTCCAAGGAGGAAATTGCGGATTCCAGCTGCCTAAAAAAAGGGCGTTCAGGTGATCTATTGTTTTGTTTGGCTCATTTGAGTGAAGAGGCCATTTGTGGTTTTCTAGGCCCCAACGCTCCCCAGCAACGTTACAGGCCTGCAACGGGGTGGGTTGTGTTACTGGTGTGTGTGTTTGTGTGGGCCCACATAGTAACTGTTACACTAATCTTTTACGTTCTAGTTTGGTATTTCACACTGTTGTTTGGTGTTATTGTTACCAACTAAGTGTATTATGAGGTTTTGATTTTCCTTCATTTCATTTATACTGTGTCTGCTGTTATTACTATGGGTAATTGGGTACCATCTTTGTGAAATTAATCAATTTGGATTATATAAGATTTTCTTAAGACTGTGAATTTCTAAACCGGTATTTTAAAAGGTATTTAGCAAAAGTAATATACACCTCAGACATTTATTAATTCTTTTGAGTCTTTATTGATACTTAATATCCACATATTTTTATATTTCCCCATTGTTATAAATAAATCCTATTGTTAATATTTTCATACTTACCCACTGTGTTGATTGAGGTTATTCTGGTTTGTTTGAGGGTCCTCGCTGTATAAAAATATTACTGAATGAGTATAAGCATAGTTAATTGGGGTTATAGTAGCCCTCTTTTGCACGCTGAACTCTCCAAGTGGTGTAAGGAGGCAGAAATTGAGGAGACTCATGCCATAATGTTGATTGGTGTACCTGCAACTACCGAAGTGGCAAGTATTGAAGAGACCGTTCAGACTGTAAAAGTCTTGGGATGAGTGCGGGTTAGAGACTCGAAATTGGGGCCAAGTCCTGGTACCCTCTTGGTGCTATGTGAGTGTCGTGAGGTCATTGACCCTGCCCGTATCCCAGCTGAACTGCTGCGGCCAGATGGAGAAGAGTCATGGAAGGTTGTCGTGGCACCTGTTGATGTTTCAGCCTCTGAGTTTTCCAAGAAATTGTCAAAGTTCTTAATGGATGAAGGAAAGTCTATGACTGACATACAGGCCTTATTCTCTCCACACAGTTCCAGTTCCCCTGAGTCCATTATACGTGCCGTGGGTGATCTTCTGGAGAAGACACCGAAATCATCAGGTGAAACTAATGCTTATCGACGACTACGTATCTTTTCTGGCACCGTTCCAATCCCGTCTGGAGAGGAAAGTCTAGAAAACTGGATAGAACAGGCCCGATTAATGACTGAGGAATGTGAGTGCTCTGAAAAGGAAAAACGACGAAGAATAATGGAGAGTGTGAAAGGGCCTGCTCTTGACATTACCAAAGCTGTTCGATTTTCAAGTCCTGAGGCAAGTGCTTCTCAATACCTCGAAGCTTTAGAAAACACATTTGGAACCTCTGAGTCAGGGGAGGATCTATACTTTGTCTTTCGTCTCTTACGTCAATTCCCCGGGGAAGCTTTGTCTGACTTTCTGCGTAGGATGGAGAAATCCTTGACTAAAGTGGTGCAAAGAGGAGGATTAAGTCTCCAGATGATGGACAGAACAAGGGTTGAACAGCTGATTAGAGGTGCGGTTGAGTCGGATATGATGCTTCTACAATTAAGACTGAGGGAGAGAAGAGAACAGCCACCCACTTTCTTAGCACTACTAAATGAAATCAAAGAAGCCGAGGAGAAGGAAGCTGCTCGCCATAAAATCAATGCATCTGTGAAGCCCATACAGATGAAGCAGGATGATAATGTAATCCGACAACTCCAAGCAGAAATTCAGGAGCTAAAATCCAGATTTGGGGAAGATCCAAACACCGTTTCTGTTTCTTCCATGAGGGTTGATCAGAAAGACAAGCAGGAGAAGAAAAGAGCTGATACACATGGAGAGTCTGAAGTACAAGTATTAAAGAGGCAAGTTCAACAACTACAACAACAGCTAGCAGTCCTGAGTATTAGTTCCACTACTCAGTCACACCAAGCTCAGTCAAACCCCAGGCCGGTTCCAGTTTCAAGTAGAGAGAGACCAGTAAAGCACAACAATGATTTCTTCTGTTATCGGTGTGGAGAGGATGGACACATTGCTACAAAGTGTCAGTCGCCTGAAAAGAACTCCCAAGTAATACAGAAGTTGTTACGTGCTCTCCGAAAAGCTAAGACTGAAAGGAACCAAATGACTGGAAACAATGCCACTTCTAGCAGTTCAGACTGCTTCTCTAAAAAGAGTCAAACTGAGGTCTGTGGGGTGGGTCAACTTCCCAGAGGATTAGTGGGCCCTGCCTCAACCATTTCTGTGGAGCTGAATGGATGTCCTTGTCAAGCTTTACTGGACAGTGGGTCCCAGGTCACCATTGTATTCGACCAGTGGTATTCAAATACTTACCGCAGATACCCATCCATCCACTCACTGGATTGTCCATTTGGGGACTGAGCTCTTCTAGTTATCCATACAAGGGATACATCATGGTGGATGTTTTGCTTCCTGTTTCACTCACTGGGGTGAAAGAGTCCGTCTTCATTCTCGCTTTGGTCTGCCCAGAACCTCAAGGTCCCCAGCAAGTTCCCGTAATAATCGGCACCAATGCAAGCTTCTTTCAACGTCTGACTATGCTCAGTCAGGACTCTGCGGTATCAAACCAAGCACACTCACTGAGAATTCAGTCGTCACTCCTCAAACCATGTTTACACCAGGTTCAGAGAAAAGAGGAAGTCCCAGAGCCAGTTGAGGGACAGGTCAATTGGAAAGGACCAGGAGCCCTAACTATCCCTTCAAGAAGTGAAGTGTATGCAATGTGTAAAGTGGAGTGTGAGAAGCCACTGAGAAAAGACATATTTCTTGTGGAAATGCCAATGGATAGTCAACTTCCAGCTGGAATGTTTATCCCTCCAACTGTTCTGTCTTCTTCTGCCATTGATGAGAACAAATTCAGAGTGCTGGTTTGCAATGAGACCTTCAAAGACATCAGCATCCCCACTGACACAGTCATTGCTACAGTCTTTCCCACGGACACAGTCACAGTTACCCCAAATGCTCCAACTAATCCGAAGAGAATAGATCCTAAAGTGTTCAAGTTTGGTGACTCTCCTATTCCTGCTGATTGGGAGAAAAGGCTTAGAGAGAAGTTAGCTGAGCACAGAAATGTGTTTTCCCTTGAGGAGTGGGATGTGGGACGAGCCAAAGGTGTGAAACATAACATCAGACTGAGTGACAGCCGACCATTTAGGGAACGATCCAGACGTGTTGCACCTGCGGACATCGATGACGTGAGGCGGCACATAAAATAGACCTGTTGGCTGCAGGTATCATAACAGAATCCAGGAGCCCTTATGCCTCACCAATAGTTATTGCTCGAAAGAAAAATGGAACAATCCGCATGTGCATAGACTACCGGACTTTGAATTCCAGAACAATTCCTGACCAATACACCACTCCCAGGATAGATGATGCTTTGGATTGTCTGTCTGGAAGTAAATGGTTCTCTGTCTTAGACTTGCGTAGTGGCTATTACCAGATTGAGATGGCTGACGAGGACAAAGAAAAAACAGCGTTCATCTGTCCTCTAGGTTTCTACCCGTTCGAACGCATGCCACAGGGGATTACGGGGGCTCCAGCCACATTTCAGCGGCTGATGGAGAGAGCTGTTGGAGATATGCATCTTCTCCAGGTCATAGTATACCTGGACGACCTCATTGTCTTTGGGCGTACCTTGGAAGAGCACGAGGAACGGCTGCTGAAAGTGTTGGATCGTCTGGAAGAATATGGGCTCAAAGTGTCTATAGATAAGTGCCAGTTTTGTCAGCCACAAGTCAAATATGTGGGACATATTGTATCGGCTGCCGGGATAGCTCCTGATCCTGAGAAGGTGAAAGTCGTGTCTCACTGGAAGATGCCACGTGATTTGAAATCCCTAAGGTCCTTTCTAGGATTTTGTGGGTTCTACCGCCGCTTTATTAAGAACTACTCTGCCATCGTGAGACCCCTGACTGACTTGACCAAAGGTTATCCCCCTGTCAAAAGTCAAAATAGAACTGTACAGAAAGGGAAGTACTACAGTGAGTCAGAGCCGTTTGGTGAGCGTTGGGACCAAAAGTGCACAGAGGCCTTTCATAACATCATTCATTGCCTTACGCATGCTCCTGTACTGGCATATGCAGATCCAGCTAAGCCCTATGTCCTACACGTTGACGCAAGCCTGAGTGGTTTAGGTGCTGTGTTGAATCAGGAACATCTAGACGGACTGAGACCTGTCGCCTATGCAAGCCGTAAACTGAGTCCCGCTGAGCGCCACTGTGCCATTCATCAGTTGGAATTCCTGGCACTCAAGTGGGCTGTTGTGGATAAATTCCACGATTACTTGTACGGAGCAAAGTTCACAGTTAGAACAGATAACAATCCCCTCACCTACGTTCTGACAAGTGCTAAGCTTAGTGCTACTGGGCATCGATGGCTGGCCGCCTTAGCCACTTATGACTTTAGCCTTCAATACAAACCAGGGCGTCATAACATCGATGCGGATGTACTGTCGCGCTATCCCCCTCCCACTGACCTGCCGCAAGAATGGGTGGACCTACCAAGCTCTGGAGTAAGGGCCATCTGTCAGCTTGCCGATACTCGCCACTCCGATGAATCCTGCGGTAGATTGGTGGATCAGTTGGGTGCTACTCAGGAAGTCATTCCCTCTGTATATGTTTGTCCAGTACAGCTGGAAATGGGACAAAAGGAGCAGTGGTCTAACTCTGACTTGAGACTAGCACAAGAGCAAGACCCCATCATTGGACAGGTGAAGCAGGAAGTGGAGAAAGGGCATATACTTAACACTACAAAGAGTTCTAACCCAATTGAGACTCTCTTACGGCAACAGGGTGCAAAGTTGAACAGTCGCCAAAACCTCTTGTACCGAATTACAAAAAGCACCTGCGGGAGAGAGAAACGGCAACTAGTTTTACCAGAAAAGTACCGGGCCCAGGTGCTACATTCACTGCATGATGAATCAGGTCACCTTGGAATCGAGAGAACCACAGAACTTTGCAAGGATCGTTTCTACTGGCCACGCATGAACAAAGACGTGGAGCAGTATGTGAAGGAATGTGGACGATGTATCGCTAGGAAGACTTTACCTCAAAGATCTGCTTACTTGAATCACATCACAAGCAGTGGCCCACTCGATCTGGTCTGCATCGATTTCCTGTCTATTGAACCTGACTCGAAGGGAATCTCCAACGTCCTGGTTGTCACAGATCATTTCACCCGTTATGCTCAGGCATACCCTGCCAAAGACCAGAAAGCGTTAACAGTAGCCAGGATCCTTGTTGAGAAGTTCTTCATACACTATGGTTTGCCAGCACGCATTCACTCCGACCAGGGGCGGGACTTTGAAAGTAGGCTCATCAAAGAACTTCTTGGAATCCTGGGAATTCGCAAGTCCCGGACCTCGCCTTACCACCCTCAAGGAGACCCACAGCCAGAGCGTTTCAATCGAACTCTTCTTTCCATGCTGGGTACCCTGGATCCTGCCAAGAAGAACAGGTGGAGCCAAAGCATCAGTCAGTTGGTGCATGCGTACAACTGTACCAAAAACGAAGCAACTGGTTACTCACCTTATTACCTGTTGTTTGGGAGAGAGGCGCGTCTTCCAGTGGACATATGCTTCGGGACTTCAGCGGCTGGGGAGAGTGGGATGAAACATCAGCAGTACGTCGAGAGAATGAAAAAAGAACTGCAACATGCATACCAGTTAGCCTCTGAGAGTTCCTTGAAGACACAGCAAAGGAACAAGAGACTGTATGACTATAAAGTGAAACATCAGACTTTGGAGAAAGGGGACCGGGTGCTTATAAAGAACTTAGCCATCACCGGAAAGCACAAGTTACAGGATCGCTGGAACTCCTTACCCTACCTCGTCATGGAGAAGCTGCCGAACTTACCTGTGTATAGGGTAAAACCAGAGACTGGCACAGGAAGTGTCAGGACGTTGCACCGAGACCATTTGTTACCTATTGGAGATAGAGTGAGGATGTACTTACCTGATGAGAGGATGGATGTCCAGCGTCCAGTGGTAACCAGGGCAAGAGCTGTGGAGAGAACACAAAGAGAGCAATCAGCACAAGATCGTAATGATTCAATAGATCACTCTGATAGTGATGACAGTAATGTGAGTGAGTACTTCACAGTTCCACAAGGGAGACCAGTCAGGCAGATGCACACCCCCACATTAAACACTGAGAACGTACAGATCCATAAAAGCCATGAAAGAGTTCCTTATCAACTGGAAGTGATAGGAGATCTATCAGAGTGTGAAGCAGAAAGCATCTCTCTGCCAACCCCTGATCAACTGAAGGATCTGGTAACAGAAGAGGGAGACAGGCAATTCAGGAATGCCCCAAAAGAGGCAGAAACTGAAAGAGTTGATCTTCGTCCAAAGAGAGAAGTAAAACCAGTGAAAAAACTGAGTTATGATGAACTGGGGCAATCTACGGACAGACCCCTAACCCTTGTATATAGGGGTATGGTGGTGCAAATTGAAGATTTCTCAAGAAAAAAAGAGTGTTTGCAAAACATTGTGGTGCCACCCTATGGCCCAGTGTCCCCAATGTTCTAGTTTGAGTGCAAATCAAACATCTAGAGCCATAATACTGATGTAGTGGGCTAGTCTCATGGGGACATGAGTCATTAAGAAGGGGGAGAGTGTAACCCAGTGCAGGTTATTAAGCATATTAACATTAACTTTTTTCATGTGATGTGGCATGTATAAGGTTTTATGATTCAGATAGTATCATAACAATCTCTGTGTGCTCAGTTGATACATTTATGTACTGGCCCTTTAAAAAGTTTTGGTGAACTATAAAGTTTGTTCGTGATGCACTTGCTGAAAACGTGTTTTTGCCCAGCATGTTTGTTCCTTCTTTGGTGATTTGTGATTTTTTGACTTATTCCCGCCCTTGTGAATATAGGGGAGATTCTGGTTGGACAGAGGGGGGGAGAGGGAGAATGGCAGATCGGAGAAAGAGTGTTATATACGTCTTATGAGTTTTAAGCCAAGATATAGTATATAACTGCTGAATAATTGTGTTAACGACATATTTTCAGATGCATTAAGTGTCTGGGCGACCTGTGTTTAATTGGTTGCGGTTTTATACTCTGTAGAAGAGTTAATTCAAGATTTATTTTCTTCGGACTCTTTTTATAAGAGCACCATAAAGCTTCGTTCCGTATTGTGTGTGAAGGAGAGCGATAGACGAGACGGCTGACTGGATATTGACTGCAAAGAGACATTTGAGTTTAGTTTATTCGTGAAGGAGACTGATTTCTGAGAACTGAGAAACTCTTGAGCGAGGCCGCACACTAAATCCTCGCTGTCTTCGCGGGAGAGACTCGCGGCGACATTCGGCCGACTGCCGGGGGGAGTTGAAGCTCTGGGCGAGGCCGCGCGCTATATCGTCGCGCTCATCCGGGAAAGACTCGCGCCGCCCTGCTGCCGACTGCCGGTGACACGACGGGACGATCTGCCGCTTCCAAGGAGGAAATTGCGGATTCCAGCTGCCTAAAAAAAGGGCGTTCAGGTGATCTATTGTTTTGTTTGGCTCATTTGAGTGAAGAGGCCATTTGTGGTTTTCTAGGCCCCAACGCTCCCCAGCAACGTTACAGGCCTGCAACGGGGTGGGTTGTGTTACTGGTGTGTGTGTTTGTGTGGGCCCACATAGTAACTGTTACACTAATCTTTTACGTTCTAGTTTGGTATTTCACACTGTTGTTTGGTGTTATTGTTACCAACTAAGTGTATTATGAGGTTTTGATTTTCCTTCATTTCATTTATACTGTGTCTGCTGTTATTACTATGGGTAATTGGGTACCATCTTTGTGAAATTAATCAATTTGGATTATATAAGATTTTCTTAAGACTGTGAATTTCTAAACCGGTATTTTAAAAGGTATTTAGCAAAAGTAATATACACCTCAGACATTTATTAATTCTTTTGAGTCTTTATTGATACTTAATATCCACATATTTCTATATTTCCCCATTGTTATAAATAAATCCTATTGTTAATATTTTCATACTTACCCACTGTGTTGATTGAGGTTATTCTGGTTTGTTTGAGGGTCCTCGCTGTATAAAAATATTACTGAATGAGTATAAGCATAGTTAATTGGGGTTATAGTAGCCATATAGGGTAATAGGACGAATAGTAATTTATAGTCGGGAGACATCTGTCAGAACCCGGTGCTCCGCCCTATTAGAGGTTAAGAGTAGGGGGCGTTACATATATATATATATATATTTTTTTTTTTTTTTTTCAGTGCAAGTTTCTTTTAGTTGAAACATGCATTTTAGTCTGGGACTAAACATTTTTAATGTTTCTTTCATATAGTGTTATACAGTGTATTTTCACCAATATGTAATGTAATCTAAATCAGTCTGTAATATCCGTGATGTCCGAAACGTCAGTTTTTCATAAATACAATATTTGTCTCTGAGATGGAGTGCAGTTGAATAAAATCCTAAAGTACTGTACTTTAAATTTAGACTTAAATACAGAGTAAATGTATATATATATGAATGTATATATTTTCACAGTTAACGTTTCAATTAACATAAAAAACAAACAAGCTTAAGTAATAGTTGCTAACGATATAAAACTAACATTACATAGTTTAACCATACATATTTTGGTCCAGTGTCCCGTAGTCGCCGGCAGTGAAGCGTGTCAAAACCCAATAGAAAGTCATAAAGCTTTAAAATGCACACAGACTCGTCAACTGTCAGCTGTCTGTCACACAGCCGCTAGCCAGGTAACGACGCTCGGCTCATTGTTGCCACGTCTGGGATTAGGACACTTTTACACTTGTGCTGTGATTACGCTACTTTTGGGATGGTTTTGTTGCGCAGACCTGGCAACCCTCTACTCCAAAGCCCCACCCCATTAATGCACTCCGAAGTGCGCAGCCCCTGAATTGGGACACAGCTTTTGTCTGAAATGCGCAACGCGATCCGTAGGCAAAGGGGCGGAGCTAACAATCCAACGCTCCGATTGGTTGTTACTTATATGTAAATATTTAATAATATTTAAATATTTGTTCATTTATAAAGGATTTCTTACATATGGATAGTCATAATATTCTATTTAAGCAATCTTATAATAAATAATAATAAACAATTATTTAACAAGGGTTACACCTATTTTGTGTAATGTTGTTCGATGTGTTTTCTTAAATTGCACTAAAGGAAGTTGCACTGTAATCTTGTATTTTAATACAAGGACAATAAGCTGAACTGAATGGAGTGTTGGGGCTGTTCCTTCTGAAGTTCACTTTCATCATGTTTTGAGCGTGTTCAGCTCCACGTTGTTATAACTGCACCAGGCAGCCAGTTGTTCAACCTCATGTCTTTAAGCTAATGACTGTGGTGGTTTGCAAACTTCAGAAGCATGACTGAGGGGTCTTTAGAGGTGCAGTCATTTGTGTACAGTGAGAAGAGCAGTGGGGAGAGAACGCAACCCTCAGGGAGCGCCAATATAGTGTTTGTCAGTTTTTAATCACAGCAGACTTTTTTTTATGTTGTATCAGTTTCTGGGCATCAAAAGTTCTTGATTGTTTACAAAGCTAGGTAAACGAGGAAAACAAATAGAATTAAAAACAAGATGATGCAGTTAATCAGGTTATGCGTACAGTTGGTCTTGACATGTTTGACATGAAAGAGATAGTTTCCATCAATGTCCTTGATTTATTGAACAGATTAAAGCTGTAATCTAAAGAATTTTCAAAAAAAATGCCACACTTTGCCAACTGAAACCTGGATCTCAACTCATTCACTTGATTTATGCCATAGAGTATTACTTCCTTGTCATTTACACAAAATGTGTATCAATCGTATGATTAAAAACTATTCTCTAGAATAAAGAAACATTCAAAAATAAATAAAATGGCATTCCATTGTTTTATTCCACAACCACCTGAGAAACTAGACTATTCTCATCTACAACATGGTGGACAAATAAAGTCAAGTTTTCATTCCCTGATTTTAAAGTTTATGTCATGAATTAGTGGTCCATTAAAGCACCCTCACTCCAGAGGTCATCAAGTCTGAAGTCCTTAATTTATGGCGTCACTTCCTGTTTGTTGCTGCCGCGCTGTTTGAGTTAGAGCTCCATCGAGTTGATTCCTAATTGCTTGCTTTTCCTAATTGCTTCCTTTTACAGCGGGGAAACACATCCCTGACATTATTTTATATAAAAACACTCAGATTGCCTCGATATCGCTAGTTTTATCCGACTTCCCGAACATTCGCTACTAGCTTTAGCCTGTTAGCAATAGCGGCGTGGTCACACTAGCATTTGCACTCTTCTCACTCACAATATTATTGTTCATATATTCTAATGGCGAGTGCATCAGATGTGTCTCTACCTTTGAGTGCAGGTGAGGACACGTTCGAGCTGCACGCGGTGCAGTTGGAGCTGGAGGCCATGGAACGACAGATTCAGACTCTTCTTGAGAAGCAGGCCGAGCTACGGGACCGGCAAACAGCGCTGGAAACATCTCGTGCTGATGCGCATCAATCCTCAGTAAATTTGCAGCACGAGATTAACACGGAAGGCATGAGCCAGGCCTCGGACCAGGACCTCTCCTCCTCCGCCGCCTCCGGTCTTCGAGGTCTCAACGAGGAACCGCTTCTCCCCTCTTCGGAACGCGATGCCGTGGTCATCGGAGACTCCATCGTCCGCCACGTCCACGCTACCACAACCAAAGGTAAGGTGCGCAGTCACTGTTTTCCTGGTGCTTGTGTTCTCGATGTCGCTACGCAAGTACCCGCGATCCTGAATGGTGATGAAAGCATCAGAGCTGTTGTTCTGCACGTGGGGGTAAATGACACCAGGCTGCGGCAGACGGAAGTGCTGAAGCAGGACTTCGGGAGCCTGATCGAGACGGTACGAGCCACATCGCCCCACGACAAGGATCATTGTATCCGGACCGCTTCCGACATACTGACGTGGACATGAAAGGTTCAGTAGATTATTTGCTTTAAATGAACGGCTAATGTCTTGGTGTAATGAACAGAAGCTGCTCTTTATAAATAATTGGAATCTTTTCTGGGAGCGACCTAGGCTCTTCCGTGCTGATGGCCTGCACCCCAGCAGAATCAGAGCTGATCTTCTGTCAGAAAACATATCCAAGACGCTTCACACAGTATGACTAGTAAGTCAAACCTCAAATCACAGTCTGTGTTCTGCCCACTTAATTGATAGAAATGTGAGTGTAGTACAGTCTAAAGAAACTGTCTATTCCCTGAATAGTGAGGTTTAACAATAAAAATAAAAGATTTAGAAAAAATCGTGATCAAACCAGAAATTCACAAAATTACTGAACAAAAACAATTTCTAAAGCTAGGGCTACTAAACATTAGATCGCTGACACCTAAGGCGGTTGTTATAAATGAAATGATCACATATAATAGTCTTGATGTAATTTGCCTTACTGAAACATGGCTTAAACCAAATGATTATTTCGGTCTTAATGAGTCTAGTCCACCTGGCTACTGTTATAAAAACAAATGCCGTCTGATTGGCCGTGGCGGTGGTGTTGCAACAATCTATAGAGATATTCTAAACGTTACTCAGAAAACAAACTACAGGTTTAATTCATTTGAAATTCTTGTGCTAAATGTTACACTCTCAGATATAAGTAAAAAGTCGCTACCATCTCTTGCTTTGGCTACCATTTATAGACCTCCAGGGCCTTATGTTGATTTCCTAAAAGAGTTTTCAGACTTTCTCTCAGACCTATTGGTCAACGTTTATAAAGCGCTGATTGTTGGGGATTTTAACATTCATGTAGACAATACAAATGATGCGTTAGGGGCTGCGTTTACAGATTTACTAAACTCCTTTGGGGTCAAACAAAACGTCACTGGACCCACTCACCGTTTTAATCATACACTAGATTTAATTATATCACATGGAATCAAACCTACCGATATAGAAATTCTACCACAAAGTGATGATGTCACTGATCACTACCTTGTAACATGCGTACTGCATACTGATGATATTTGTCAAATCGCGCCATGGTATCGACTAGGCTACCAAACGCAAAGGCCCCCCATGGCTTTTTTTGTCCATTTATTCAGCTTCTTAATGAGTAAATGAGACTTTTGTTTTCAAGCACTCAATTTACTTTCGCATGGGCTGTTGTACAGTACACACGGTCCGTGCCATCACAAAAATTGGGCTGCACACGGACGTAACACCAAAGTATACCTTGGTGTTAAGCCCGTAATAGCGGACCACCAATCCACCTGGGCCTATATGTATGAGGTGTGGTTTATACATTTACTTTGCTAACTAAGCAATCAGTCGTGTCGATCATCGCGTACCTTGCCATGAGCAGAAGTCGTGACCAATGAGTGTGATAAGAAGCGTGACACTTTCGTCGCCTCCCTTCTCGCCTGAGAAGCCGTGTGAGAAGCTGCGTTAGAAGCTACGTGACATCTGCGCCGTGACGTCTTAAGTAACTTTTGCCAGTTCTTATTTTGTAAAATGTCTGAAGTTCTGTAAATTAGTGTTTTTGCTAAAATGACAACAAGAGACAACTAATTAACACATTTCTCGTCATAAACACTACTGCTAATATAATGACAGAATAATCCAAGTAAAACATGTTGTTTAAGAGTTTTGTCCCCCATAGAAACCCGTTATAAGAAAAGTGCATGATGCATTAGATTAAGACAGTTAAATTAAAAGACCAAATTTGAAATTAAAAGATTAATTCCAAGTGCAAGCAATGGCCCATGATCAAATAAACACTTTAATCACGTAATATTTTAATAGAAATTATAATATAGTAAGCTATAGCCTATATAATACTAGAAAACAGAAATACTACACAGAACAAACTGTCATATTAGTTAAGACAGCATATTAGAATAAGTAAAAAGAATTATTCTTGGAATAAGCATTTCACAGATTTCAATGTAGCCTACAGTAAAACTATATTGTCAGAACATGGTTAAAGAAATGAAATGGTTATACATTCAAAAGTACGGAAACAGATAAGCTTAAAAATAACGAAAATAAGCTTAAAATATTCCTTATCATGTGGTTTCCTCTAGTGGACATCATTTTCAGGTGAACCTCTTTCATATGAAATGCTGATCGTTAAGAAATTGCCGTTAGCTTCCCGAGCATCAATAACTGTAGGTTTATTGGCTTCAATGAGTCTGAGACTCCCGGCCTGAGATTGTGTCCCAGACGGCATTAAACAATTCATGAATATTTGTAAATATTCAGGTGAATATCCAGGTGAATATTCAGGTGAATATCAGCAAAATGACTTTAATGCAAAAACACTGAGTTTACATTAAAAGAAGCTGAAGCAATTCTAGATGATGTTGAAAAATACAAGGAATTAATTTCCACCGAACCACCATTAAATCCAAAGGGTGGTGATGTGTTCCTTTACAAGAGTTCACAGTCAGATAAACCTAACATGGACTTTACGTTTGATCAAATGATGTGGAAGCAGAAAGGTTCAAATTATCACAACATTTGAAAGTATGGGGGAAGAGTTTTGAAACGGTACTACCACCAGCTGCTGAATGTGAAAAAGGGACCTCCTCAGAATTCAGAAAGTGCATTTACTCTCTGATTAATGATGACAAAAATTTGGCTTCAAAATTTGATTCATTACCTGGGAAATGAGACCTTGTATGTACCACGAAAGCATGGAAATGCCAAAACGGACAGAGTGTTTATTCCCTCCAAAAAACAGGTTTTCTCTGACATAATTCTAAATGACCAAGGTCAAGCTACCACAGATTTGCAGTAGAAATGGCTATGGGGCTTCCCTTTGCTACAAAGCAAACATACAGCCTCTCAGTGATGGTGGGCAATGAAACAAAATCCGGCCGGAAAAAAACCCAGAACAAAAGACTATGATTATCTGGTCAACCCAGCACCAGACTCCTTACTGTCTTCAATGCCTGACTCTCTGGTAGACAACATTCCACCAATTCCTATGGATGCTGAAAATGAGGAAAAAACAGAGCAGAATAAGTGTTCCAATACAGCTGCTATGTCTGAGGAGCCACCACAGTCTGATGCTGGAAAAGATACTTGCCAGTTTGGGTGCTCATATGAATCAGACTCATTGGTGGACAGCATGCCGTCAATTTCTTTGGATGCTGAAAATGAAAAAAATACAGATCAGGAGTGTTCTGATATAGCTACTAATGTGCCAGCATGGCCAGGTGCTGAAAAAGAGGACAACACTTACCAGTTTGGGCTTTCAAATGGCAGCAGTCCACCTCTAGTACCACACCTTTCCAGAGTGTCCACACCAAACAGTACAGCGGCTTCATTTGCTCCTTGGATGTGCATCAATGACATCATTCTTGATTGGACAAAGGTCTCTCCCAGAAGCCGCTGTCTTTCTCCAATGACCTGGCTTGAAGGAGAAACAATTGAGCAGGCAATTAATGTCTTCATTCACCAACAAAACTTCTATGACTCAATTCTATGTGCACCCACATACTTTTTCCAGCTAGCTGCACTAGAAGACTTTAGTCCAGTTTTGTGCTGCAAAAAAGGCTCTAAATTATGACCCAATCATAATTCCCTTCAACACCGACATTTCTGGCCATGGTTATCACTGGGTTGTTGCCACTGTAAATTTCAGAGAGAGAGATCTCAGTTTTCAATTCAATGCACAGTCTTAAAACTTTGAAGCAGGCTGCTCCAAAACTAATGAAAGTAGTAGCTTGCATGTAACAGAAAACTTTCAGCAGAAAAACTTTCAGGCTTCTGACTGGAAAACATCAGATGTGGTGAATACTCCACAACAAGGAAATGGGTATGACTGTGGTGTCTTTGCTGTTGTGAATGCTTGTGCTATTATTGACAACACACCATTAGGGCCAGTCAACAGCTTGAAGGCAAGAATGTGGATTCATTCCCTTATTGAGAAGTATGAGCCTCCAAAGGTCAGAAGGGCGGGACTCTCACAGGAAAAACTGCAGTGCTTTAAAAAAGAAGTACAGACATGCACACATGTAAGCAGAGCAGATTATACTGGTACCCTGAAAAGACTACAGCTGAACAGCAGTGATAGCAAAGACTGGCTTCTCTGCTTAAGCTCAATGTGTAAAGGTGACCCAAAGCACAGAGATGAATACATCTTGTGCATTATTTGCAGACGGTGGTTCCACCTTAAATGCACAAAATCAGCTGACCGGTTAGTTATATATATATATATATATATATATATATATATATAATATATATAAAATTATTATTTCATAGCTATAAACTATTTAGATAATGTATATTCCATTTATCTATCTATAGCAATTGCTTCAAATTTGAAGTGTATGACATTCACATGTATATAAACACACAGACACATACATACATATATATTTGTTGAGTATCCTCATAAATCCTCATGATTAGGAGCCATAAGATGGCTTACGTACCATACAGGCCCACTCCAATTAGCAATCGTGTCTTTGGATAACTTTACTGCAGCCCCTCTGTCAAGCATGTCCTGCACTTGAGCGCTAAAGGCAGCCTTCCATTCAGGTTCTTTGGCTAGCTGTTTCTCCATCCTCAAGAACGTGATGTAAGTGAGGCCTTCTCTTACTATTTCGAGTTCCCTCTCCTCAGCAAGAGTCATTTCTTTTCCACCTGGTCGGCAATTTCCACAGCGGCACCCACCACGTTTAGGCTCATATGCTGCGCCGATGGAATCCCACTTCCACCACTCCAGAAAGTCTCGGGTGCTGGTTGGTGTGCTTGATTAATGAAATCTGGCTAAAGGCTTGTTTGGTGGACAGTACTCCGTTACTTCCTCATACTTCACAGCTGCCATTCTCATTGACCTTGCGAAGTGTGTTTTGGACCTGTGAGCCGATACAGTAACCTCTTCGAAAAGCTCGGGGTGAGTTCCTCCAACCGTCTTTCCCAGTGGACCATCCCATAGAACTAGGTCTCCAACCACTCGGACCCTCTGTGGGGCCAACTGGCCTTCGCGATGGCTTATAAGAAGTTCGACTACTTTAGGCCTTACAAGTTCGATGAGGGGAACTTTTGCAAAATTTCTTTCCAGTCGCTCAGGTGGCACTGTTTTGTGAATCTCGGAGATGCTTTCTAATCCACAGCAAGCCAACTGATGTGACCTGAGAGTGCCCTGGAGAGTTTTTACTCTGATTTTTAGAAGATACTGCTTAGTCTTTACGCGAACTTTCATCCCTCCGACTCCATGGATGACAAGAGTGATTCTTTCACCTCTCAGGTTCAGACGATTTGCAGCACTGTGTGTTATGTAATTAGTGTCTAATGCTAAGTCAATTAATGTCCCAATTTTCTGTCCAGCATTAGCTGTCACATTAAGAAGCATCATGATTACTGGCAGTTCCAGCAACCCACCTTCTGCTAGTAAACTTGGCTGTTCTTTTGTCACATTGAACGCTCTTGCTGCAGTGTTTGAGAACACACTTCGGTATTTGCTGTGCTAAATCTGGTGGAAGTTTACTGAGGAAGTCCTCTTGATCTTTTGTGTAGTCCTTCCTGCCTTTGCCTCCTTCAGGACAAAGCTTGCTCTTTTTCTAAATAGCACTGCTTTCCTTTCTTTCAGCAATTGGGCATAAATAATAGTGATGCTCAGGAACGCTCTCTTCTTCACAGGCTTGGTTTTTGCATAGATAGGTGGGTTTGCAGAATGAATGGTCCTCGTGGACTTCGAGACACCTTTTACAAGCTCCCAGTTTTCTTACTGCAGCCTTCTTGTCTGCTAGCTTTAGTGACCAGAACTGTTTGCAGAAGTAGAGCTTTCTTTTGTGTTTAACATCACCACAGACTACACACCCTGAATGGTCTTTGCTTGATTTTGTGGACTTTGTTCTTGTCCATCTTGGCTCAGTTCTTGACTCCCTTCTGTTTGGTTCCTCATCCCTTAGCTGTTCGAGCTGCTCGTAAATGCACTCTTGCTTTTTGAGAAATGCTAACAGATTATCAAACCAGTTGTCTGGTGTGACGGAGCTTTGCTGGTCAGAAATGTGAACAAGCCATTCCTTCTTGAGAGACTCAGGTAGTTTTCCTTCAGTTGACTTTGTCACTAAAGGATTTTTAATAGCGCCAGTGTTTCCAAGGTCACTCAAATCTCCAAGTGCCTTTTCTACTGCTTGGATTAATTCAACTATTTTCCGTGGCTGGTGACTTCTGATAGCAGGGATTTTTTCCAAGTCCTCCACTATTTCAATAGCAATAGCGGTCACGTTTCCGTAGCGGTTTTCCAAGACACGGAAAATGTTGTCTGCTGTATTGTAAGTGGTGAGGCGAAGATCTCTTATAATCCTCTCTTCGAGACTGTCAAGCACCTGAATCTTTTTAACCTCCTTGGAACTGGTAGGCTCACCCTGCTTCTGAAGCGCTTCCCAGTCTCTCTTCCACCTGTGAAATTCACGTTTGTTACCAGTGAACTTGGGGAGGGATGTGGGCTTTAACTTAATTGTGGGCACAAGGTAGCTAGAGATTGTTGGTGGAGGTGTTATGTGTTATCTTCCCTGCCTCCTCCTCTCGTCTCACACGAATGAAATCAGCTTTCTCAAAACTAATCTGGTAACATTGAGTTTGAGACTCCTCAGGCCCTGGTGGAAGTTATTTTGATCACCTGATGGGATGAACTGCTGCCACCGGCCATACAGGTCTTTTGCAGTCTTTACAAAATTTTGAAGGTGACTGAACATGAAGTCGTATGCTTCGTGATTGCCATCTGGAACTACTGCTGCGACTCGTTCACTTTCAGCTCCAGCAAACTGCAGTGCTGTGGACAGTTCAATAACTCCATACTTGGCCCAGAAAGTTTTAACTCACACTCGCTCACAGTCTTTTCAAGGTCAGCTTTTTGCTGTTCTGTTAACACAGCTGACTTGTCTGCATCCAGCTCTGCCTCTAATTCTGCGACGACGCCTGCTTCAAGATCATCATGTGCTTCCATGACTTTTTCTGCTTGCTTTGTGAGTTTATTTAAATTGTCTTGAAGATCCTCTTCAGACATCTCTTGATAAGCTCTAGTTATGGTGTTTGTTAGTCGTGTGAATGTTCTTTTCTCCACTGTCCTTTCTGCTTTCAGTTGCTCGAGCGACTTCCCGGTCGCTTGCTCGGCCATTTTGATTTCAGTTAATGTTGGGAAGGAATTTATAATTCTTCAAACAGTGTCTCTTGTGTCTTTAAGTTTCACAGGTTTCCAGCTTCTACTGGTTTCCCGGGTTTTCACTGTCAAGCCTATTTTTTTATGTGTGCACAATTTCCCCACTTGAAAGGCAGGGTAACATCATCAACGGAGGCCTTAACTGGATTCCACCCTTCTTTTTTTATTGAAAAGCATCAAATAAGCCAACAGAAGAAAAGTGAAAAACCTTTAACAGAAACAAAAATACAGAAAATGTAAATGAATTGTAAATCATTGAGTTCTTTGTATATTTTTTTAACATGAAGCACTCTCAAATGATATTAACAAGCTTAATAAACCTAATGAGTATAATCTGCACTCTACACAATCCAGAAAATTAACACTTACAATTACAATATGTGCATGTGAAATTAGATTTATCACATTATTTTAGCGATCTGTTTTAATCACATGTGAACTGAAAAATAATTAACATCTAGGCCTGTCACGATAACTACTTTTTGTTGTGCGATATATTGCCCCAGAAATAATTGCGATATGCGATATTATTGTCATTTTAAGACCATTTTATGCCACTGAATATATAATCATAATATAACAGCATAATAATGCAAGTAGGCCTACACACTTTCAAATGACAATGAACTTCACTAAAACTTAACTAACTTAAAATATTTAGATACTGGAAATGAAGCGTCAAAAAAAATAAATAAATAAATAAACCTTTGCTAACAAAAACTGCAAAATAACAAGTAGAAAACACTTGCAAATGCACAAAAGGCACTTATATGGAGATTTTCCATCTACAGGTTTTTCCCTGACCTTATTTTCTCAGCGTTCTCTATAAAAACGAACTAGACACTTGCGACTGCCGCGTCCTGTGTGAAACTAGCTGTGAGCGTGCGCAGTCATGTTTATATTTAAACCAGTGGATTGCGGAAACTGAGTGCATTTGCACTTATTCTTCCGGTCGAACCAGTTCACCAAATCAGACTGAATCGTTCGAAACAGTTCGCATCTCCAGTAAGCAAACAGTAATCCACAAATTACTAAAGTTACTCACTTTTTGACGTGCCACACACTCTCTCTGACTCGAAATAAACCAACATCCCGGAGTTATTCAGTTACTCCAACAGTACACTGACTTAACCTGCTTTGAAGAGAGAACTGATGATGATGAGCACGAGCAGCAGAGCAGCTGATATGAGTGCGCATGCGCGGCGTAAACGAACGAACATACACGGCCTGTCACCGTTCTCATTCTCGAGTCAAGAATCGGTTGCAATGGTTTTTGGATCACCAGTATACAACTGCTTCTTTCGGACATGTCCGATTTGAGAACCGATGAGCTGATGATACTGCGCATGCGTGATTCAGCGTGTGATCTGAAGCTACCGAACACTAATGACTGCCACAGCACCGGTTAACTAGTAGGACAACTGATGCTATGAGAGGACTCGAATGAGGGGCCAATCTGGCGAAACGTAAGTTTATTTAATTACAAATAAATCATAATGTAAGAGGATCATGGTTTCTGTGCTGATTAAGACTAACTTTATAACTGTAAAACTTTGTTTGCACATCACTGCCTATATATGTGTTTGGACGCTTTAGATGCAAAACTAAATTGTAAGAAACGTTTCAGATTATAATGATGTTTCAGTTGACTGATGTTATGATTACTGACTTTATATATTTGAATGTGTTAAGTGTTTTTTCATCCCGGCCCGCGATAGACGATGTCATCGCAGATGACGTCATTACGTTGGAACGTAAAAGAACCAGTGAACGTCTCAGGTTACGTGTGTAACCATGGTTCCCTGAGAACAGGGAACGAGACTCAAGAGTCAAACCACTCCAATCCTATTGGCCGGCGACAGCCTATGACGCAACATAGCGCGAACCTGGAAGTATAAAAGGGGCACCTAGAGAATCAGTCGGAATCTTATCGTCTTGAGGGACTGTTCAGCAGGCTGCCAGAGGCATGGCATGGCAACGCAGAGTCTCGTTTCCTGTTCTCAGGGAACCATGGTTACATACGTAACCTGAGACGTTCCCTTTCGAAAGGGAACTCAACTCTGCGTTTACCGAATTTGGGGAACAATATACCCATGCCGCCATGCTGAGGAGAGTGCATGCCAAAGACGGCTAGAGAAAGCAGCTTCAAGAGAAACGCTTCAACTCACCCTCGGGTCACCCTCGGGTCAGTGACAGCATTCCCTACGGCCAACAGCCCAAGCTGAGCCTCAAAGAGGCCTTCCGTAGAAAGCCTATCAAGGCCGCTAAAGGCTTCTGGGACAAACTTCTCAGAGGAAAAGTGGTCCCTTAAAGGGAATGTGGCCAGGGACCCGAAAGGAGCCCCGGCCAGTCACTAGAGGGGAACGAAGTCACCCCCAATGCCACCAGGGAGGCCAACCTGGTCTGACGGAGGACAAACCTAGTCTTGGCTAACCCTGTCTGAATACAGAATCTCAAAACACATACTTCAGAGAAGAGAGCAGGTAAGAGCGACTGCAGAAGGGGCAGTAAGCAACTCAAACCCACGCGTAGAGACGGGCATCCTGGAGAGCAGAACTCAGCTGAGTGCTATGAACCCTTGTATTGAGGGGAGTATACTCTGCTCAATCCTAGGATCTACTCAGTGCCGGACAAACGCACTGAGGAGGCTGTGCGCTAAGAAGCCTGGGGGCTGATCTCAACGGGAGGCTTCATGGAAGTCTTCAACCAATCATCAGCTTAGGGAGCTAAGCACAATTACACAAACAACCCAAAAGGGGAGTATGAAGCTCAACCTAACAGATAGACCATACTGTAGGCACAAAATCACAGAGGAGGCCTGCAACATGACAAAAAGTTAAAAAGTTCTGAAAGAACTACATAACACACCAGAATACTAGTCAATAGTGGAGTCCAAGAGCGGCCTGACAAGGCCGTACATCTTGACCTTAAAAAACCTTGCTGTAAGCAAGAAGCCACTTGACCTAGTAGCAACATATAAAGCCGATGTGAGTGCCCATGTAGCAGTCCATCCAACACAATCCAATGAGCAGTGTACTCAGTAAAAGAACCTTTAACTCTTTAAGCAAGAGAAGTACAACATACGCCAACATGCACTAAAAAAGGCCCCGAACAGGGCCTATAACCTCAGTCCAACATGTGGCATCAGCCCATAGCATTGTTTCAAGCTCCGAGGAGAACAAATAACCGAACTACAAAGGAGGTTAATAAGTCACCTGGGGCCCTGGCCAACCAGCAGTATACTCAGTAAAGTACCTTCAACTCTCTCAGCAAAAGGAGTATACAAGAACAATCACCAGCATATTAACCAAGGAGGCCCCGAGGGCCTACCTATCAACACGCGGCACGAGACTAGCGGCCTCTAAAGTTCTAGGAGCGAAATAGAACCAAGTTACTTACGAGGAAACTACCTAGCTCAACTAGAGCTAAAGGAAAAACCAAACTCAAGGCAGCAAATGCAGAAAAACCAAACAACGGTGCGGTTTAACACAAAAGTAAACCTTGAGAGGCAAGCCACTCAAAAGCGTACTCAGTAAAAGCACTTTTTACTCTCAGAGTGAGAGGAGTACAAAGTTGAACTCCAACATGACACATAGGAGGCCTAAAAAGGCCTACGATTTGTAAACACGAGGCGTCAGCTAATGGCAATCAAGACCCATCCATGGTGATAAGTCATGTAAAAACCAACACAAAACTGCGCCAACATGCCATTTGAAAGGAGGCCCAGACAACTCCAAAAGCACATGGCACCAGCCAGTGAAAGTTTAATGACCAGATCAGCCAGCAGGCCCGGTACTCAGTAAAACCCCCTAAACTCTAAAAGAGGAGTACAGCTCCACCACAGAACTCTATGAGAGGCCTCATCTAAGGCCTACTCTGAGCAGAGGTGGGCGTGGCCGATGGCAGAAAGGAGTCATAGAAAAAAATAACGACTCGCCCATGGAGATGAGTCATATAAAGATCCACCACACAAAGCTGTGCCAACATGCGACCTGAAAGGAGGCCTGGAGAGGCTTTCAACTCAAGAGCACATGGCATCAGCCAGTGATAGCTCTAACAAAGAAGACCAAAACAACTGTGCCAACATGTAAACTAAAAAGGAGGCCTGGAGCGGCCTACTACTTTCAGCAACATGTAGCGCAAGCTAATGGTCATAAATGGGACCAAGCTACAGGGGACCAGCTCTAGACCCAGAAACAGTTGTGGGCAACTAGCTATACACAACCTGAGCTAAGTCTACACATTCCAACAGGCAATGTACCAGAAACTCAAATAATAACAGGGTACCGTAAGATGCTACCATGGTCTTAAGGAAGGCCCACAAAGCCTAAAACCTAAAACAGACACGAGCATAAACCTGTGGCAGTGCTAACATGCGTGAGCAAAACTCATGACCATAAACCAACAGTGCCATAAACACAAGCTGCAAAATAGAAGGAGGTTAAACAATAAAGAGCCAACAACTTCAACAGATATATGAAATATAGCTACTATGGCAATGATAAAAGGGAGCTAACAGAGGTAGCAAAAGCATGACTCTCTACACTCAACCTGAGTGTGCAATCCAACAGGTGATGCACTCAGTGAAACACATAAACCCTAACAGGGGAGTACAAAAACACCACGTCCTTAAATAGAGGCCAGCAACAGCCTACTATTATGAGAACAGGTGCCAACCTGTGGCAGCACTAGAGTAAAGCTTACATACATGTAGGGCAATAGCTCAGAACCCAAAGCAACAAGCATTGTATATACATGCCATCCATAAAAGATAAATGTTCATCACTAAACAGAACCATAGGTCTGAACTGAGCCCTAGAGGACGGGAGCTAAAAAGCTAGCACTGTAGCTCAAACTTGAATGAGATTCAAGGGGGTCAGGGAGAACAAATTCAAAGCATGAAGAAGTTCTGAATAGTGGGGCCTAGCATACACTGCCTAAACTTATCTAAGAAGATATGGGCCTACCACCTGAGAAACAGCACCAGGGAGGCTGAGATAACAGCCTACAACCTTAGCTGTTAAGCTCAGCCATTGCACCTACACATAGAAAGGGGGAATGGGCATACGGCCTGCAACACCCTCAGGAGGAGGCCAGAACTAGTAACTATACAACCTGAAAAGGGATAGTAATACAAAGGGAGTGATAAAACACACCTAAACTAGTCCTAGCCTAAACCGCTAGCTGAGGGCCAAAGGCCAAAACACAGCAGAGTAGTAACCAAAGTCAGGCGGCCGAGGTAGGCCGACCTAAACAGAGTTGCTTACTGAAGTAAGGAGTGTTAACTCAAACTACTCTTAACAAACAGTAAATAAGAAGCTACTCAAAACAATAGGTGGCCCAGAGGCGGCCATTTTGTGGCCCGCACAATAACTATCGTTCTAGCCGCAAAATTAATCGCCCTCACAAGAGAGGAGATTGATCACCGGCGCTGCTGACGCCCATGCTCGATCACCTCCCTCAAATCCTGCTTCTTCCTCTTTGCGTCCCGCCGTCTCTGTGACTTGCTCCACAGAGGAGGAGGCGCACGAGCGGCGACACTGGACTTCTGAGTCCCGGACCTCCCAGCTGTTTGGGCCCAGATTCAGATCTGAGCGGGATGCAGGATCTAAACGCTGTTGAGCGCGCCTTCGCCTCCCTGAACTTTTCAACCACCGCCTCGACTGAGGTACCAAAAAGTTCAGAGGGCGAAACCGGGGCATCAAGGAGAAAGTTCTTCTCTTTCTCCCCGATGTCCGCACAGTTCAGCCACAGATGCCTCTCCATGGCCGCCATAGATCGACCGATCGAGGTGGCAGTCTGTTTGGTGGCCCGGAGAGCGAGATCCGTGGTGCGGCACAGCTTTTCCACCGCTTCAGGGGACAAACCCTGCCCCTGATCCAGATACTTAAGCAAGTCAGCTTGGTATCAACGAAATTCGCTCGCTGATACCGATGGATACGCGCCGAGTATGGGTTCTTCCATGCCCTCTCGATCTCAACATGTAGATCGGGGAGGAATGGAAGGCTCACCAGAGTTATTGGGTTATGGTCAGAAAGAAACCGTTCGTCAAGTCTGCTACGCACGGTTTCCTTCCTGACGCGCTCCCAAGGCAGCTGCAGCCTGCCAGAAGCGCATTCCATAACCTCTAATAACTCTGCATACGCAGCGCAGGGAGGCTTGGAGGGAGTAGCAGGCTCACCTGCCTGCTGCCATCTCCTGCTCTCTGGGGCTCGCAGCCAAAAGAGCACTCGCTCCTGGATCCAATGACGTCAAAGACAAGACATCATCGTCACCCAGGAGTTCGTCCTCGTCAGCCGCCTCGGCCTGAGAAAGGTTTACACCTCTCTCAAATTCCTCGGCGAGCTCCACCTGTGAACCCCACGATTTCAGCCGCCGCTCTGCCTCAGCACGAGCAGGGCCAGAACCGCTGGGCACAGATGCCGACGCCTCTCCCCTTGAGAAGAGGGCCAGACGAGAACGGAGCATAGGAAGACACTCACAGTTAATGCAGACAGCGCCCTCAAGCACTGTCCGCGCGTGCTCCTCGCCCAAACAGAAAATGGACAAGGTATGAGTATCGTCCGGTGTCAGAAACCTTGGACACGGATCGGCACACTTCCTAAAGCGTTTCTCAGACGTAAGGATTAAACCTTGCCAGATTTAAAACCAACGGCAAAGACAGAACAGTTCCGAAAGATGAAGAGATTCCAACTGATTCTCTAGGCGCCCCTTTTATACTTCCGGGTTCGCGCTATGTTGCGTCATAGGCTGTCGCCGGCCAATAGGATTGGAGTGGTTTGATTCTTTGGCTTTCAGAAATCAGTTTACATGTGACGTTCCCCAAATGCGGTAAACGCAAAGTTGAGTTTTTTCCACCGGTTTATTGAAACGAACTGTCCGAAAGAACCGGTTCGCGGAAAAGAACCAAACTTCCCATCACTATTTCTTATTCAGCTTGGGAGTTTCAGAAGAGCTCGCCAGCTGCGTCTCATCACAGTCCTGGATTTTTTTCCGTTTCCTCTTTTCTGCCCCTCGCTCCGATTGGCTGAGACTACTCTAGTTATTTATTTATTTTTTATATTTTCTTCATGTTATTTATTTATTTGTTTATATTCTATTTGTAATTAATTTATATTTTCTCCAGTTTGACTTGACACCATGGCTGGAAGGGCAGAGCTTGTCATCGTTGAAAATGGCAGCCTGACAGGCCAAAGGTATAGGGATGAAATCCTGAGACCAGTTGTATGACTGTATGCTGGTGCAATGTGGCCAGATTTCGTGCTTATGGATGACAATGCCCGCCCACATCGAGCAAGGCTGGTGACGGAATTTTTGAAAGAGAAGGGCATCTGAAGGATGGAGTGGCCAGCCCGGTCACCCGACTTGAACCCCATTGAACACATTTGGGAGCAGCTACAATTAATAGTGCAAGTACGGCAGGTCCCTCCAGGAACCCGTGTGGAATTTTGAACAGCGTTGCTGGAGGAATGGCAAGCCATCCCTCAACAGAATATCCAAAACCTCATCTCAAGCATGCACAGACGATGTGAGGCTGTGATCAACATCAGAGGTGGTAACACTGACTACTGACTGGTTGTCTCAATGCATAATGTTTGTTGTTTCTTGTTCATGACTTGTTTGTCGCATTTGTTAAACCATGCAATTCATGTTTGTTTTACAGTATGAACTCAGATTTTTGATCTGCTGTAACATCCGATAACATCTTGTTTTGTTGAACTGAACAAAACTGTCTTTCCTGTTCAAGCTCAAGAGTGACTACAGTACAGTACAGTATCCAGTGCATCACCATTGTGCTGGCTTCTTGAGGCACTCCAAAGGCACTACACTGCTGCACTGCAGGAAATGATGTTTAAGTGGCATTTCTAGTCCATCCTGACTTCAGGTGAATCACAGAAGTACTGAACAACCAACAGTTTTTTGGTGCACTCGTCTTCGCAAATATGTGACAAGCTACTTCACACCTTGTGACAAACAATCATGCCTGGGCACCATCAAAAGCGATGAGGCATGAAATTCCATTGGTGACAACTTTGATTAATAAGCATACTTACATGTTATACATGAATTTTAAACAATACCCCTTCTTGTCTTAGGACAACTTTGATGAACTTTTTTGATCCACTTCAAACGTTGACTACTGTATATAATATATATATTTATATAAACTACCAGTCAAAAGTTTGGAATTGGTAAGATTTTTAATGTTTCTAAAGTTCCATCTGCTCACCAAGGCTGCATTTATTTAATTAAAAATACAGTAAAAACAGTAATATTGTGAAATATTATTACAATTTAAAATAACTGTTTTCTGTTTGAATATACTTTATAAAGTAATTTATTCCTGTGATCATACATATATATTATATATATATATATATATATACACACACACACACACACACACACTTGTTCAAAATAAAACTTATAGCCTGAATGGTTTTTCAAAACCCTGTTAGCATAATTACACAGCATTAAAGTTAAATTCCTACAGAAGCTCCCAAAAAGCGTCCCCACACGAACCTCTACCTCCACCAACAGGACCCCGATTTCAGCCTTGCTAAAATTCTTTTTCTTGCCGCTCGCTATTCTCAGGTAAAGAATTTGGACGTGGAATGGTGCTCTTTTATATGCTAATGTTATTAATTAGGGGTCGTTTACAAGGCGGAGATCTGAAACCATTCAGCTGCGCACAATTTCAAGATCATTTGCGATTTATAGATTTATTATGTCAAACAGAAGCGTACGCACGTTTTTTTGTGCTTGCATTCATTTTTCGGAATCACACATACACATATTTGAGAAATGATCTTAGATCAAACGTACGACAGTTTCTACGCAACATTTTATAAATGAGGCCCCCAGTTCCTCCATAAAGAGATAACCGAACACATATTTGATATGATAGTAGATAGATTTAGTTAAAGCTCTGATATGAAGCTAAGATTCAAAAACACCAAGACTCCAGACTTGATGACCTCTGGAGTGATGGTAGGTGTTTTAATGGACCACTAATTCATGACAAACTTTAAAATCAGGGAATGAAAACTTGACTTTATTTGTCCACCATGTTGTAGATGAGAATAGTCTAGTTTCTCAGGTGGTTGTGGAATAAAACAATGGAATGCCATTTTATTTATTTTTGAATGTTTCTTTATTCTAGAGAATAGTTTTTATTTCTACGATTGATGCACATTTTGTGTAAATGACAAGGAAGTAATACTCTATGGCATAAATCAAGTGAATGAGTTGAGATCCAGGTTTCAGTTGGCAAAGTGTGGCATTTTTTTTGAAAATTCTTTAGATTACAGCTTTAATCTGTTCAATAAATCAAGGACATTGATGGAAACTATCTCTTTTCAACATCAAGACCAACTGTACGCATAACCTGATTAACTGCATCATCTTGTTTTTAATTCTATTTGTTTTCCTCGTTTACCTAGCTTTGTAAACAATCAAGAACTTTTGTTGCCCAGAAACTGATACAACATAAAAAAAAGTCTGCTGTGATTAAAAACTGACAAACACTATATTGGCGCTCCCTGAGGGTTGCGTTCTCTCCCCACTGCTCTTCTCACTGTACACAAATGACTGCACCTCTAAAGACCCCTCAGTCATGCTTCTGAAGTTTGCAAACCACCACAGTCATTAGCCTCATTCAGGATGGTGACGAGTCTGCTTAAAGACATGAGGTTGAACAACTGGCTGACTGGTGCAGTTATAACAACGTGGAGCTGAACACGCTCAAAACATGATGAGAGTGAACTTCAGAAGGAACAGCCCCAACACTCCATTCAGTTCAGTTCAGCTTTATTAGGGCCCGAGCACCAAAGTGCGAGGATCCTATTGGGTTTCCTTCGATTATTATTATTATTATTATTATTATTATTATTATTATTATTCTTTTCCAAACATTATCGCATTTTTGAGGGCCTAAACATGCTCGAAAACTCACGAAACTTTGCACACGCGTCAGGACTGGCGAAAATTGACATCTGATATAGGTTTCAGAAATGGGTGGGGCAAAATGGCTCGATAGCACCAACTATAAAACTTCAACGGTGTGTGCCTCAGGCTACGTTCCCCGTACATGTACGAAATTCAGTTTTTGTGATTTGTGTGCAGTTTTTGCCATTTTCAGGCCTCGTACTTTAACAAACTTCTCCTACAGTTTTAATCCGATCATCTTGAAATTCGGTTTGTGTAATCATAAGGCTTGTGCGACGCTAAATTGCGAAGATCTTGAGTTTTCGTAAAAGGGTGTGTCCCTGGCGGCCTGACAAATTTTGATGTTTTGCCATGAAACAGGAAGTTGCCGTAACTAAGGCAAACAATGTCCGATCTGCCTCAAACTTCACACACTTGATAAAACTCCTGTTCTGAACACACATCTATGCCCATATTCAGTTATAGTCATAGTGCCACCTGCTGGCAACAGGAAGTGACATGTTTTACACTGTTATGGACTCCTAACAGCATATTAAAATGTGCCAGCAAGTGTTAAACAGGCTAGCAACATGCTAGAAAAATGTTAGCAAAGCACTTAGCTAAGTGCTAAAGCATGCTATTAATACAGTGAAAGAGGAAGTTGCTGTAACTCAGGCATGCAATGTCCAATCTACCCCAAACTTCACACATTTGATAAGAGTCCTGCCCTGAACACATCTACATGACAATATTCAGTTATAGTAATAGCACCACCTACTGGCAACAGGAAGTGACATTTTTAACAATGTAATGCACTACTAGCAACATACTAAAATATGCAATTGAGTACTAAACATGCTAGAAACATTCTAAATCATGCTAGCAACACCCAGCTGACTGCAAAAGCATGCTATTATCGTCATGAAACAGGAAGTTGTTGTAACTCAAGCATACAGTGTCTGATCAGCCCCAAACTTTACATGTATGATAAGAGTCCTGGCCTAAAGGCATCTATATGCCAATATTCAGTTAGTCAGTGCCACCTGTTGGCAACAGGAAATGGCATGCTTTACACTGTAATTCACTCCCTGAAACACATTTTAATATGCCAAGAAGTACCAAACATACTAGAAACGTTAAATCATGCAACACTTGGCTGAGTGCAAATGTATGCGATTAACGCCACAAAATATGAAGTTGTTGTAACTCAGGCATACGTTGTCCGATCTGCTCCAAACTTCACATGTTCGATAATAGTCCTGGCCTGAAGACGTCAACATGACAATATTCACTTAAGCTTAAAGTGCCACCTGTTGACAGCAGGAGGTGTGGCACTTTGAAATGACTTTGCCATAATTCTCCTGCAATTACTCGCTTACATGCATGTTGCCCACTGTTCACTGTTTTCACTGAAGGCCAACGGGTGGCGGTGAGCCCAGGTCCAAGGGCCCTTTCATCGCTGCTTGCAGCTTTAATTGTCCTTGTATTAAAATACAAGATTACACTGCAACTCCCTTTAGTGCTATTTAAGAAAACACATCGAACAACATTACATACCATAGGGCATTACATAATAAATATTAAAAGAGGTATAAAAATATAAAAATAGCAGCATGACCATAAATAATAATTAATTAGTTGTTGGGTTATTTAGTGTTCTTATGGCCCATGGGAAAAAAACTGTCCCTGAGTCTGGAGGTTCGAGTCTTGATCGATTTGTAGCGCCTACCTGAGGGCAACAGATCAAACAGGTGGTGGGCTGGGTGGGAGGAGTCTGACACTTACAATTACAATATGTGCATGTGAAATTAGATTTATCACATTATTTTAGCGATCTGTTTTAATCACAAAAATAATGAATAAAAAAATAACTGAAAAATAATTAACATCCCATCGTCAATTTCTCCCGTGATCAAGTCAAAATACAAACACGGATATACAAATCAATACACTAGTACCTTAATACCATTAAAATTTACAACAAAGAACTACATTTAGCTTTAAACAGTCACATATTGAACAGTTAAAGTAGGTCACGAAATTTTCCGTGCCGAGCACAGACAGAGTTGCTGCGTCATCAACTGAATTGGCATCTGCCGCTACATCAGTATCATTCTCCTTCATTTACAGATGCAAAGTGAATTATTAAAGTGCTCACCAGCTTCCACTCCGGGATTTGACAATGTTAAATGTCTGTGCACTTTCTTTTTCTTATTAGTGATGTCCGGTTTGCGAACGAATCGTTCTTTTGAAGCGGTTCTTTTTAGTGAACCGGTCGAACCAGGTCACCAAATCAGACTGAGTCGTTTGAAACAGTTCGCATGTCCAGTAAGCAAACAGTAATCCACAAATTACTAAAGTTACTCATTTTTTGACATGCCTTACACTCCCTCTGACTCAAAATTAACCAACATCCCAGAGTTATTCAGTTACTCCAACAGTACACTGACTGATACAGCAGCTCCTATAGCTGCAGATGGCTTGGATATACAACGCACGCTTTACGCACACCAAAGTCCTTAGTCGATCTTAACCTTTTGGCTACTTTATTGAACATAATGCAAACATACATACTTTGACGATGATAGTAACATTCCAACGTGTGGCTTCTATTGTTTGTGTATGCGGTAAAAAAAACTGTACGCGTTCGCCCTCCACCAAGCCAACTTACTCTACGTGTAAAAAACACCTGTTTAAAAACCCTCTGTGCACACACTGCCCCCACCTGGTGACAGCCCAAAATACAATCACAACACTGGCTCCTACACACCGGCCCCATAATTGTTGGTGTGTAACTACAATTATCTTTAAATTATTCAAAAGGAGCCAAAAAAGGGTGTATATGCACTTCTTTGAAGATCAATCCTTTGTATCTTCAAACAACAGGCAGATTTTGGAAACAGGTCTGTCCAGTAATCCTGTTTTTGTCTTCAATCGTACAGACCGAACAAATCCCTTTTTGTCAGGATATGGATATGAGTGATTTTGCCTAATGACCAGGAACCATGTGGAGCAGTTGGATCCATGATGACCACTATATCACCAACAGCAAAGTTTCTACGTGGTTTCATCCATTTTTGTCGTTCCTGAAGCAATGGAAGATACTCCCTTATCCACCTTTTCCAAAAGAGATCGGACAGATATTGGACTTCTACGTCTGATATATGAATCCCTTTCTTGAAACAGTCCTGGTGGAAGAAGTGGTTTTGTTCTTAACAGCAAAATATGATTGGGCGTGAGATCTTCCAAATCGTTTGGATCATCAGAAAACTTTGTGATAGGGCGATCATTAAGAATAGCTCCGGCTTCACAAAGAAGAGTGTGAAAGCTCTCATCATCCAAGCATTGTTGTCGGAGAGTGGAGTACAACACTTTCTTTACAAGAAGAATGAGCCTTTCCCACACACCTCCATGATGTGGTCCAGCAGGGGGATTAAAAGTCCATGTTATTCCTTCTGATAGAAAACTGCACTGAATTTTATCATGATCCAATATCTTCAAAGCATTCCTAAGCTCTCTCTCTGCTCCAATAAAATTTGTGCCATTAACAGATTTTAAATGCAATAATTGCCCATGACGACACATAAAAGGCGAATGCAGTTGATGCAGGAATTTGTATCCAGAGAGTAGGCTACTTCAAGATATATTGCTCGACTGGTCATGCAGGTAAATATAACCCCATACCTTTTCACAACACTGCGGCCTCTTTTCACATCAATAGGTCCAAAGTAGTCCACGCCAGTATTAGTAAAAGGAGGCAAATCTGGCACAATCCTTTCTTTTGGTAAGTCAGACATTTTTTGTTCTCCAATTTTGCCTTGGAAACGTTGACATACAACATATTCTGAAATTACCTTTCTGCAAGCGGAGTTTGCCTTAATAATCCAGTACCTTTTTTGCAGTGTTGACAGCATATGGTTTCTCCCCGCATGACCTAGTTTTTTATGAACATGTTGCATAATAAGTTTGGATATGTGATGTTCCTTTGGCGGGATAACGGGGCATTTTGTCTCCTCAGGCATTGCTGCTCTACTAAGTCTTCCACCTACTCCAAGTAAACCATCCATCAATATTGGATCAAGCTTGTAGATGTTACTACCCCTTTTAACTCCAGATGTTCCACTTTGCAAGGAAGAGATTTCCTGTTTGAATGCTTCATGTTGAGAAAATCGAATAATTGCTGATTCTGCTTGAGAAAGATCATCTGGTGTAAGACTTTGACCACGGAATCCAGTGCGAAACCTTTTCATTTCCTCTTTAACTCTGTCCTGCTCTACTGTAGAATTATTAGTCCCAGAAGTAAACGAGGATTGAATAAACATTCTGTGTTGCTTAAGCTTCAAGAGCACATCTTTGAACTTTAGAACCCATGCCACTGCAGTTTTCAATTTTCTCCAATCAGAAAAATAGTTCAAAAGTTGATGAGTAGCACTGTCAGAACATTTGGAAATGGCAGCTATTACTACTATGTCCTTTTTAACCTCTGGATCATCTTTTAAGCCTCGGTCAAAATAGGATTGAAGCCATTTCTCTAAGGCTTCCAATAGAAAGTCTGGACCCTGTATCCATCTGCTGGCTTTTAAAAAGCTTTCAATGCACATGCCTCTAGAGGCATCATCAGCAGGATTTAATTTTGTTCCAATATGTCTCCATTGTACAACATCTGTTGCATCCCTGATGACTGACACTCTATATGCCACAAATGTATGAAACCTCTTGGCATCATTGGCAATGTATTTCAATACAGTTTGGCTGTCCGTCCAAAACACTGACTTGGCCAAAACCAGTTGAAGTTCCTTTTTGAGCATCTTGTCAATTCTGACTGCTAAAACAGCAGCTGCAAGTTCAAGTCTGGGTATGGTTATCTGCTTTAAAGGAGCAACTCTAGATTTTCCAAGCATAAAGGACAGTCTCACCTGTTTGTTTTCATCTTCCAGATGCAAGTAAGAAACGGTTCCATAACCACATTCACTTGCATCTGAAAAGTGATGCAACTGAGCCAACTCGATCTTTCCAAACTCCTTTGGCTTGATACATCTGTCCACCTTTACTATAGCTACCTTGTTGAGATCTTGCAGCCACTCTGACCACTGACATGAAAAGGACTGTGGAATTTCATTATCCCATCCAATGATTCTTTTATACAACTCCTGTAACAACAACTTAGAAGGTAATATTAGCGGTGACAGAAATCCCAAAGGATCGTAAATAGAACTGATAACTGACAAAATGCCTTGTCTTGTGTGTGGTCTTTCGCTTATGGCAATCTTGAACATAAATGTATCAAATTCCACACACCAGTGCAACCCAAGCGTTCTTTCTACAGGCAGATTGTCTTTATCCAGGTTGAGATCTTTGGTTGATTTTGACAGACGCTCCTCTGGAATACTTGCTAATACCTTGCGGCTATTACTCATCCATTTGGATAGCTGGAATCCTCCTTTAGAACAGACTGCAGTTAAGTCTTTAACCATGTGAAGTGCCTCCTCTTCAGTGGGAACAGATGTTAAACAGTCGTCTACATAGAAATTATGCAGGATCGCATTCAAGACTTTATTTGGAAAGCAATCTTTCCAATAGGCACCTATTATTAGGCATGATGACATCATCCTTCCTGAAGGGTAAGTCAATACAATAATGACCATTTTCAATGCTAATTGACTGATCCATTATCTCCATAAACCTTTGATCCTCTCTTGATATTTTGAAATCATCTGAAGTTTTCTCACTGAAATCATGATTGTACTGAGCAACCAATAACTCTTCTAGCTTGGTAACAGAGATCCTATTTGCAGTGACTGATTGAAAGCCAATCTTCCGTCCATCATCTGCTTCCTTTACAAAACCGTTTATGACCCACCCCAATAGGGTCTTGACGGCATAAGGTCCTTGATCTTCACTATTGATGATCTCCCATGGTTCTAAGAGCTGTGGAACATTTGTGCCAATTAACAATTCAACTTCAGCATCCAGTTTGGGAATCTTGACATCATCCAAATATGTCCATTTCCTTAGATCTTCTTGATTAACCACATTATTTTTACTTACAGGTATTGTCTCCTGAGTAAAGACTTCTGGCAAATCTATGAATTTATTCTCAGACAATCCTGATATCTCCAGTCCAGTGAGCACAGATGTATTTACCACATTTTCGTGTCCCATTGTACGAAGCAATATGTACCTTTTTATCCCAGTCATCTTCAGCTTCCGCATAAGCCCTTCAGTACAAAAAGTGGCTGTACTCCCTGGATCCAAGAAAGCATATGTTGTTACTGTAAAGTCTCCAAGTTTAGGCTTGACCTGAACTGGCACAATGAACAATGAACAATCTGGTTCTCCGGCCCCAGTATGAGCATAAGTTTGCAAAGTAACAAGAGCATTACTCACTTGTTTTTCCTCAAAGGTTTTACTCCTAGCTGAGATATGGAGTATAGTAGGATGCTTCTGACTACACACACAACAAGTCTGACGACTTGTACAATCTTTGCTAAGATGTCCAATTTTCAGGCAGGCAAAGCAAATTCCATGATTCTTCAAAAATTCAATCTTTTGTCTGCGAGTCATTTTCTGAATCAGAGGGCATTTTTCCAAAATATGATTTTCTTTGCATGCATAGCAGCAAAATGAAAAACTGTGATGGATGGACTTGGCTGAAACCCTTCAACAGCATTGACGATAGCCACTGTAGCTGAACTTCGCCCTCTACCACTGTAAGGTACAGACTTGACTTTGTGGGACGTGTGGTTGTGTATCTTTTAATATCTCCAAAAAGAAGATCTGTGAGAATCTTAACCTGATGTTCAATGAAATCCACCATGTCTGTAAACTTGACCCCACAGCCATTCCTTTCTTGTAACTCACAAGCTGTGACTCTCCATTTTTCTCTGAGTCGGTAAGGCAGTTTCATCATGATGTTCTTAAGGTTCGACGAAACATTAATCTTATCCATATACTTCAAGTTTACCATCACATTGCAATACCCTCTCAGAAACAAAGCATATGCTTGCAAACCACTGATGTCATCAGGTTTTATAGTAGGCCAACTCAAAGCCTTTTCCATGTAGGCTGCAGTGATTTTCAACCAAAGTGTTCCTTCAACAAATTCTTGGCCTTTCTAAACCCTTGTTCTGCCGGCATATGCTGGCAGCTTCTGACCAGTTCTGTCGGTTGTCCTCTAGTATACTGTTCTAAATAATACAAGCAATCCTGTACATTTGTAGTCTCTTTCAAATCCATGCTCAAAGGCTTGAATAAAAGCAGCAAACTGTAATGGATCTCCATCGAAAATTGGAATTACTCGAGGAGGTAAAGAAGATGCCACATCCCCCAATGAACAAGCTGAGCAGTTAAGTTTGCTTGTTGCTGCATAATATTGTACAAAATATCTTTTCCAGTACCAGTTTGAGGATGAGATTGTGAAGAATGAATTTGTGATTGAGAATGAGAGACTGGATTATTTTGAACAGCAGCTGTACAATCCTGTATGCCTGCAGCTTGTTGTGTGGTTGAACATTGCATTGCAACTTGGGTAGAATTCCCAGGCAGCTCTACTTGTGAATTGTGATTCAATGAGCGTGATTTTTTACTTTTTGAATCATTAGACGGTGCCTTTTTACTGCTTCCAACATCACTAGTTCTTAAAACTAACAACTTTGCATCGTTGGCTGCCATTTTTGCATTCATTATGAGTTGTTCCTTTTGTCTTTTGAGTATTTCACTTTGAATGCAAAGTTTTTCTTCTTCCTCCTCCTCCAAAGTATGTCTCCTCTCCATAGCCTTTATCCGTGCAGAAGAAGTTGTACTTGAAGTAGTGGTTGAACTTTTTGATGCTTTGCTGTGATGGGATTGTTTTGTGGACACATTTGAAATACTATCATCAGGTCCTATTTCACTGCTTGTTGTAGATGAAGCATCACAGGGTTTATCCACATTCAATGATTTTCCAGTATCAGACAACCATTCACTGATATCTTTGTAAAAACCCAATTTTTAGCCATTTTAGCATTGAAACATTTGTTTTGCTTGTCGGACTCATCCTGAGGTATTGGCATTTCAACAATTGAATTATGCAGTTCTTCAGCCTCTTTGCAAAACTTATCAAACCTCTTCATTTGCTTTTCTACATCTGGTATAGTTTCACTTGTGATTTTGAGAGAAATTAAATCATTTACCTTTTGTTTGATTTTGTTTACTTGACTTAACTTCTGTTTTCTAGTCTTTTGCAAGTTTTCAAAGAGCAGAGCAACCCCCTTTGCAGTCATTTTTCTCACTCTTTTTTGCGACTCATTTTCATCAACAACACAATCAACAGCAACATCATCATTTGCAACCTTTTCAGTAACAACCTTTCCACCATCAACACCATTACAGTACAGTAGCCATTTCAGAGTCTGATTTCTCCTTTCCATCCATGAACAACAACACAACCAGCAAGAATCAGCAGCACAGCATGTCTCTTTTTAATTCAAAAGTTCAAATTCCATTGCATGAAGCCTTTAAACATAGTAAACAGCACCCACTGGCCTTCCTTGTTGTCAGTCCTGTATCCACGTTGCAAACTTGAACAGAGCGAGCGGGATCCCTTTAATCCTCGTTCACCTTTCTTTGTTTGGCGTTTATACGAAAATCCACTCCAATAGTGCTCCACGTATAATCCATTCAACGCCGCTCAGTAATCCAACAGGAACAAAGTTTTTTACTCCTATAGCTGCAGATGGCTTGGATATACAACGCACGCTTTACGCACACCAAAGTCCTTAGTCGATCTTAACCTTTTGGCTACTTTATTGAACATAATGCAAACATACATACTTTGACGATGACAGTAACATTCCAACTGTACGCGTTCCCCCTCCACCAAGCCAACTTACTCTACGTGTAAAAAAACACCTGTTTAAAAACCCTCTGTGCACACACTGCCCCCACCTGGTGACAGCCCAAAATACAATTACAACACTGGCTCCTACACTGACTTAACCTGCTGTGAAGAGAGAACTGATGATGATGAGCACGAGCAGCAGAGCAGCTGATATGAGTGCGCATGCGCGGCGTACACTAACAAACATATACGGCCTGTCACCGTTCTCGAGTCAAGAATCGGTTGCAATGGTTTTCGGATCAAAAGTACACAACTGCTTCTTTCGGACATGTCCAATTTGAGAACCGATGAGCTGATGATACTGCGCATGCGTGATTCAGCGTGTGATCTGAAGCTACCGAACACTAATGACTGCCACAGCACCGGTTAACTAGTAGGACAACTGATGCTATGAGAGGACTCGAATGAGGGGCCAATCTGGCGAAACGTAAGTTTATTTAATTACAAATAAATCGTAATGTAAGAGGATCATGGTTTCTGCGCTGATTAAGACTAATTTATTAACTTTGTAACTGTAAAACTTCGTTTGCACATCACTGCCTATATATGTGTTTAGATGCTTTAGATACAAAACTAAATTGTAAGAAACGTTTCAGATTATAATGATGTTTCAGTTGACTGATGTTATGATTACTGACTTATATATTTGAATGTGTTAAGTGTTTTTTCATCCCGGCCCGTGATAGACGACATCATCGCGGATGACGTCATTACGTCGGAGCATGAAAGAACCGGTGAACTGGTTTTTTCCACCGGTTTATTGAAACGAACTGTCTGAAAGAACCGGTTCGTGGAAAAGAACCAAACTTCCCATTACTATTTCTTATTAAGCTCGGGAGTTTCAGAAGAGCTCGTCAGCCGCGTCTCATCACAGTCCTGGATTTTTTTTCCGTTTCCTCTTTTCCTTCCCTCGGTCCGATTGGCTGAGACTACTCTAGTTATTTATTTATTTATTTTTTATATTTTCTTCATTTTATTTATTTGTTTATATTCTATTTGTAATTAATTTATATTTTCTCCAGTTTGACTTGACACCATGGCTGGAAGGGCAGAGCTTGTCATCGTTGAAAATGGCAGCCTGACAGGCCAAAGGTATAGGGATGAAATCCTGAGACCAGTTGTACGACTGTATGCTGGTGCAATGTGGCCAGATTTTGTGCTTATGGATGACAATGCCCGCCCACATCGAGCAAGGCTGGTGATGGAATTTTTGAAAGAGAAGGGCATCTGAAGGATGGAGTGGCCAGCCCGGTCACCCGACTTGAACCCCATTGAACACATTTGGGAGCAGCTACAATTAATAGTGCAAGCACGGCAGGTCCCTCCAGGAACCCGTGTGGAATTTTGAACAGCGTTGCTGGAGGAATGGCAAGCCATCCCTCAACAGAATATCCAAAACCTCATCTCAAGCATGCACAGACGATGTGAGGCTGTGATCAACATCAGAGGTGGTAACACTGACTACTGACTGGTTGTCTCAATGCATAATGTTTGTTGTTTCTTGTTCATGACTTGTTTGTCGCATTTGTTAAACCATGCAATTCATGTTTGTTTTACAGTATAAACTCAGATTTTTGATCTGCTGTAATGTCCAATACCATCTTGTTTTGTTGAACTGAAAAAAACTGTCTTTCCTGTTTTGGGTCCTGCTTCAAGCTCAAGAGTGACTACAGTACAGTACAGTATCCAGTGCATCACCATTGTGCTGGCTCCTTGAGGCACTCCAAAGGCACTACACTGCTGCACTGCAGGAAATAATGTTTAAGAGGCATTTCTAGTCCATCCTGACTTCAGGTGAATCACAGAAGTACTGAACAACCAACAGTTTGTTGGTGCACTCTTGTCTTCGCAAATATGTGACAAGCCACTTCACACCTTGTGAAGGGGACACTTGACATTTGATATTCAACAGTGCTTTGATCTGCCGACATTGACACTATTCTTTAAGAGCTGCTGTGCAGCCAAAATTATATACCAGTTATCAATGTAAAGCTGCTTTGACACAATCTGCATTGTAAAAAGCGCTATATAAATAAAGGTGACTTGACTTGACCTTGTGACAAATAATCATGCCTGGGCACCATCAAAAGCGATGAGGCATGAAATTCCATTGGTGACAACTTTGAAATAATAAGCATACTTACATGTTATACATGAATTTTAAACAATACCCCTTCTTGTCTTAGGACAACTTTGATGAACTTTTTTGATCCACTTCAAATGTTGACTACTGTATATAATATATATTTATATAAACTACCAGTCAAAAGTTTGGAATCACTAAGATTTTTAATGTTTTTAAAGTTTCATCTGCTCACCAAGGCTGCATTTATATACAAAAATACAGTAAAAACAGTAATATTGTGAAATATTATTACAATTTATTATTACAATTGTTTTCTATTTGAATATATTTTATAAAGTAATTTATTCCTGTGACCATATATATATATATACACACTTGTTCAAAATAAAGATATAGCCTGAATGGTTTTTCAAAACCCTGTTAGCATAATTACACAGCATTAAAGTTAAATTCCTAGAGAAGCTCCCAAAAAGCGTCCCCATACGAACCTCTACCTCCACCAACAGGACCCTGATTTCGGCCTTGCTAAAATTCTTTTTCTTGCCGCTCGCTATTCTCAGGTAAAGAATTTGGACGTGGAATGGTGCTCTTTTATATGCTAATGTTATTAATTAGGGGTCGTTTACAAGGCGGAGATCTGAAACCATTCAGCTGCGCACAATTTCAAGATCATTTGCGATTTATAGATTTAACATATCAAACAGAAGCGTATGCGCGTTTTTTTGTGCTTGCATTCATTTTTCGGAATCACACATACACACATTTGAGAAATGATCTTAGATCAAACGTACGACAGTTTCTACGCAACATTTTATAAATGAGGCCCCCAGTTCCTCCATAAAGAGATAACCGAACACATATTTTTGATATAATAGTAGATAGATTTAGTTAAAGCTCTGATATGAAGCTAAGATTCAAAAAGACACCAAGACTCCAGACTTGATGACCTCTGGAGTGAGGGTGTTTTAATGGACCACTAATTCATGACATAAACTTTAAAATCAGGGAATGAAAACTTGACTTCACTTGTAACATGTCCACCATGTTGTAGATGAGAATAGTTTAGTTTCTCAGGTGGTTGTGGAATAAAACAATGGAATGCCATTTTATTTATTTTTGAATTTATTTCTTTATTCTAGAGAATAGTTTTTAATCATACGATTGATACACATTTTGTGTAAATGACAAGGAAGTAATACTCTATGGCATAAATCAAGTGAATGAGTTGAGATCCAGGTTTCAGTTGGCAAAGTGTGGCATTTTTTTTGAAAATTCTTTAGATTACAGCTTTAATCTGTTCAATAAATCAAGGACATTGATGGAAACTATCTCTTTCATGTCAAACATGTCAAGACCAACTGTACGCATAACCTGATTAACTGCATCATCTTGTTTTTAATTCTATTTGTTTTCCTCGTTTACCTAGCTTTGTAAACAATCAAGAACTTTTGTTGCCCAGAAACTGATACAACATAAAAAAAGTCTGCTGTGATTAAAAACTGACAAACATTATATTGGCGCTCCCTGAGGGTTGCGTTCTCTCCCCACTGCTCTTCTCACTGTACACAAATGACTGCACCTCTAAAGACCCCTCAGTCATGCTTCTGAAGTTTGCAAACCACCACAGTCATTAACCTCATTCAGGATGGTGACGAGTCTGCTTAAAGACATGAGGTTGAACAACTGGCTGCCTGGTGCAGTTATAACAACGTGGAGCTGAACACACTCAAAACATGATGAGAGTGAACTTCAGAAGGAACAGCCCCAACACTCCATTCAGTTCAGCTTATTGTCCTTGTGCAAGGACAATAGTGGTTTCTTAAATTTAGTGCAATTTAAGAAAACACATCGAACAACATTACACACAATAGGGCATTACGTAATAATTTATTAAAAGAGGTATAAAAATATAAAAATAGCAGCATGACCATAAATAATAATTAATTAGTTGTTGGGTTATTTAGTGTTCTTATGGCCCATGGGAAAAAACTGTCCCTGAGTCTGGAGCTTCGAGTCTTAATCGAATTGTAGTGCCCACCTGAGGGCAAAAGATCAAACAGGTGGTGGGCTGGGTGGGAGGAGTCTGACATGATGGACCCGGCCCTCTTGAGGCACCGGGAGCTGGTGATCTCCTCTAGGGAGGGCAGAGGGCAATAATCTTTTGAGCTGAGTTAATGACCCCCTGTAATGACTTATTGTCACCAGCCGAACTCCCAGCATACCACGCTGGGAGGTTGGAACACAGTCATAGGTATACTGTATAGAGGAATTATTGAAAACTGTTTCATTCTTCAGTATTAAACTCAATATTCAAATCCTCATTGCCCGTGTCAGTGTATTTATATGAAGAACACCAAATTCACTTCACTTTACTAAAATAGTTTTATGCTGAAATAGTAAACATAAATCCTTATGCCAAATCTATAAAAACAAAAAGTAAAATAAAATAATGTAAAATTACATTCATTTTTCTCATTTTAAAATTTAATTGACTGCATGACTTTTTTTTAAAAATATGTGAATGAAGACTAGTGGAGACTAGTGATTCCCAAACAGGTGTGGAAAGATTTTGATGTTGCTTTATTAAAGCTTTAAAAAAACAAAAGCTCTTAAAGCTTTAAAAAAAAAGAAGTGCATTTACTTGTGCGACTTTAATGATAATTCTACATGATATATAAAATGAGAAAACAGAAAAATGTGAGGTTTGGTGTTGATCAAGGGAACTTGAGCCTTACTGATGGGGCTGTGGAGGCTGGGAAACACCAGCGATAAACAAAATAACCAAGAAATTAGCAGTGACAGAATACTCTCACCAGGCTAGCTTATATACATTTTATTAGGCCACAGATACATTTGTAGAGGTTTGTTTCAGGTATTATTGTTGTTGACACACTGCAGTAGTAACCTGTAATGAAAACTAATACAATTCAAATTCAAGTTAAAGCCTCACAAATAAAATAAAAAAGCTAAAGACATCAAAGAGTAAAAAAAACTGTGGCATAAGTTATTCACTTATTGTTTATTCTGTTGTGTCCTTATTTATCTAAATGCCTGTAATCAATCAGTTAAAACAGCTCAGAAAATGTTACATATTACATTCAGTGGTGTAGGTATATGCCGTATCATGACAGAAATGATGGATTATTGATGTGTGCACACGCAGTAAGCCCTTGTGGGACAAGAGGGAAAAGGAAAAGATCATCCTGCAAGCTCTTTAAACTCATGATGACCACATTTACTAGAATTTATCACGTTCTATTGTATTTATTGTGGTAAATTTTGACTAGTTGTAGAATTTATAATAGATAAATCTGTTAAGGGAATAGATTCTCACTAAAGATTTATATTACAAATGTGGCATGTTGTAGCTATGTTGCTATTTTTCATAACAAATGCTATAGATAAAAAAAAGAAAAATGGTAATGAGGAGCCATCATTAGTCTTACTTTATCCTTACTGTAACAAATGTTATAGTTAAACAATTACAAGAACTATGTCATTTTAAGGCCAAGTACAAATTAGAAAGAGCTTTAAAATATAGACCGTCTTAAATTGATTAAACAAGTGCTTTTTCCCTTGTGTAAAATATTTTTAGCTAATAATGACAGGTATTATAGGAAAAAGCTGGCTTTCAGATATTCCAAGAGATGACAAGAAATTAACATGTTCAGTATAAGAATTTTTTAAGTAAAGATTGACTTCCCATGGCACTTAAGTCATTGTTAACTAGCCTATGCTACTTTATTGCAGTTATCCAACCATTTTGCATGTTTGTGTCACAGACACGCCAGGTTCCACCCAATCACAGCGCACTCAATCCCCTGAATACTGATCACCGACACCAGCACCTCATCAGCTCACTCATCAGTTCACTTCAAAAGACACTCACACACCCTCAGTCACTGTCCGGTCTCGTTTGAGTCAAGTGCTACACATGCTTCGCTCAAGGACTCCTTACCTGTGTACTTACCTGCCTCCAGTGTCTCGTCGTATCCTCGTGTGTGAAATCCTCGTGTGTGAAATCCTCGTGTGTGAAATCCTCGTGTGTGAGTGTCTCCATTCTCCAGCGACTCCAACCTCCAGCGACTCCAACCTCCAGCGACTCCAACAAAGACTATATCATCATCTACATTAATATATCAACAACTCAACCTTCATTTACTCACCTGTGTCACCATTACCTCTGCTGGTTGTGTAAATAAACCATCTATCTCAACTTCCTGTCTCTGTGCTCTGTGTACCGTAACAGTTTGGACCATTTTGCAAAAACAAACAAAATAAATAAACCTCACGAGTGAGCATATGACCCTGGACCCTGTTACAGTTCACACTTCAACCCATAGACATAATAAATACATAGACGCCCCATTGGCCACTTTGGACTGTTGCTGCAATACGTCAACCAGTCCGCTATATTGCTCCGCTATACTGATACGTCAGTACTCCCGACGCCTAGAAGCCCAGAGCTGAAGATGGGAAGCCCAGAGCTGACTACACCTTTGACTCAAAAGAGTGATTACTGTATTTTATACCTTAATGATGAAGTTTTTCACTCATTCCTGTTACCCAGTGTTCATTCCTGTTACAAAGTGCTTATTCCTGTTACTAAATGTATTTATTTTTCTAGAAAAATAATGTTAAACCACTGTTTTTTATCAGTTTTGTTTGGTTCATCATTTATACAATTGTTAAATAAATCAAGTTATTAAAAAACTGATATACTTGAGGCTTCTGTCTTCTTGATCGTCTGGATCGTCTTTATCAATAAATCATAAATTTGAGCTTTAAACCAGTACCAGTTCTTGCCTGGAAAACTCTTAAAACTACATACCATGACATAATAACAGTAATATGTTTAAATAACGCATGTTTTCTCCTTTATTATTGACGCTTGCAGGTTAGTGCGATATGCATTCTGGGATACCTGGCTGTCTGAAGTCCGCACAAGTCACCTCTCGATGCATCCTCGATAAAAGGGGCGAAAAACTGCTGAGAGAACCAAATCTGACTCTACAAAGTCATTTTTACTTGTCTGTTTGATATCTGGCTACATTAAATTCCGAGGAATTTAAAAGAGAAAAAAGAAAAAGGTGAACGTTGCCACCTGAGCTCCCCTGCAGAGAAACTGAGGATCGAGTGGGCGCTCACAGCCGAAGTCTTTTCTTGATAGGCCGGATCTGAGGACTAAGAATTGCTAAGAAGGCCTGACGCCAGATGTGCTGGGCTTCTGAGGGCAGTCCCCTCTGGGTTGAGTCAGATTACACCTCATTATACGGTGCCCGTCTCCTCTCCGTGCCCTCAGGGGGCCATTCTGCCAACCCTGCCACCTCGTGTGCTTCAGGGCGCAGCAGTCCTCAGCGAACAAATGTCTCAGTGTCCGCCCAGAAACATAGCGGCGCTAGGATGTTCGAGGATGGTCTCAGAGGGGCCAGTTCAGTTGTTCCCTGCCGGTTCGCCGCTTCAGGGCACTGAGCTGGTCGCTCGTGTAGCACTAGAAGCCAGTCTCGAGAGACTGGTTCCCTTAGTGGTGATCCCCTCTGGGGCAAGTCAGTGTTCACCTCATTACACGGTGCCCGTCTCCCCTCGGTGCTCTCAGGGAGCTGTTCTGCCAACCCTGCCACCTCGTGTGCTTCAAGGCACAGTGGTTCTCAGCAAACATATGTCTCAGTGTTCATCCAGAAATGTAGCGGCTCTAGGACGTTCACTCCCTCTGAGGGTTTCAGAGGGGCCAGTTCAGTTGTTCCCTGCCGGTTCGCCGCTTCAGGGCACAAAGTTGGCCACTTGTCTTATACCAGAGACCTGTCTTGAGAGACTAGTTCCCTCAATAGATTTTTGGTAGCATGGAAACTTCTACCAAATATATTTCAATGGGTCCTGCAGACAGTAGAAAAAGGGTACAGAATTCAGTTCGGGTTTCGCCCACCCAGGTTCAGAGGGGTTTTGTCCACAGTGGTAATCCCCGAGCAGGCTCTGGTCATGGAACGGGAGGTACAGGCTCTTCTGCAAAAGGAGGCAATAGTACAGGTCCCTCCTACCAGCAGGGGGTTGGGGTTTTACAGCCGGTACTTCATAGTTTCAAAGAAGGATGGAGGGTTGCTTCCTTTTTTTAGATCTAAGGTATATCATTGTCAAGAAGCTCAATTTCACAATGCTCCCTTTGAGACTGTTTTGCGGTGTGTATTTTGATCTTAACACCTTTAACCTTATTATTTATTGTTCTCAGGTTAGGTAAAGTAAGTCGAGTCTGGCCTACATTATAAGCATTTAAAATTACTTACAATTTGGTCAGAAGACTCCTCTGTGGTATGTTCTTGTTCAAAGTCTTAAAACACTGTGAATCAAGCCAAGGTAGGCAGCTTTTGCAATCAATTAAATTTCTTTTAATTGGTTACTTTTCTTTTTATAATAAACAAAAATGTAAAGGCAAATAAAACTTCATCATTAAGGTATAAAATACAGTAATCACTCTTTTGAGTCAAAGGTGTAGTCAGCTCTGGGCTTCCCATCTTCAGCTTGGGGTTTCTTGTCCTCAGCTTTGGGCTTCTAGGCGTCGGGAGTACTGACGTATCAGTATCTGAAGAGGCAATCAACTCATCAGTCTTTTATACTCGTGTTGTTTATCACAAACGTTAGGTTATCTTCTTGATTGATGTACGTTGTAACTTTCCCAAAGTTTCCCAGATCCTTCTCAAGGCCTCGCAGGTGCAAGCTGTCTGGCTTTTGTGTCCTTGAACTCCAGTAAACTCAGTCAAGATGGCTGATGTCCTTATAAGGTTCTAGGAGTAGAACCACAGTTCTCTGTGTCCTTGAGCACACACATAGAACCGCACACACTTCTGTGTGCTAGTAGTCCAGTTCTGCTCCTCCTTCTCATGGACAGGCACACACACACATATCTAACAATAACTGTACATCTCTGGACATACAGTATGATACATTTCTTAGAAACAAACAAAAATAAATAATAATAATATTGTAAGCAATGCCTAATATTTAATACATTGGCCAAATGTGTAGCAACAGACATCCAAAATCTAAACAGGGAGGCAGGGTAATTGCATTTTCTTGATATAATACAACATCACTGGCTTATGAGTCGGCCGGTAAACCTTCACCTCTTATGGTCTGAGCTCACTCAACTCGGAGTATGGCTGCTTCTAAGGCTTTGCTTTTGGAAGTGTGTGATGCGGCAGGTTGGTTTGTCAGGTTTTATAACCAGAACTTGGCCTCAACCCCGGGGTCACGGGTGCTCTCGTCTTAGTGTGCACGACACAATTTCACACAGACAGGCACTTGTTACTATGGCGGCATGGGTATATCGTTCCCAAAGCGCTTTGGACGCAGCGCGAGTTCCCTTGAAAGGGAACGTCTCAGGTTATGTATGTAACCATGGTTCCCTGAGAGGGAATGAGACGCTGCGTCACGTTGCCATACTCCCAGCATGCCTGTGACCGACTTGCTTTGACCTATCAGAAGCTAATACTGTTTGGTTCAGGAGTGCTTTATAGTTTCCTGGTCATGACGTCACCTGCCTATGACGTTCCGTCACGCCATTGGACTGATTTCACATGTGCTTCACGACGCAATCACACAGTCCCAAAGCTCTTTGGACGCAGCGTTTCGTTCCCTCTCAGGGAACCATGGTTACATACGTAACCTGAGACATTTTCAACATTGATAATAATAATAATAAATGCTTCTTAATCAGCAAATCAGCATATTGGAATGATTTCTGAAGCATCTGAAACATTTCTCAAATTATAGCATCTTGCAAACTTTCAGTCAACATATGACAGAATATACTGATTTTTTTTAAGTTTCCTTTTTTATTAATCAATTCCTTGAAGACTGACGTAATGATGCTGAAAATCCAGCTTTGATCACAGGATTAAATTACATTTTACAATATATTCAAATAGAAGTTATATTTAAATTGTAAAAATCTTTCACGGTATTACTGTTTTTGCTGTATTTTGGATCAAATAAATGCAGCCTTGGTGAGCAGAAGAGACTAAACCTATTAAAAACATGATATAGCCTATATATTATTAGTATAATATTTATTATTGTTAGTTCTTTATCTCCGATTAAACTGTTAAATATTGCTCTGTATTTCACTAACTAAATAAAATAAAGAAAAACATTATTATTTTGTGGGTGCAATTTTTTTAAGGGATAGTTCATTCAAAAACAATTGTCACCCTCATGTTGTTTCAAAGTTGTATGAATATTTTGTGTTCAATCATGTTTTTGTACATACAAGGAAGTCAACCAGCACCAATATTCGGTTCCCAATGTTCTTCAGAATATCTTCTTTTGTTCTTCAGAATATCTTATTTTGTGAGGTTTGGTGTTGATAAAGGGAACTTGAGTCTTAAACACCTGCTAAAATAACCAAGAAATTAGCAATGACACAGAATACTCACAGCAGACTCGCTTATATACATTTTATTAGGCCATATTTGTAGTAAATTTAAAGCCTCATAAACGAAGCTGGTTATTCACTTAATGTTTACTCTGTCATGTCCTTCTTTATCTGAATGTCTGTAATCAATCAGGTAAAACAGCTCAGAAGATTTATCCTATTACAAAACTAAATATTACATATTACATTTGAAAATGGGAACTATTGCAGTTCCATCATTTTTTTTTATTTATTTTTTTTTTTTTGCTAAATAAAAAGTTATAGTATAGCGCATCAAAATGTTTCCAGATATAGCTGATAGAAATGGCAATTATCAATCTTATTTTTTATTTATTTTGCAAATGTCGACAATCTTTTTCCGTTTAAAATTAGCGTATGAATTCTATGTAGATACTTCAAATGTCGCGAAAAAACTATTATTGTTTTGTCGAGAAAAAAGCTTTAACGCAAATAAATGTGGTATCACATGACAGAATTAGTCCTTATTTTTGTAATTTTGTCTGTTTTTTAAAATCTCATAAAAAAATAATACAACTGCAGCCGTTTTTGAATATTGCTTGATGATCAAGTATTTATCTAAATAGTCTTTATTACGAAGACTACAGAAAAAGACACTTGTTAATAAAAATAATTTTATGTATACAATTTAATAATATATTGTTTTGTTACAACATGAATGAGGATAGCCTAATATAGCGCCTTAAAAATATCTGCATCTCATCAAAAATAAAATTTGGCCGACTGTCAAATGAAGGAAGACTGTTGGAGTTTCCAATGCTGACAAAAGAAAGGTAAAATACGCGTTTCTTCTGTCTCTGAATAAATACAATTAATGTCATAAAATCACTATTTCATTGTCAGAAGCTGGCTAGACAAATGAGACATGACACTAATAAAATAATTTTATACACAGAATTTATTATTATTATATGTAATTTACTTTGATCGCAAACAAATTAGGTAATAAAGTGGGTTGAAGGGAGATCACCGTGATCATCAGTTCTAATTTTCTAATAATCAGACATGACAAAACTTTATCTAGTAGAAATGATACCTTCTTTTAGTAATCTTGACTAAATTAATTTAAGTTCATACAACAAAATTACAAAACAAATAAGATTTTATTTGAAAAATATATATTTCGTGGAAAAGTTTTCCTTAATTTAATGAACACAAAGTGTACACAAATAAAATGTTTAGGTTACAGCTGCATCTGTCACTGAGAAAAAAAAAAATGACCAGAGATTTTGATATTGAACTCTGAAACCAGGATGAATAACTCGTTTTTGTTTGAATGATCTGAATATATTCGTTCTCGGCCACATCAAATCGTGACTGGCTTGACTGTTCAAGGCTTATACGTTAAAGATTGCATATGACCGAACATTTCACTGTACCAATTTTTTTTATGGATCCTAAAAGTTCACATACAGAACAAATGAGCTGCCCTGAGTCCAAACCGATGGGCTTCATCACATAAATGTAGTTACATGAAATCAGACAAGCTGTCCCACTTCGCCCTTATCTGATTTCCTAATATTTCATAATTTAGTAAAAGGCCAATTATTCGTGAAAACAGTAAGCAGTGGGCCTATTTGCAATAAATGAGAAATAAACGACTCGAGGGATTTTTTAGCGACACAACAAAACTTAATTTTGCTTTATTTTTTCAGGGATGTTGTCATTACGCACACCATTTTATTGGTAAAAGGCCAGTTAGATGGAAACAGGCTGGTGAGAGCAAATTTTGAAATCTTTTAGGCATATTCACTTTGTTGATAAATAAAATACAAAAATTGGATGGAAACTTGAAACTTCATTATTGTGGAAATAATCCATTAAACAAGTGGCAATTTGAGGAGTGTGCACTAATATTTTCAGCTCCATTCGTTTGCGCATTGTCTTAAGGACACGCCCACAATAGGGGAAATATCATTAATGTTCACGTACACCCACTGAAACAGCTTCTCACTGGAACTGAATATTACACAACACCCCCAAAGTGAAACTCCGCCTATTCATTCAGCCCTTTGATGTGATTACATGGAATTACAATGACGACTCATGGCATGCGATTTTGGGAGCATAAATACTGGATCAGAATCAATCTGAGAGACAGACTGCCTGATTATACAGTTTATTTCATCACCAGCTTTGATCACCAGCACAATGACTGAAGAAATATCGAAACTTGGAGGATGGACCCAAGAGGAGGTTGTCACTCCAGAGGTGGAGAAGATCTGCCGTGAGGTAAGAGACAGAAAATCACTCATGAGGTAAATGCAGTTTTTGTTAAAACAGTAAAATGATCTTGGTGCTATAAAATGTGATGGGGAAATTATTTGTTGTCGTTTTTAAAAGAACTGTTTTACTTTGTCACAATACTTTTTACATAAGTTTTCTGATATCTGAATGATAGATGTAACTCCCTAGAGACTAATAAATTCAATCTTATTAAAATAATAATAATATAGATGAATATAAAATGTGCATTTGTTTATTCAGGTGAAGTCAAACATAAAGGATAAGCTTAAAATCCAAGATTTTAAGGCTTACACTCCTTTAACCTTTAGGAGTCAGCCTGTGAACGGAACAAACTATCTGGTGAAGGTAATTGAGTGTTTTGTTTTTTATGGATCTTTGAGCTTGTGAATTCATCACTGAATCTCTTCCAAAGTACAATTTGTATGTTTCTAATATTAACAAGCCAACAGTGGCAGTGTGTCCTAAATGAGTGTGATGTGTCCAGTAATTTTTCCATCCTCTCTGAAAGGTAAAAGTTTCTCTGCATTTGTAGCTTATAAGAGAAAACTTTTCTCAACTTTGTAGCGCTGCTGGACACCCAAATCTAGTCGGCAACGGTCACTGTAGCAGAACTCAGAAATTTGCTTGCTGTCATGAAAAAATGAATGCGTTTAGTTCGCTATCAAGGTGAACAGGGTATTATATATGAAGAGATCACTTATAAATCTGTGTGGATTTCTCTCTCTCTCTCTCTCTCTCAGGTGTTTGTTGATGTGGATAAGTGCGTTAAAGCGTCGATATTAAAAGCTCTCCCCAGCAGTGGAGGGAAATTGATTGTGACTGCAGCCCAGATAGTACCCCTCGGTGCCCCCCTGTTGGCTTTTGAATAAGTCTAACCACATGCAGAAAACAGTCTGTCTTCTCTAATAACAGACACACACAATGATCTGCCATACTGTATAGAGGAACAATTGAAAACTGAAAACTGTTTCATTCCTCAATATTAAAGTCAAGATTTAAACCCTCAGTGCCTGTGTCAGTGTGTTTATGTGAAGAACACCAAATTTATTTCACATTACTAAAATAGTTTTATGCTGAAATAATAAACATTAAAAACATTAAAAAAAAAAAAATCCTCATTCCAAAGCTTTAAAGACAAAAAGTAAAATAAAATAATGTAAAATGACATTCATTTTTCAAATTTTAAGATTTAATTGACTGTCTGCATGACTTTTTTAAAGTGAAAAAAATATGTGAATGAAGACTAGTGGACACTAGTGATTCCCAAACAGGTGTGGAAAGATTTTGATGTTGCTTTATTAAAGCTTTAAAAAACAAAATCTCTTAAAGCTTTTAAAAAAAGTGCATTTGTGCACTTGTGTGACTTTAATGACAATTCTACATGAGGTTTGGTGTTGATAAAGGGAACTTGAGCCTTACTGATGGCCTTCTCAAGCATCTTTCCAACCATAGACCCTCTTATGTAGAAATATAAAGCTCAGCAATGGTGACATGCTTCATGGCACAATGCATTCTATAACAGACTATTATTAAGTTGAAATTATCTGCATTACATCCACATGATCAAAAAACAAAACAAAAAAACAACAACAAAAAACTGTCAGATTAGACTACTAGATGATGTCATCATCAATTTGTCAACATCACCTGACCACATTTTCCCTGGCTATTTTAAGACAGAAACAAAAAAAAAAATTCTTACCACATTGGCTGATAATTTTGCTTGTTTTAAGCAAAAATTCAATTCGTTTTGATTCGTTTTGAACAGATACCTTATGTCACTCTACTTAAAAGCACCTGGATTTAATTTTTTTTTTAGACATTTAGACTGGAAACAAAACAAAAACATTAAACAAGAAAAGCATTTTTTACAACGTAATACATTTACATTACAAGACCTGTTACTGCAATATGAGATCATGCTATATTGCGGAAAACAGCTAGAAGATTAAAAACACAAAAAAGTTATAAAATGACACACAAAGACATCAAAAATCAGCACATGAATCTCAACATGGTGACAATCTAAAGTGCCATGCCACAATGCATGCTGGGAACAATAGTACAAAACTCCCAGCATGCATCACAGCATGATGTTCTCTTCTTTCCTTCAGTGATTCTGTATGTTAACAGAATGTCAATGCTAAGATGATTCTATAAATAATATATAAAGATTTTGTGGCTCAGCTGTAGACAGCAGTATAATCACCACTTTCAAGGTCCAGAAAGGTACTAGACATTGTTAAAACAGTCGACGTGACTGCAGTGGTTCAGCCTTAATGTTAGGAAGTGACGAGAATACATTTTGTGTGCAAAAACAGAACAAAAGTAACGACTTTATTCAACAATATCTTCTCTTCTGTGTCATTCTCATACATTGTTTGTCATTGTACGTCAGAATAAAATAAAAGAACCTGAACCTGAACCTGAGAACGCCGACTCATTATTGGCCGGCTCCTGCGTCAGCATCACAAGAATGTGTCATGCTGCTCACATGATCAGCTATATAACTCTACTAACCCTTTAAGATTACTTATGGAATATCCCCCTGAGATATTTGAGGTGCTTTGTAAGAGCCTTTTAATGCAATTATATATTTTTCCATTGGGTGGCGCTCTGGCAAGGTATAGGTATTAGGGCAACTGGTTAATGAGACAACAGGTGTGTGTATGGGTAGTAGGGAAGCACACAGTTTTTGACCGCACTGCAGAGTATCGTGCAATGTGGATTATGGTTGTATGTTGTGTCTACAAGGTATGGATTACATGTGTACATGTTTGTGACCAGTAGAAGAAACAGTAAGCCATTGGATTTAAGCCCAATATAGAAAGACATTTGTTTGCATCTACATCCGTCTGCATGG